>JASANU010000906.1:0-84169 GCA_030849675.1 Trypanosoma platydactyli
ATCTGCTGGTAATATTTCTTTGCGTTTTTCTAACCGTTTTTTGGCAGTGGGAAAAGAAAAGGAATGACACTTTCAAGAGATCCCAAAAGCCCTACAAACACAGAAGCCAGCCCCAAATACAAGTTCTGCGCCGCCAAACGCTTAGACTGCGCCACACACATACACATACGTGTGAAATGTATAAATTTCTTCTCAATTTCGTCACCTGTCGTTGCTCTTCCCCTCTATATACGGGAAAAGAAACGGTGAAACGCACACAAAAACAACGCCCCTCTTATTCGAAATACAGGCAAATAAAAAAATTTTAAAGAACGTCAACAATTACATTCTTTTTCGCTTCATTGAAAAGATATCCTTATATTCATTCTGTCCCTAACACCCATGTCCCCACACACTCATTTCAGCTCGCTGGCCTTGCGCCACTTGACGTACATGGGCTTCAGCGCATCCACACCAGACAGCACGCCAGCGCCAGCAACACCACGCAGGATGTTTGCCCCCGCACCACGCATTAGCGCTGCTGCACCCTCTTGTTTGACTACTTGCAGCATGCAGTCCATTGAGTTCTTGTACTTCACAGAGGCACCCGATGTCATCATCATGCGACGGCGGACAGTATCCAGTGGATAAGACAGAAGTCCAGCCACGATCGTCACCGCCCATCCAAGCATAAAGTTCACAATGAAGGTGTCCACGGGAAGAGCGGGCTGCAGCGTGTCATACAGGCCAAAGTAGAAGCCACGGTACACGACAATGCCCACACACGATACCACGAACCCGCGGTACAATCCAACGAAGCCGTCGCTCTTCCATGTCTTCACATAGCAGTCCACAATGCCGTTGAACTGACGCTCGCCGCCCTTCTTGGCAGACTTCGTATCGCTTGCAAGACGTGTACGAACATAATCCAAGGAGTAGACGAAGCACAGCGAAGCAGCACCAGCAAGACCACCAGATGCCATATTACCCAAAAACCACTTACCATAGCCGTCCCTCTCCTTCTTGAAGTTAAACATCCGCTTGAAGGTATCCTTAAAGGCGAAGTTCAGCGCCTGTGTCGGGAAGTAGCGGAGGACGTTGGACAGGTTGCCACGCCATAGGGGGTACACACCCTCCGTGCTGATGGTACGACGGAAGCAGTCAACCACACCATTGTACGGCTTGTCCAGTCGACCCTGCTTGATCATCTCGCCTTGGTTCTGCACAAGAAGCTTGATTCGCTCAATGGGAGCAGCGGCGGTCTTGGAGATGCCGGCAGCCACACCGCCAACCATGAACTCTTCGGCGAACCCAAGCTTGGGGGCCTTTTCACGCTTTGCCTCAGTCATGTCTTCACAGTAGATCTGCTGGTAATATTTCTTTGCGTTTTTCTAACCGTTTTTTGGCAGTGGGAAAAGAAAAGGAATGACACTTTCAAGGTAACATGTGAACAGTAGTGGTTGTATTTTTTTTTAATTTAATCGTAGTATTTGTTTTTAGTTAGCTCGTGTTTGGTCAAGGAAAAAAAGAAATATATTTTTATTCTTTTTTTTTTTAATATCGAAGTAAAATAAAGCGGAAAAGATTTTTTGTCTTTCTCGTTGTAGAGTAGGTTAAGCTAAATATTGTCTCTAGTTCTTTTTTTTATTATTATTTAGAGGACGCCGGGCAAGAAGAATTTTTTTGTATTATAAAGTAGTGTTTGAACTATACAATGGCGGGTAGAGAGAGAGAATGGAGAAATGTAGCTTGACCCATTATGTGACGCCGTTTTTTTTTTGTTGTTGTTTTATAAGAAGGCTTTCTGTTAAATGGGGGAAATGCAGTCAGCACCTAAACCGGTGCGCGTTAGTAAAGGGTTGGGGTGTCAGTTACTCTGGGGCCGGAATCTATATGGCACTGTTTGAGAGTATGAAGGGTATAATAATCAAAGATAGTAGACAAACTTTTGTTTTCGCGTTATTGGAAGTGATTCTTGATCACCCTTCGCAACTTTCACTTGTTTTTGTAGTGCAGATGTTTTTTTTCATCTTTGTGCATATTAAAATTACTCTGAGGATGAGATCAAAAATCTGGTGAATAGCGTTAGTGTGCATCATACTTTTACTTCCTACAATGTGTTCCCGTTGAATGTTAGTGCATGAAAAAGTTAAAAGAAATTTTTAAGGTTTTATGATGAGAAGAAAAAAACAGTAAGGAAATATGTGCACGCATTTTTATGCACGTCTTTTGAGAATTTTTACAAGGAAGTGTATATCGGGATGTGTTTAGTTTATCATTTAAGGGTATTGGTCGTTTTGTTCACATATAATCATCCCACAATTTTTTTTATTCTGGAGACATGAAAGAAGATTCAAAGTGAAGTTTTTCTTTCAGACTCACTCATCTACTTTCTTTTTCCATTTAAAAGAGTTGTTTGACTCAAGGACCGTAAAGAAGAGTCTTTGCAAGCACATCAATGAGAGTTGTCTTTCCTATTGGTATTTTCTCTAGACGTATTGTCTCACATTATCGGGAAGTCGTATATTGTTTCTGTACGGCATGCAAGAAAATTCAACACATTTATCCCTCTTGATTCCTCTCAGTTCAGGCAGCGAAAAAGCAGTAACATTGCGTTAGTGTATTTCCACACGCTATCCTTGTTGCATGTTTTTCTTCTCCGTTTGTCCTATCTGTGGATGTTCGTTAAGCTCACACGGACTGGGGTGAAAAGGTATGTGGTTAGTAGATAGTTATTTTTTTCTTTTATCACGACAACCTGACGACAAGGGACCGTTATGGAAATATAGTAAGATCAGGTAATGAAGAACACTCGGTTTTATTACAAATTAACATTTCTCTCATGCAGAAAATATATTATTTCGCACTTCAAGAGATGCAGAAACGACCAGCACTCAGCTCTCTCAATGCCGCTCACTAAAAAAATATATACATAGAACTCCCACGTAAGATTAAGGCACTGTATATCCTTTGGTATTGTTCGACCACAGTTGTCTGAAAGGACTCTATATGCTGTCGATGCCTTCGTGTTTTTTTTTTTCGATAGTTATTCTTGTTATTAATCTTGCCTCCCCCCCCCTCCCCCCTGTGTTACGGTCGTCCGTTAGACAAGTTGATGGGACTAAGTAGTTGTCTCAACACATTCCTGTAATTTTCATTACGCTTGTTCTGTACAACTAAGAGATATATTACCTGTCTACGTAGTGAACGTACGTAATTTTTGTCAGGAAAAAAAAGCCATCGAACATTCATGTCGTTCTTCCCCTATATTTTCTAGTCCCCATGAGATCAAGAAAGCACACAAACTAAGGACCTGATAGAAGCACAACAAAAAGGCTTCTTCTTTCGAAACAAACACAAATTCCTCTTCTTGCAACACGGAAAGCATACACGCCGTCACAAAATATGGTAACACCCCAAGACTATTACTGTTCAAGTAAACACTACCAATATTGTTCATTCAAATGACAATGAACATGACATGATACAAAAGTTCTTGTCATCTCTTTTGGTGTTAGCCTTTAACATATTCGACTAAAAATTAACAGAAAAAAATTTTTTTTGTTAAAGAAAAAAGCGAAGAGGTGATCATCGAAATGATTAGAAAGCACACCACTCCCCCCATTATTAGTATAAGTATCATACATGACAAAGGCAATGGTTTCCCCGAAGCACATAATCAGCGCTTCTAAGAATTTAAAAAAATGTCACACGTCACGCTCACAGAGTTTGTGACAAAGTTGTTGTTTTCACACTCTGAAAAAAGAGAAAAATGCACCTCAAAAACCATTAAAAGATAGAGGGGGTGTTGCTCAGATTCATAAATATGAGAGTAAAGTGTGCCTCCAAAAAAAAACGATCACACAGTGTCTTGTAAAACTTGTCAAACAACAAAGAATGCATTATTACATCATCCTCAAGACGTACAATGAAGAAACCCCAAAGAGAGCAAGGCTTCAAAAATAACTACCTAGGCAATATTTTGCCTAGAAAATGTGTCACATTCGCAACAATAGACACCACATTAAGTTGCGCACCACAACAGAGAAAAATTGACAGAGCAGAACGAACCCAAAAAAGTAAAAAGAAATAGAAAATAGATTTCAACCAGTGCACAAAACAAAAAAAGGGGAAAATGTTACCACCTCATAATTTATGAGAAGGAATAGTATCTACCTTCCTCCTCCCTAAGAAACGAGAAGAAAAGAAAAAAGAGAGAACAATTTATTTTGATTCACAAGTCTGTTGATAAGAGTTAGGTGCCATGCACCCAAAGTCATCGTCACTCGTTTTCTCTACCTTTCTATTGCTCACGAAGCGGCGTGCCGAAAGCGTCCTTAGGCCGCCTCATGCGCGAAGCGGTTGGGGGTTAGTGTAGGGCGGGTTCCAGAAAAGAAAACTTACACTTACCGAGGAGGCTATTCCATAGAAGGAGAAAAACAAAGAAGGGGAAGGTATACTTAATGTCGATCCATGAGGTCGTCAGGTCCTACCATTCACGTCGCAAGCTCTCAAAAAAAAAAAAAAAGCAAGGCAAAGTCTGTCCCCGCCGCATAGAGAATACCCTAGCAAACGATTTCGAAAGCCACTGGGCGGCTCCATTTTTAGACCAAGCAAGACCAAGGCCTGATGCCGTTGGCGCCACGCGCGCCCGCACAACCTGAATCAGCTTCTTCCCACCACCGTTGTTTATCCCAATGGGTGGGCGCCGCTCCCGCCCACGACGCGGCGATGGGAGCCCAGAACAAAGGCCCTGTGGTGCACCACGGGGGCGCATCGAAAAAAAACAAAAAATCTCTCTTTTTCTAGGGGCGCCAAATGGAAAAAGAAGATGCTGCTTCCAGCAGCCCAAAAGACTCCCTTGGGTGGTCAACGAAAACGCCTGTAAAACGACTCCCTCTGGGATAAGCCGCGCTGCGATACGAAAAAAAACGCAATGACAGGCGGTGTAGAGGGCGTTTCTGCGCGCTACCTTTTCCCCCTTTGAAGCAGAAGGCCCGCCCATCACTACGGAATGAAGACCGGCCATGTGTGCTCTTGCTTTTGCCGACCGCGCCATCGGCGGCCCGAGAAACTTTTTTTTTTTTAGAAGGTAGCTGTGCATCTTCCTGTCTTTCTTTCATATTTCACCTGGGTAGAAGAAAGTACGTGCAAGTTGTGTTTTCATTTTGAGATTTTTATCTACTTTTTCTATATTGTGTATCTTTTTCATTTTAACATTTTTCTTCGCCTGTACTATTTTGCTCATTATGAATGCCAGATTTTAGTGCGTATTAAGAAAATGATTCGCCGGACATTTTTTTCAGAAAAAGGAAGGTCATTATGTAGACTCGCATCGACCATCGGTGGCGGTTCATCTAAGCGCACGCCTCCAGGAGGCGGCAATGATCATGTCAACGCTGGCGGACGGGGAAGGGATGTCCAACAAGAAGCCTACAGTGGCTCCATTCCAGGGGCGACTGGAAAGGATAATCATCCAGGAATATACGCATCGAAGAAATCACCTGTGTACTTTGAGGAGCGTTATCCCAGAACCGAGGGAAACCTGCCAAGCAAACAAGTGACTGAACCAAACGAACCCAAGGACCGCTCTGACAACCTAAAGGCTCCCGAGTATGACACTTCTCTTGGCAAGTTCGAGCAGGCGCCGTACTTTAGTGGTGGACCTGCAGCCATGCGCTACCACAATTATGTCCGGGAGCCAGCAAACAAAGAAGGTGTTGACTATCGCGATGTTGTTCCACTTCCCCCATTTGAAGATCATCATCCCAACTTCTCCTACGCGTCGGCAACTGGAAAACGAGAAGGGGATATCACCCTTTTGGCGAATACCGTGGTGAATTGGGAGTTAAAGGCAGCTATGATGTCTCTGTATCGATCCTGCTTGAAGGGTCTTCCGATGGTCAAGCATTACTACTGGCTTCTTACTCCGTTACCGCAGATGAAAGGGAAAATACGGGAACGCTTTCTTCAAAACCAGCACACTAAAGACCCTGATGCAATCAGACATTTGCTTCACAATGGTTGGATGGAGTATCAAGAGGTAATTTTATTTCGACGTAGTCGTGCTTCTGTGGCGAAGTTCTTTGAGTGGGAAAGTCAAGACGAACTCGTAGGAGGTTATACACGAGAAGAGGGTAAAATGCAGGAGGAACGTGCCTTTTGGAATGGTGAGGAGCAAAGACGAGAGGGTCCTTATGACGGTCACTGGTCGTGGTTGGGAAGGGAAAGTGAGAAGGAGTTTAATCTCATTTCTGGTCGAATTCCAGTATCATGGACAACTTCCAAGGGTTATTTCGAAAAGGGGCAGGCGGATGGAACAAACTACTGGGAAAAGAATCTCGATTATGAGGGATGGTATATTAAAAACGTGGATCCTGATCGCCAGAACGCTCGGCGAGAGATGCAAGGATGGATTGAAAGTGGCTACAATCAACCTAAACACTATGCAAGTAAGAACAGGCGTGGCTATCGTAGACTTGTAAAGGACATTGAGACCATGATGGAGACTTCAATGGAAGATCTTTATACCAAGAATAGAGAACAACTCTTCCAGTATCTTATTCGCGAAACCCATCCTGAATCAAATCGTATTAATGCAGAACGTACTTTGGCGAGGCAAGATGATGACTTTTACTCCACTAGATTTGAAGAGTATGAGAAATTTTTGAAACAGACTATGCGTGAAATGCCTAACCCCCGTTTGTGGAAAACAGACGCCTTTTACTTTCGTTTGCGTTACCTTTTGGCCCCTCTTGAGTACAATTGGGCCAAGGTACCGATTGGAAAAGCGCAGGAGAAACTGTATAACGAATGGATTTCGGACAATGCAAACTATGCAATCTCGACGAGTCCGACGTTTTTTTCAATTAAAAGTGACAAGAAGCAGAACCCAATGGCTAATACGTGGGCTGACTTCTACAAAAACTATGATCCAGATGTTCCTGACACGCGCAAGCTTCCGTGGTATCATCCCGATTTTAATTATGATCGTCGACATAAGTGGGATGAAAGGTGTATGCGAATGAAGCGATGGGTTCAAAGTGGGTCTATCGACAGTAAACTTCCCTTTTTTGATAGCGTTATCGTAGAATGGGAACAATATGTAAACCGCCCAGAAAGGTTTCGCGCACCTGACAGTGCTGAGCGTCGTTATGCTGCTCCCAGGATGGTTCAACTCTATAGGTCTTTGAACCGCCTAATGGATGTTGCGTTGGCCGTGCAAATACTTGAATCAGTTGAGAAGGCCACTGGAAGAACTCAAAAAGAACTTTCTTCTTTGTCAGTTCCAGAAATTCAGGCAATAGTAGGGACTTTGGATCTGACGAAGTTTAAATTTGCCGTTCCGGTGATTATTTACCCAGATGGAATGGTTCAAGAAACACTAGGACTATATGGAAATGTGGTTTCTTTACATGCCTAGGGGATGCTAGTAATTTTGCATTTTGGGAATTAGGATAAAAGGGTGTGGTGGGGTTGGGGGTTCGAGCAAGAAAGGGCTTATTAGGTGGGGTGAATATAGAGTTTGTTTTTCGTTTGGACTGTTGTTGTTCTCTGAATCCAGTTTTGTTTTTGCATTTTTGTTGGGATCATAGGGATGCATTACCTAGTATTTGACACTTCTTCAGCATTTTTCCGTGAAGCAATTATATATTTTGTTTATTAGTAATCTTCATTAACAATGCAATTATATACTATATAGTATTGCACGTCATGTGTTTGAATACTTTTTGTTTAAAAGGTCAATCTTCTTCTTCCCATCTTCGCCTTACAACAGTTTTTTCTTTTTGAGGGGGGCAATTAGGTCAAGTAAAATTTTTTTTTGTGGGGTGTTTTTCTTTTGGTTTGCCCAGCCAGGATGCCCAAGATAAGGAGTGGACCGTCTAAGCGCATGAGTTCGCGCCAGCGACATAAGATTGACCGAAAAAAGAGAGAGCATAAACGTGACTTACGGAAGGCAGCAAAGGCAATGAAAAACTCCGGTCTGGGACCTAAGCGAACAAAAAAAACTCGAGAATTAGCCAAACTAGCCCTAAAAGTCTCGAATGCACATCCTGATAAAGAAGCCATACTTCAGCGGGTTCTGCAAGTGCGTGAGGACGCTCGGGTCCAGCGGGCAAAAAACAATCATGAGAGTGGTCATAATGATGATAGCGATAATAATGATGAGTGCTATAATATAGGGTCTCCGTGCGAAGAGACACACACTCCTTCTCCACTGTCTCAGACGAAAAAGGTGATCACCTATATATCTATCCACGAGTCAAATAATTTTTCTTACCAGTTCAAAAAAACCCTTAGGGAGCTTGTGTTTCCACCTCCACGGTCGCTGATGGAACTTCCTTCTGTTTCCTATATGGTAACCCTTGATGCTCGCTGCGCGGTTCAATGCATGCCATGGGGACTTCTCGATGCGATTGTGCGCGAAAGCGCCACCTATGAACGAGATGGTGGGAGCCGAAAGGTTCTCATTCTTTTTGTATTTACTAAAATTGATCTCGTTTCTGTGCCTGCTTTGGTAAGTCAAATCTCTTTGGTGGCCCATGCAATTGTTGAAAGATACATCGATGAAGCTGGAGTTGGTGATGTTGAAGGCGATTCGCTAAGGCTTAATGACACAATTTGTGTTGCTTTTTGCCCTGTTTCTAATCATTTTGAAAAGACAACACGACACCTTCTTCGCATTCTGAGGCAATTTCTTCTAAGCGAGAGCTGTGTGCAGTCAAACAGGTGGTGCAACCTTGAGGGGAAACACTCCTCTTTTGTTATTGGGCTTCCGAATACTGGGCGCAGAACACTGTGTCGTGCGTTTTTACGTGAAGGAGGTGACTCCAATGTTAGCATTGGTCCTGTTTCTGCTGCCGAGGTACAACTGATGGCCAAAAAGGGAGCCAACCCAGATGATGTAGATGTGAATCTCACATTTCCAAATGCCAAACAAATTACACTGTTGCAGTTTCCAGAGGATCGCGTTTTGATGCGGGAACTTGCATATCCCACAGGAGGTGATATTATTTTTAAACCCCTTACATTTGTCGAGCGTCTCACCGATCCTGAGGTAATCGGTTGTATGCTGTTTAATGCAGCTCTTGATAAAGTCAGTCTTGCACAAGGATTTTGTCAACCTGCTGAAGATCTCGGTAACACATCAACGGGACGCAAAAGTATCATGATGTCCGAGCGTTTCTTCCGATGTCTCGGGAACACTGTGCGAAGAGAAAAGGGCTTTTTTGTCTCTCCTTTGTTTGTGTCGTGTGCTGGAACCATGGGAAAAATTTCTAGCAGTTCACTAACAGCTTCTGCTGACTTTACTTCCCGGCAAGAAAGCGCACAAGCAAATCTTCTTGATGCATCGTACAGCAATGCAACACCAAACAAACTTGTACGGATTTCCTCAGTTGTGGCTGAGTCTCGTGGAAGAAAAAAGAGCACTATGAAAGTGAAGCGGGTGGATTCACACAACGCATTGAAACTGGGTGCTCGAACATTTGTCCGTGAGTTTTGTCAAGGGAAAAATATTCCCTGGGCTGTGATGAGGCCCCCTAAAGGGCTATGCTTGACGAAATCTATGGTTGAGAATGCTTCGTTAGTTTTTGATCTTTCCTTGTGTTGTGGCATGAAATTGGGTGCACATGAGGCAAAAAGATCTCCTGCAGAGCATCTCGCGGCTCTCTTGAATAATGTGGCTTCTTTATTAAAACAATACTTGGTGTTCATGCCAAATAATGTGGTGGAGTTTGATCCGGATAGTATTATTGCCCCTTTTCACAGCCTTGGCGCTATCGAGATGAACAATGATAACGATGAAGAGGCATCGATTAATGAGGACGATTATGCGGACGAGGAGGAATATGATGATGATGAAGACGATGAAGAAGAAAGTGATTAAGCACTTGTGGTTAATGCGATAAAAGCCTGAAAAAGAAACTGCCCCTTTGAAGACGAGGGCACATCTAAAGTTATAATTCTAAAGACCGATCCGAAAAAAAGGGGGGGGCATATAAATGGAAATTTATGTGGTTTTCGTTGATAAACCATTTTTTCCATTTATTTATTTACTCTTTTCTCCCTTGGTATTTAAATGCATGCGAATACCGTGCTTCATTATATGGCTAAGTATCTTCTTTTGTTCGTGGTATTTTTCTTGATCTTTCGCTTTTTTTTTTCTTCTTTTGGTTTTTCATCTTTTTCTTTTGCTTTCTCCTTGCATCTGGCCAATGTAGGTGCATCGACTGCGAAGAGAAAAAAAAGGGAGTGGGTGACGGTGTTGAAGTTCTGGTTACACAGGAAGGGATGATAGGGTGTATGTTCCCTTCGGAGCAAAAGTATGGTCCTCGGTTGAACATGTATCTTTGTCATTGCTCTTCGGAGGAGATTGATTATCCAGCGAGTGCTTTGCGCTATCAAAGCAGCAGAAGTGTCGGCTGGCAGTCAAGTAAAGCGTGCATCTATCCTCAAGAGCTTGGTTTTCGCTTTGAGGGAGAGGTGGAATTGCGTTATATTCGGGTGCTGTCTCACGAAAGCAAGATAGTAGCGCGCATTGAAGTTTTTATTGCAGAAGCCCTCGAAGAAGAAGTGAAGACGGGTATTTTGAGTTCATATGAATCAAGCACGTTTCACCGTTTGGGCTACGTGCACCTTTCTCAGTCTGGAAATGATGTTTTTGGCGTCCGCGAGCTAAAAACTATCAATGTGCATAGAAAATGTACCTATGTTAAATTGCTTTTTTCAAGGCCTCATCGCTCCGAATACAATGTTTTTCAACAAGTGGGCATCATCGCCCTGACAGGTCATGGTACTCTTGTACGCACATTTCAAAATAGCATGGTGAAAGGGATATGCCTTGTTGGAGAGACAGTAGAAATACCTTTAGATGAAATATCTCCACCCCTTTTGGGAGGGGATCCGATTGCTGGGTTAGGGGATGGGAATGCTCCCGAAATAGACTTCGTGACAATGCGCCGTATTAAAGAGATCTCACTCATGAAGGAGCGGGCTGTGGCAACTGAAGACTATGATGTTGCTGCTGCTTTAAAAGTATATCTGATTTCTCTAGAGAACGTTGGGAAGGAAATATTAGAGCTGGAGAAACAGAAGCTGACGGCGGTGAGAGAAGAGAATTACGCTTTAGCAAAGAGATTGAAATGCCAGATCGATGAGCTTCGAGAGAGATCATACCAAATCCCTACGACCTCACCAAATCAGAAAGACAATCCTACATCACTATCTGTGGTATGTGAGAGACCTTCTATCCAAGAAAAATACCCAATAGAAGCACGATCACCTCCACAATCGAACTGCAAATTGAACCCAGTCCCAATAATTGCATCTGTCACACCGTCCACTGCATTTGATGAGGTGCCAGTTGGTGGTATTGGGTTTTATCCGCTGGATACCGAAGACGACACAGGAGACAAGGGAGGGGAGTATATTGCTCATGAAGGGGGTGGTGACGGTTGTAGTGATGCCCACACTGCTGAAACCTGTGAAGAGGAATGGGAACGAAAGATCAATCACATAGTGCTGCAACTATCTGGTGATCAGCCGCGTGCCTCGCCGTTGTTAGGAGAGACTCTCGCCGAGGTTAAAATCGCTGAGAAGACGTTTGGAGCTTATTGCTCTTTCTGTTTGTTTGGAAAAAAGGGAAGGCTTCGTGAGGCTGCCATTCGTGCTATCGCTTCCCCTGCTGGTTTTTCCGCTCTCTCTGCACACTCGAATGTTGTTCTTGAGACGCTTTTGTGGTACATGACTCTTCCCTCTCGCGGCCTTGCTGATGCTTTTGCTGGAGTTGTGCTTGCCTCCTGTGGGGTGCTTCTTGCGGTTATTGAGGGTGATATACCTAACACCCCACTACTTTCTTCGTTGTTGCCACGGCTGATTCCCTTTTTGCCTGAGTTGGTGAATCGTTCGGGTGACAGCAACTGCCGGATCCGAGAATTAGCCACTTCGGTTCTCATGGCCTTCTCTCAATCAGCACTTGAGCCTGTTGTTTCGGCTCTTCTTTTAGATCCTGAAATCAGGACAAATAGACCATGCCCACACAAGGTGCATGTTGCGCGCATGAAGATTCTTTGCTCTCTGGTAGATCATCATGGTGCTGACGGAAGCAGGTCAGCCAACCTTGAGTCAGACAATATTGTTACCAAGGCCGTGTTGCGTTGCTTGGCGCATTCAAATAATGAAGTGAGAGAGGTAGCGAGCCTCCTTTTCGCCAAGCTGGTGCTTATTTCTCCTAAAAAGGTGAGTGTTCATTTAAATTCGCTGAAAGCCGCACAGAAAAGTATGATTGAGCAGAATATTTTGAATTTAAAGGCAACTGCATCTACAGTGCGGCCACCGACAAGTGTGGCAGCAAGTACCATAATTTTTGACGATTCGCACTCAGATGGCAACGAGACCAGTTCTGTGAGACGTGCGTCTCTTCCGAATGCAGGGGAGACAGATGATTACCGTGCAGTTAGGACGTGTTATTTTTGCGGTGAGTTTAATGAGGCCTTTTCGGATGCGACTCTAGACATTCACTTTATTCGTAGCTGCCCCATGTTGTGCCCATGCCCTTTATGCAATCAAATAACAGAAATTTCTACTCTTCAGCAGCATCTCACATCTGAATGCCATAACCGGCATTTAGTATGCGAATGCCCCATGTGCAAGGAGGCAGTGAGGGTGGAAGATATTCAAAACCACATTCGTGCGAGAACATGCATCAATGCTGTCTCAACGCACAGTGTATGTCCGTTGTGTCACGCACGGTTTCACGTAGGTGCAGCAGGGTGGGTGGCACATCTGGCGTCACCCCCTGGTTGCCCGAATAACCCAAGAAACTACGATGGCTCTGGTCCGATTGAAGGTTAAATAGTTGAGAACAAAAAAAAATTTCATCTGCTCTTATCTCCCTTTCTGCATTTTTGTATTATTATCATTATTCGTGTCGTTTACATTTATTTAAGTGTGTGTGTCTATGCGTGCGCAGAAAGAGGGATACAGGCACGTATTTCTTTTTCTTGTTCGTGGATGTGAGTTGAACATGGACAGTATTCTCTCCTAGGAGAGGGATAACTCTGTTAGATCTTCATATATATTTATCAAGTATTTTTTTTTCCCCCATCCTGTTTTTTTTCTTCGCTTTTTCGACCAAACTGCAGTATCAGCTTACATCTGCGTTACGTGGGGATATCTCCTCATTACCGTGGTTAAAGTAACAACGACCGAACTTGTTCTAGACGACAAGCAAAAAAAAGGAAAAGGAAAAGTAGGACCTCAATCTTCTCTTCTTTCGTCAAAAAAAGTGGGAGTAGATAAATAGTGATTTGTTTGGGTTATCATCGAGCTTTTTCGTATATCATCTAAAAGTTCTTTAATTATATATGTTAAGCGTTGAACAGGCCAGACAGCACGTGGAGGTGACTCTCAAGAGCCTCTACGCATGTCCCAATGTGGAGAAGGAGCGTGAAACAATCATGACGCTGGTAACTTTGGTACGGCAGGGAAACGGGATTCTGGTTTTGGATGACCTGAAGGAACACCTAAAGCACGGCTCACCCGCAGAACAAGAGTGCACCATGATTATCCTAGACCAGCTATTGTTGAATAGCAGCCCGCAGTTCGCAGTCATGTTATCGTCAGAGAAATGGACAGATCGCTTCTTCAAAGTTGCCAAGTCTAGTAGCAACGAAAATGTTGTTTACAGAATCATTGCAACTATTTCGGGATGGTATAGGCGTTATCACACCAGTGGATTCCAGAGGTGCCTGCAGCGTTTTGCGCAAAGCCGGACGCTTGGCGAGGTGTTTAAAAAGGTCCAGGATAAGGTAAACACAGAGCATCGCGTATCCATATCAAACCGATCTCGGGGCGAGGGGGAAGATGAGAAAAAGGTGAATTCATCGGAAAAACGTCCCCAGGCTCTCAGTAAGATCCAGAGTATATTGCTTGAGGCCCAAGGCGACCTTGCTTCTCTTGAATACTCCCTTGAGCACCCACATATTCTCCAGGATGACGAAATTGCTAAGGAGTGCAAAAAACATAAGATTGAATGCATGCGGCTACTCGAAACCGATCAGAATGATGGGTTTGCTCCAGAGTTGATGCAGCTTATCGAGCGCTTCTCTGAGGCACTGGAGCTTTTTGAAGCTATGACAGGGCTTGATATGGGCGAAGGTGAGGCTGCAAGGATGCGGGCAATGTCCGAGATAAGTGGACGAATGGGTCGTCGTGATAGTGACGATGAAGAACATGAGAAACGGATTCGTGAACGTGTTGCTCCACGCAAGAATGCGGAACAGGTAATGCTGCAAGCCCAGGAAGCAACACAGCAGCTTGTACAACAGGAACGTTCTGAGATGGCGCAACTCCGTGCTCAGTTGGAGGAACTGCGTCGCAAACACGAGGAACTGCAGAACAAGTACAAGGATGCTAAGGCTAAGAACAAGGATGCGGTGGCTACCTTGGAGGAGTATGCAGATCGCATTGAGGCTCTGGAGTCAGGAGGGGCCACTAACGTCGGGAAGGTTCCTGGACTTCATTGCCCACCAAAATCAAAGGGTAATTATGCAACTGCCACAGCCCCTATCACAGACGATGTGGCAAGACGCATGCGGGATGACGTACAGAGCATCCGACAATCCCTACGAGAGATACGGGAACAATACGCAAAGGATATTTCTAAGGAGAGTGCTTACTATTCTTCACAGCTCACTACCGCTGTTGCTTCAATCGTCGCTGCAGCGCAGAAAGAGCGTCAAAGCGACCACAAGGCTTTGCTGTGGACACAAGAGCTCTACAAGAAGGAGATGAAACTCCGAAAGCAGTACTATAACACTATCCAGGAGCTGAAGGGTAACATCCGTGTGTACTGCCGTGTTCGCCCTATGCTACCCAATGAGATAAGGGACGGGCATAAAAACGTGATGGAATTTCCATCCACAGACGAGCTTAAGTTTATTGATCAAAATGGCCGGCCGAGGCTTTTTGAATTTGATGAGGTCTACCCACCTACCGCACCTCAATCAAAGGTGTTTGAGGATACATCTCCGCTCATTGACAGTGTAGTAGACGGCTACAATGTTTGCATCTTTGCATATGGTCAGACAGGGAGTGGCAAAACGTTTACCATGGGTGGAGGCGATGGTGAGACAAAGGGAATCAACACGCGAGCAATGGAGCGTTTGTTTCATGTTATTGAAGAACGAAAAGAAACGGAAGAGTCGACTGTTTCTCTATCCGTGCTCGAGATTTACTGTGAAACCATCCGTGACCTCCTAGGAACCAAGGATGCAAAGAAACAGACGTACGAAGTCAAGCAAGGGGGTCCGTTCGGCACATATGTGACAAATCTTGTAGAATTGGCAGTTAAATCACCGAACGAAATTCAAAAAATTATGGAGCTGGCCAATCAAAACCGCAGTGAGGGACACACTAACATGAATGAACACTCTTCTAGGTCCCATATGATTTTGTACATCATTGTTCGAACGACAAATAAACAGACTGGAATACAAAGCTTTGGAAAGCTTTCGTTGATTGATTTGGCGGGTAGTGAACGACTTGACAAGAGTGGAGCGGAGGGACAACAGTTGAAGGAGGCGGTAGCAATTAACAAGTCGCTATCTTCATTGGGAGACGTCATTTCTGGGCTCGCGCAGAGCAGCAAGCATATCCCTTTTCGAAACTCAGTGCTCACGTTTCTCTTGCAGGATTCTATGGCTGGCCAAGCCAAGGTTCTAATGTTTGTATGCGTTAGCCCTGCAAGCTACAACACCAATGAGAGCAGCAGCTCTCTGCAGTTCGCATCCCGTGCCCGTGGTGTTGCGTTTGGCCAGATCAAAAAAAACACTGCAACATTAGCATAATTGTCTTGGATAGCCTAGCCGTTTACTTTATTACTTTAAATGCTATTTTAAATATATATGGCAATACAAGAAGACACTTTAGGTCTCATTATACTATTCGGAGTTTCAACATTGAAGCAAGTACTCTCTCAATGTGCACACAGCATATATCGTTTTTCTATATGGTAGACATAGCTTATAATGCTTTATCACGTCAATACATTAGTGTTAGCAGCGTGCAAACGTTCTCCACAGCTGCGGTTGAGCCGCTACAATAACAGAGAGTCATTTACAGCGACCTGAAAACGGGATCGATGCGCTATATTTGCTCTTCCCGACTCGTTTCAGTTCTGCATTGAGTGTTATACGGAATCATAATGCTTAAGAAGCAGCAGGTAGAAACGCAGACTATTTCTACACCACAATTCTAAGAGATACATGAGCATGAAAACACTGCTATAAAGACTGCATATAGGGAAAGAAAAAAACCAGCATAAAGGACAGGGTCCACAATAACATCAACAACAACAGAAGAAAGGAAGTAGTGCTTTAAAACAAAAACAAAAAACAATACAACGAGCGATATCGTTCCATTTTTTAAAAAAAAAATTTACCATAATAAAAATACAAAAAAAACACTTTATAACAAAAATCAAAAACATCTCTGTGAACAGTATACAAAAAAAATTCTGTAATGAGGGAAAAGGCTACTGCCCCTGGGAAGTATTTCTGTGCTTTGGTGTTGTGGTTTCATGCGTGTTTCGTTTTGCCCTGCACCAACTTGTTTTTTTTTTTCACTGCAAGAAGTTCTCTGCCTTTCCCAGAGAAGGGGAGCGTAACAAAGAGGTTGGAAAGTACACTGCGGCTGTTGAAAAGTGGCCACTGGTTCCGCCTGGAAGTACAGCCGCGCCGATAGAAGAGAGTTTTGTAGATAGACGCTTCACACACGTACACAAGCAGTGCGCGTTGTATTGTTTACGTTCGGTTGATCGAGCATTCCAGTTGCGTGAGGGGCGAGGAGAAGATTTGAATTCTACGAAGTTGAGAGTAGGGGAGGGGGAAGCGCAGAGGATTGTGTGTGCGCACAACTGTGTGGCATGGAGTACCTAGTCGGTGTGGATGTGCCGTGCCTGGCCCCCCATGAGCAAACCCGAGTGGCCCTCTACAGGGAGAACAGCTCATCGCTCGAAGAGACTGCCTGCTGTGCAGCGAGCCAACCATTCCGCAGCCCATTCTATGGCGAGCTGCAGCGCTTCGAATACCCTCTCCCCGCCTGTGTGCGGAGCCGGACGTCTAACGCAGTACTCGACCTAACTGCGGATGACTGCCATGACTGCAGTAACAAACACGAAGAGTGCCACAGCTCTCTGGCGCCGATATCCCCATTGCTTGCGGAACAGAGTGACGTGTTGGTAGGAAGTTGCAGCCTCTTCGCCCCCCAGCCGCTGGGGATGTCTCCGCTCAGCGGCACCCGATTTGATGACCCGCGTCAGCGTCCGCTGGAGTCGCACACCCCGATTGTGACGAGGACGGATACCACGTGCAGCACTGTGACGTACCCTTCTGCGGTCTCGCAGGTGGATGGTGTGTCATTCACCACTCTCTCTACAATCTTCAGCAGCCCCCCTACGTGGGGGGAGATAAGCGCGTGTAGCGATGAGCTGAGGGTGCTCATGCCGCTGGCTGTGGGTGGAAACACCCCCTTCCTGCAGCCACATCCTGTGGTGCCCGTGGGGGAGCAGACAGAGGATTTGGAGATGCCCTGTGTTGCTGGCCCGTGGGTCCCCAAAGAGTCCTCCACAGACTGGATGAACACGACCGTGCGGACCCTTTTCTTGTCATTGACTGAGGATGCGGAGGAGATGGCGGCGAACTCGAGTGAGTTAAATGGCCCTGCACCACCCTCCTCCAGGCGGAACACCGTTGAGCTTCTGATGGCGCAACTGACCGAGGGCAGCGACAGGGCTTCCAGGAAGGCGCGGGGTCCCTTTCCGGTGTCGTTGTCGAGTCAGATGGACATCCAGGCTACCTCCATTGGCTCTGTGGGTGTGAGCGGGCTGACACCGGACTCTGCCGCCGCGCTGCCCGAGCGCATGATGGCAGGCCGTACTGACTTTTCTCTTGGTGCGCCTCGCTACCGGGCACCGCCGTGCGCTGTCGGCTGTTCGCCTCCCGGCTCTCCATGCAGGGAATTGCGACGTGAAGATGCCGATCTGGGTGAGTGGGGTTGGCATCACAGCAGCATTGCTGACTTGCCTGGCGCGGTGCGCGTTGTTGGCGGTCGCCATGTTGGTCGTTTCAACTGTGTCCCGCTGAATGCCCCCCGTCTTCCTGTTGTGGATCGCGCGGCGCTCAGCGATGTGCACCGCAACACCCCACAAGCCTTGCGACTGAAGGCGATGATCAACAACTCGTGCCTTGATGGGGTGCTGATGACCTCTGGGTGGCCTCTGCGAACGAAGAGTGACGTGGTTACACTGCTGAAGCGGCTGCGTGCGAAGGAGTTGCTGAGGCATTTGCGTATTATAAGCTTTTCACGGAGGGATCCGCAGGGTGTGCGAATTCTATTTGAGTCCTGGGTGAGCAAGGGCATCCCGCCACCGGATGTGCTCTTTGGTGTGTACTACCGGTACGCTGTGAAGAAGTGTGGCAAGGAGATGTGCCTCAAGCACAATGGGCGCGGCCGTGCGGCAGGACACGGTAGGGGCTGCGACTACGCGTTGAAAGGGTCTCTTTTCAAGTGCCGCTTTCACCATGCGTGTGTGTTCTGCAAGGCGGTGGATCATGGATGGTTTGACGAGGCGAACTGCGCGCGATATTTGAAGCTACAGAGGGAGTTGGTTGATTTTGGTGTGACAAGCGCTGTAGCGATGGTGCTCCTGGATGCGTTGGAGTGCGGCGAGTGCCCCACACCTCGAAACGCGGTGACATAAGCTTGCCACTGCAGGTAGACTCTGCGACGTTGAGTCAATGATGCTGTATGAGACTTCAAATGTCCCGCTCTTCATCACTTGTATGTCGGTGATGGGAACATTGTAGTACGTCTGTTTCATTGTTTTTGAGGTATTGTATTGTGGATATGCTTTAGGGTTTTGTGTATTGCAGAGTCGTGCTTTAGTGTTGTAGTCTTTTTTGCTGATATACATTATTTGTACTTAAAGGAGTGCTGAGTTGTTGGCTTTTCTGCTGTTAGTCAATGTTATGTTTTATTTTGCTACGGTATTCTGAATTTTTCGTTTAGCTCTAGGAGAAAATATTCTGTGTTGAAATTTCCTAGTTTTTTTTGTTTTCGTTTTTTTGAGTATGGCGGAAAAAAAACCCATTAATGAACTTCTTAATGAAGTCCATTGTTATGTATTTTGCTCCATTCCGCTGTTTTGTCGTGGATTTTGAAAGTTTTTTTTTTGCTTTTGCTTCTGTGTGTTGGATGCGGATAAGCCCTTTCCTTTTTTTTTGTATTTTAGGCGGCGGCGCTCGTGTTTTTCTGTACGATGATAGATAAAGCAACGTGCCCCCCCAAAAAAAGAAAAATCATTTTTGTCCATTTCCAACCTTGCTTTTTTTTTCCGCGCTTTGAGTGTGAATGTGCGTTTGTATATATGTATATACGTGTGTGTGTTTCGCTGCAGTTGTTTTTTATTTTGTGTACGTGTGATGCTGCATTGTTTTTTTTTTTTGATTATGAATCGGTGTTGAAGGCCCTAGCGGCAGCTACGAAGCCTACAAAGTAGGAAGGGAGTGCGTGTGGGGGAAGAATGTAGTAGTCAGTGGTAGAGTTCATATCAGTTGTCGAGGTGTACATCCCTACAAGGCAATATATATATATATATATATATGTGTGTGTGTGTGTGTGTCTGTGTGCAATGTGCGAAAGAGATAGAAGCGAAATCTATGGCAGAGGGAGAGGGAAGTACAGATAGTAGTGATAAGTGAGGGAAAGAGACAAGACGCGAAGAAATTAGAAGAAATGTTTCTATTCATAATCATCACGACGATGGTCAGAGTATTACATGTTCACGTGCATACTACACGAAAACGGGTGATTAATACCCGCCAATTTGCTCAGAGACAGTATTGAAAACACGGTGAAACTGCCGAATACATACATAGAAGGGACAAAAAAAAACCAATGCCGTAACACAAATTTTTTCTACAGAAAATATGAACAGAAAGCTTGGTGCACATAGCAACGATTAGAAGAATGAAAGTCATTTTTTTTTCTTTTGTGATTGTTTAATATTTTTGACACAAAACAGCTTCTTCATTTATTTGGCATTTGTGCACCATCGCAGACAACACTGCAATATATATATATATATATATATATATTCTATTAGAAAAGGCTACTGCCCCTGGAAAGTATTTCTGTGCTTTGGTGTTGTGGTTTCATGCGTGTTTCGTTTTGCCCTGCACCAACTTGTTTTTTTTTTTTCACTGCAAGAAGTTCTCTGCCTTTCCCAGAGAAGGGGAGCGTATCAAAGAGGTTGGAAAGTACACTGCGGCTGTTGAAAAGTGGCCACTGGTTCCGCCTGGAAGTACAGCCGCGCCGATAGAAGAGAGTTTTGTAGATAGACGCTTCACACACGTACACAAGCAGTGCGCGTTGTATTGTTTACGTTCGGTTGATCGAGCATTCCAGTTGCGTGAGGGGCGAGGAGAAGATTTGAATTCTACGAAGTTGAGAGTAGGGGAGGGGGAAGCGCAGAGGATTGTGTGTGCGCACAACTGTGTGGCATGGAGTACCTAGTCGGTGTGGATGTGCCGTGCCTGGCCCCCCATGAGCAAACCCGAGTGGCCCTCTACAGGGAGAACAGCTCATCGCTCGAAGAGACTGCCTGCTGTGCAGCGAGCCAACCATTCCGCAGCCCATTCTATGGCGAGCTGCAGCGCTTCGAATACCCTCTCCCCGCCTGTGTGCGGAGCCGGACGTCTAACGCAGTACTCGACCTAACTGCGGATGACTGCCATGACTGCAGTAACAAACACGAAGAGTGCCACAGCTCTCTGGCGCCGATATCCCCATTGCTTGCGGAACAGAGTGACGTGTTGGTAGGAAGTTGCAGCCTCTTCGCCCCCCAGCCGCTGGGGATGTCTCCGCTCAGCGGCACCCGATTTGATGACCCGCGTCAGCGTCCGCTGGAGTCGCACACCCCGATTGTGACGAGGACGGATACCACGTGCAGCACTGTGACGTACCCTTCTGCGGTCTCGCAGGTGGATGGTGTGTCATTCACCACTCTCTCTACAATCTTCAGCAGCCCCCCTACGTGGGGGGAGATAAGCGCGTGTAGCGATGAGCTGAGGGTGCTCATGCCGCTGGCTGTGGGTGGAAACACCCCCTTCCTGCAGCCACATCCTGTGGTGCCCGTGGGGGAGCAGACAGAGGATTTGGAGATGCCCTGTGTTGCTGGCCCGTGGGTCCCCAAAGAGTCCTCCACAGACTGGATGAACACGACCGTGCGGACCCTTTTCTTGTCATTGACTGAGGATGCGGAGGAGATGGCGGCGAACTCGAGTGAGTTAAATGGCCCTGCACCACCCTCCTCCAGGCGGAACACCGTTGAGCTTCTGATGGCGCAACTGACCGAGGGCAGCGACAGGGCTTCCAGGAAGGCGCGGGGTCCCTTTCCGGTGTCGTTGTCGAGTCAGATGGACATCCAGGCTACCTCCATTGGCTCTGTGGGTGTGAGCGGGCTGACACCGGACTCTGCCGCCGCGCTGCCCGAGCGCATGATGGCAGGCCGTACTGACTTTTCTCTTGGTGCGCCTCGCTACCGGGCACCGCCGTGCGCTGTCGGCTGTTCGCCTCCCGGCTCTCCATGCAGGGAATTGCGACGTGAAGATGCCGATCTGGGTGAGTGGGGTTGGCATCACAGCAGCATTGCTGACTTGCCTGGCGCGGTGCGCGTTGTTGGCGGTCGCCATGTTGGTCGTTTCAACTGTGTCCCGCTGAATGCCCCCCGTCTTCCTGTTGTGGATCGCGCGGCGCTCAGCGATGTGCACCGCAACACCCCACAAGCCTTGCGACTGAAGGCGATGATCAACAACTCGTGCCTTGATGGGGTGCTGATGACCTCTGGGTGGCCTCTGCGAACGAAGAGTGACGTGGTTACACTGCTGAAGCGGCTGCGTGCGAAGGAGTTGCTGAGGCATTTGCGTATTATAAGCTTTTCACGGAGGGATCCGCAGGGTGTGCGAATTCTATTTGAGTCCTGGGTGAGCAAGGGCATCCCGCCACCGGATGTGCTCTTTGGTGTGTACTACCGGTACGCTGTGAAGAAGTGTGGCAAGGAGATGTGCCTCAAGCACAATGGGCGCGGCCGTGCGGCAGGACACGGTAGGGGCTGCGACTACGCGTTGAAAGGGTCTCTTTTCAAGTGCCGCTTTCACCATGCGTGTGTGTTCTGCAAGGCGGTGGATCATGGATGGTTTGACGAGGCGAACTGCGCGCGATATTTGAAGCTACAGAGGGAGTTGGTTGATTTTGGTGTGACAAGCGCTGTAGCGATGGTGCTCCTGGATGCGTTGGAGTGCGGCGAGTGCCCCACACCTCGAAACGCGGTGACATAAGCTTGCCACTGCAGGTAGACTCTGCGACGTTGAGTCAATGATGCTGTATGAGACTTCAAATGTCCCGCTCTTCATCACTTGTATGTCGGTGATGTGGACTGGATAAAAAAAAAATGTTTTTTTCGTATGTTTTTTTATGGTGTGTTGTTGTATGCACGCCCGGAGTGATGTATACTCACAGAAAAAAACGAAGTTTTATTATACTTGGATGAATTGTTTTTTTTTTCTTGTAAAAGAATATTTCTGCTCTCTTACTTTTGCAGGTATTAACCGTGTTTTAAACACAGTACTCGGTATTTTTGTATATCGTGGTTGCACTTTTTTTTTTTCTCTTTGCGTGTGTGTTGTGTCCTTTTTGAAGTGGCAATGATAAATTTTGCGATTAGTTGTCTTTGTTAAATGTTTTTTATTCTGTGTTTTGTTTTCAGCTGTTTGTTGTTTGTTTTCATGGACTAGTGTTTGTTGTGCGAACGAAAAAGAAGATATTTATATATATATATATATATATATATATATGAACATATGCATATATAATTGTTTTTTTTTTATTGTCTTTGGGGCTTTTTTTTTCTTTTCGACTTTCTGTTTTCTGCGTACGTATATATGTATGCATACATACAGTTATACATACATATATACATATGTTCTTTCTTTCCCCCCTCGTTTCTGGTGTTGTTTCTGTTTCTTGTACGCTCTACGTTTTTGTGTGCGTCACAGTGGCCGTGAGTGTAGAGCGATTGTGAGCGCCTCAGGGTATGACACGGCGTGCTTTACCGAAGATAGACCATGAGTATGGATTGAATGGTGACTTATGGAGAGCGTGGACGGAAAAAAAAATGCCCTTTGGCTTGTTAGTGTCTCTTTGATTTTGTTTTGGCTTGTTAGTGTCTCTTTGATTTTGTTTTGGCTTGTTTATATGGTTCAGTGGGAAGATCAAAGCGGGAGGGATGAATTTGGGGTGGGGGGATTAGTGATATACGAGCGCATCTGTTCGTGTGTGGTCGCTGTAGGGACATTGATGCACTGAATTTTGCTCCTGCAGCTGCGGGCGGCTCTCTGCGTGTTTGTGCACCATCGTTATTATTTTTTTTTTTACTGCTCTGCCTCTTTCTTGGGCTAGCATGTGAATCTGTAGATAAGACAAAGAGAGATCGACAAAAGCAAATTAGGTGTGGTGCTTCGTACGTGAAAGTCCTGTTGAAGGTCACAGCATTGTTGTGCACAGGCACACAACTTGTAACAAAACTGTTTAAAGGGTGTTCGTTATGTCAGAAAAATCTACCGCCCCTGCCCCCCTTTTGACAGCGATAGATGCAGTCGGCCCGGATCCGGGTAGTTTGGATGAGCTTGTCAGCAGGCTGCATAAGATTTACCTGAAAACCGTAAAGCCAGTTGAAGACATGTACAAGTACAATTTGTTCCGTCCTAGTTGGTTTGAAGAGTCTATCCTCAACCAGCGACCGTTTATCACGTTCTTCGGACCGTGGTCCTCTGGAAAGAGTACCTTCATCAACCACCTGCTTCAAGATAATTACTTGTGGACCGGTCCTCAGCCGACAACCGCGGAGTTTACTGTTCTGATGCATGGCAAAGAAGCAGGCCCTGTGAGTGGTCAGGTGCTCGCGAACGCCAAAGACCTTCCCTTCAAAGGACTGGTAGAGTTTGGGGATTCGTTCATGGAAAACTTTCAGGGTTTCCAGGTTCCACATGAGCTGTTGAGGCACGTGACACTTATCGACACACCAGGTGTGTTAGAAAGCGCAAAGGATATACGGGAGAGAGGGTACGATTATGTTAAAGTTAGTCGTTGGTTTGCAGAACGTAGTGATCTTATATTTGTGCTGTTTGACCCATCCAAGCTGGATGCGGGAATAGAACTACAGATGATGTTTAAGCATGCCTTTCGTGGAATGGAGGGTAAAGTACGCATCGTTCTTAACAAGGCTGACAGCGTCAATACACAGGAGCTGCTGCGGGTTTATGGTAGTCTTTTCTGGAACCTGTCAAACTTTATCAAATCTACGGAGCCACCACGAGTGTACGTTGGGAGTTTCTGGGATCAACCATATAAAGAGGGAACTTTCACGCTCCTCTTTACGGAGGAGAAAACTGATCTTATGCACGAGATTGTCCAAGTGGTACCACAACAAGGGCGCGACAAGAAGGTGACAAGTCTGTTACGTCGCGCTAAGGATGTACTTGTGCATGCCCTTATCGTGGGTGGAATGCGGTCTGATCTGCCGCTTCTCTTTGGGAAGGAAAAGGCAAAGCGCAAGGCCCTAGACAACCTGCAGAAAACATATGAGATGATGGCGGCCAAGTATAAGATGAATTGGAAGGATTTCCCCCCTGTGGAGGAGTATCGCAGCTTTCTGGATAAGTTTGATCTGGAGGGTTTCCCCGAGCTGGAGAAAGCAGAAAAGGGAGGCCAGATTGGGGAGTTACAAAAATGCATCGAGACAGTTCTCCCGGGTATGCTTCGTCCAGTGAAAAATACTGCGGCTTCGGACCCGCGTAACAAGGAGCAACGGGCAAAGCTACAGCAGATGTATCACGACAGCATGCGCTCCCAGTACGATGGCCGACAGGGGAAGCAGGGAAGTACGGATTTGGTGCCCTCTTCGTTTCGGGAAAGCGCCGTCAGGGCATCCCCAAGCGTCTCAAATGCTGCCGCCACGTCAGGCGATCTGACGAGCACTCCCCCTCCAGCCACTGCAGGCTTTTCCTGTGACCAATCACAGATGCTCATGGGAATGATGATGCAAATGCTGCAACAACAACAGCAACTACAACAACAACAGCAACTACAACAACAACAGCAACTGCAACAACAACAGCAACTGCAACAACAACAACAGCAGCAGCAGCATTTACTCGATGAAAAGGAAATCCCACTCGAAATAGACCGGGAATAAAAGTGAGTTGTATGGCAGAGGAGCGTGAAAAGGAGAAAAAAGGAGGGTAGAGGAAGTTGGTGCGAGAGAGTGATTTTTTTTTCTTTTTTTTTGCTAAAGGCAAGTAATCGCTGCCTAGAGGATGCAAGGACATCTGATTTTTAAATTTCTTTTGGAGGAGGAAAAAAAGCAAAACATGAAGAACAACCATTTCGTGCAGGCTATTCTTCTGCATTCCGTGTCAAAAATGGTTCTGTATAAGAGAGGGGATAAATGAATGGGTGCACAGAACGATGTGAATATTATTCTACCAATGAGAAAAAAACATACTGTGTTCTGTATAGCACATATTATTATATTGGTGCATATTTCTAGTGAAAGGTATACATCTTTCTGTGTGTGCGTCTGCTGTTGTCTTTTATTCATTTTATGCTATATGATTTGCTCGTGTTGTATTGCTCTAATGTATCAATCATAAAAGGGTGTCGAGGGGAAAGGGAGGCTGTTTTTTTTTACCTCGTGCCCAACTCAGAGTGGGTCAAGTTTTTCTATTCTCTTTTCTTCTTTTTTGTTGTTGCTGTTGTTTCAATTGCTCCGAAGAAAGACGATGATGTCTGATTCATTGGGTGGAGGCTTTAGTAATGGTGACAACGACATCAATGAGCGTTGCGATGCGGATCTGCTGGATGCTCTGCTTGGGACGGAGGAAGTGGGGACAATAGAAACACGAGAGGTGGAGGCGAAATTGACACCAAACCGCCATAAGAAATCCTTCCCAGCGCTTTCTAGATTGTTTATGATTGGAGGCTCGTTATTTTCACGTCATCGCATGGGTGTAGTCTCGCGTTCTTGTGCAACACGCCTGCGTGGGTCACGTTTTTCGTGGCTTGACTACAGTTCAATCTACTGCCCATTTACGAGACAATTTGTATCCTTGCGTTCGCCACATTGGGCACACCTTGTTTCTGCTGGCTTCGGCATTGACTCAGGGCTGCAGCATGGGCGACGCGTCGTGTTGGTAAGACAAGGTCGACTCCTGTCGTTGGCGAGCATTCTGCAGCGGTGCCACGAGGCACCGCAAGGTATGAAGAGTGGCGGCAAGGACCATAGCCCAAAGGCACTCTGGAGCCCTTTGCTTTGGGAATCGCTTGGCGTGCTTCTTGAAACAACACCGTTGGAGGATAAGAAAGTTCTCGTTCAGCGGGTGCGTGCGGTACTCGACGAGGAGAGCCACGGTCGCATGGGTCGCCGCATTCCATTGGGGTTTTACGACTCGAAAGCACGTGAGCAGTGCAGCTTCGTGTGGTCTGAAAGCACAGTCGACAAGGATCACACAGCCGATGAAGATGATGTCCACAATGAGAAAATGATGGCGTTCGGAGAAAGGTGTCTGGAACAGATTTTACCCTGGCGCATGGCGGTGCTGCAGCGGCAGCGAAAAGTAACTTCACAGGTGAGTTTCTCTTCTGCGGTGGGATCGATAAATTTTTCTTCCTCATCCCCTATTATTAGCGAAAAAGTAGTTGGCTTGATTGAGCGTCATTCTTCACTAAATTCTACTCCTTTTATGATTCCATACACTCGTATGGCCTATCTCTCCGTTGCGTTCGATTCGAAACTTCCTCTGATAGAGACTGCTGTGGATGCAGTGCTGCGTTTATATTCACCTGAGAATATACTCTACTGCCCCCTTGAACACTGTATCGACTTCAACACGCTAATGGATGTAAATGCGTACAAGTTGTCCGTGGATGGGGGTGGAGCTGTGGAACTAAGGAATAGTATACCAGTTCTTCATGTGGGAATGCATGCAACTAACTCGGGAGACGCATCCCCTGACGTTATCGTCATCGTGGGCAATGCCCACCTTCTTTCTAAGTGTGCAATTGCTCGGCTTTTGGACCAATGGACGCGCAATGGTGTTTTGCATGGTGCTAGCAAACACCAACGGAGGAAGGGTACTAGGAACAAATGGGGATTACTGCTAGGTGGAAGTGACCCAATGCGGATATTGAGTACTGGTGCATCTGTTTTTGGGAGTGTTCGTGCGTTATTCATTGGGTACCGATCTTCGACTTCTTTCCAACAGTGTCAAGATAGTACTGCAGGTGATGGTGGATGTTCTGCTGCTCAGATTTTTAATGGGAAGGTCGCTTTACGTGTTCTCAACCCCACGCCAGAGGTCCTTTTTTCACTTGATGAACCGCTGATCGCCGCACTTCGGCGCGTGTCATCTATCTTTCAGGATGCTATGAGTGTGGCCGAGCGAAAGAGCTTTATTGAAGAGCTGTGTGAAGCGGCTAGTCGTGTCACCATGGTCTCATCGTGTTGCCACTCAAAGCCGCAGGGGATGTCATGCTGCACGGGTAATGTCATGCACCGTGATAGCACTGATGATGTTGGTGATGATGAAGGGGAAGACATGCTGCTGCAGTTTCAAGAAGCGTGTGAAGCATTTTTGACTCACCCACTAGACAAACGTGATTCAGGCCTCCTTCAGTACGAGCATTTACTACTCCGTTACCCAAGGTTTGCGGCAATGCGTGTGAGGCATAACCTCCTTCGAGAATATCCTTTGAGTATCGAGTTTCTGAAAAGTAATGATGATCAACCTGTCACATCCCTTCCATCTTTCGTATTGGACAGCCTCCACGAGATTCAGTGTTCTTCCAAGAGGCACATCACATTGTTTAAGAGTCGGTGCGTGGCACAAGAAACTGCAGAGGCAGATCATGACGCTCTGAAACAACAGTATGCGGTGAGCCTGGCGTTACGCCACGTCAGAGAATCGTGTGCGGGTCGTCATGATGGTTCTTCGTGTCCTTCAGTGAAGGATTCTTCTGGAGGTACGTCTGCACTGCTTTCATCGCTTGAGCAAAAATATGACCCCTTCTTTGAACCCCCAGTGTTGCTCGGTTGTTGGACAAGGACTTTTTTCTTCTGCGCGCCTATGGTTGCAGATATGCTTCCGCTGCGTTCTCTCTTGCACCTCTATGTGACTGCATCGGTGGAGCTGACGGGTGAGTTTGAGGTGCTCGACGTGGATGTGTTTCATGTCGACTACGTTACCTTTCCTCTGGATCGTCGTTGTCGACTCTTTGGAACACGGCTTCGTTTCCGTATCACCAACAGTACCTCTCGTTTCTCAAGTGTAAAGGAAGGTGGTGCTGGTGAATGCCGTGTCCGGGATGCGGCGACGATGGCGCTGCATCATGCACTTGCCAGGAGTGCTGTGGAGGCGCGGCTTTTTCCTCTTTGGACTCACCCTCTCTCGAGGATGAGAAAAAAGGAGGACAATTGTACGTATACTTCTTCATGGAAGGGTAAGGACGATAGTTTAGATGGCTTTGAAGCACATTTTCGGTTTGAAGCACTTGATGAGTGCGTGTCTGTTGCTCAGCCCAACATTGTGGAGAGGTGGTTGTTTGCGTTGGCTGTGGCGCAGCGTGGCTCCATGCGCCTCACTGTGGGTAGCCAGGTTGTGGCTCTGCAGGATCTGTCACCGTTCGTCTCGCGGGGAACATGGTGCCGCGTGGTGGGGTTCGTACCTTTTGGAAAGATTGCTCGCGTGGACCCTTTTTCACTCTCGGCAAAACTGCAGGAACAAAAAACACAACCGTTTTTCTCGGCCGCAGACATAATACTCGCGCAGCGTTACTTTGAACAGCAAAGGTCTGCTAATGCAGTGCCAGTGGTATGTCCAATTGCCGATGGGGCTGTAGGGATGAACACATGTGCTGCTGAGACGGTGGTGCTCCCGGTGGCAACATTAGTGGGAGGGTATCGCTCCCTTCATTACTACGCCTTGCCGACGGTGCAGCTCCCTCTCTTAGCGCCTTGTCAAAGCGCCGCCGCCTCCACATTATTTCACCCTCTTTTTGCTCACAAAGACAGTCTGATGGAGTTTGTGTCCATGGAGAGCCGTGCTGAGGCTGCGGCAATGCTCCTTCGCCCAGATCCCTCCTCGGATTTCCCGGGGGAGAGAAGCACTTTGCACACTTTCTTTGAGGATATTGTGTTTGAGGAGAAAACCACGACTAGTGTGACGCAGCAGAAGGATTGTGATGCGAGCATCATGCTGCATTGCGATGCACTTTCAGCGCTTTCACTTTTTCCGTTGAAGCGGGTCTAACACTCCATTTCTCTCACTTAAAGTTCTCTGGGGGGAGTTGGTGCCATGCATTTGTTGCCATCTTGTCGATGTAATCACCAGAACCCGAGCCGCTGCTACTGCGGCTGTTGCAGCACCACCCGGATTTATTTTGTACTTCTCCCCCCCTCCCCCCCTCCACTCTCTTGTGTTAACTTATTCTCCAGCAAAGTCGACCCGACTTTTCCTCAGATTTCTTGCACATTTCTGTTCTTTTCATCACCAGCAGCGGGAACATAAAACCGGGCTCGCCTTGACCATGAAGGGTGGGAAGTTGCTTTTATTCATATTACTATTCTTATTTTGATTGTGTCACGAACAAAATTTTTGTTTGTATTCTTCTCACATGATATGTATCTACAAATATAGATACATATTATTATTATTATCAATAATAATAATAATAATATATATGGGGTTGTTTGTTTGGTGCCTTGTGGGTTTCTTTGGGTGGGCTCCGTATGCATTGCCGCTGCCTGAATGTGTGTGTACACAATACGTTGTGATGCCCGGTGTCTTTTCACTTTTCATCGTTTCCCCCCTTCCTTCCCACCAGCCTGTGGCCAAGGTGTCACGTCTCTTCGTCTGCCATGTGGGAGAAGCGACCATCCGTTCTAACGATACATTCCCTTTTCTTTCCCTCTTTGTTCCTGCTTGTCTTGCTGCTGTGATGGAGAAATACGAGAGGGAGGAGTGTGGGGGACAAAGAACAACGAAGCAAAGGGCGGCCACGTGTGCACGAGATAGAGAGAAGGGACAGGAGTCGTACGCAGCGCTCATCCACCATTAACTCCGAGGAGGAAACCGCAGTAACTGATCGGAGATCGGCGCAGAGACCTGACAAAACACATCAATATAATCTTTGGCAGAAAAAAAAACAGAATACAAAGGAGAAAAAACAAACAGAGAAAAAAACCGCTAAAGGAAGAAGAAAAGAGATAATATGAGTGCTGCACGTGGAGGCTGGGCCGCAGGAAACAATGATTCAGAGGGTGTGACGACTTCGGCCGCACCGTTGATGAGCCCCACAGTCGCATATCGGGCGGCACATGACTCTATCAACGAGCTGCAGCAGGGCCTTCAGGGTTATGAACAGCAGGTGAAAAAGGCCATTCAACACATTAATTCGCTTTCGGCTGTTGTTGAATCGTTGCGGCAGCACTACGAGGCGGTAGTGGAAGAGCGGGACTACATGAACCGCTCCCTCGAGGTAGCGGAGGGCCGCATGCTGGATGTCCAGCGTGTGGTTCAGCGATATGCTTCGGTGACGGATCCTGTAGTGGCTTCTGATGGCTTTACCTATGAGAGGGAAGTGATCACAAATTACCTCAATGAGTGTCAAGCCCTTAAGAACGTCCCCATGTCACAACAAACCCACACGGAACTAACAATGCTGCTGTTCCCAAACCGCTCATTCAAGCGTTTTCTTGAGCAATTGATGGAGACAAAACCGGCTGAGATGCGCACAGACAAAAGCGGTAAGCAGGGCAACAACAGTGGAAGCACGAACCCCACTACGAGCAGTCGAACGGTGGGCAATAGTCAAAGTAACAAAAATGATGCAAACAACAGAGAATCTAATGCAGGTGGAGGTGGTGAGCGTCTTCACCCCTGTGTCCGTGTGTATGGCTACTGCAACTACAAGGACACTTGCGCCTACGCGCTCTACCCCTACGATGCATGTCTCTCGCATCTGAAGGGGAAGTGCCGCTTCCGTGCGCAGTGCCACGAGCGCCACGTCGATTTCCGAAGCCCGCTAAACCAGTCGTCTCCCAATGGAGAGACGCGGGTGACTAGTTCCAATACGGTGGCCTAGAGACAGGTGGCGCGGGAAACGGTTCGGTGGAAAATGATGGGAAGCGTCAACAAGGGAGTGATGGGGTACACGCAACATCTTATCTCTGCTCTTCTTACTTCTACCACTTGCCGCCGGTGCCGTTGAACTTCTGTCCGTCTGTTTGCGTTCCATGTTTCACTATTGTTTCGCTTTTCTTTTGTTGTTGTTGTTGTTGATTGGTGCACTGGTTGTGTTTGTGCGTATATGCGCTCGATGCAAACTACCAGCACGTCACTTGACACCAAATGAGCCTCAAAATAGCACGAAACAACGCCCTTGAAGAAAAGGGAAAAGCAATGATAACACTGACTGGAATGCACGTATGAATTGAAGAAAGCGCGAAGGGAAAAGAGAGGGTGGGGGCTACCACCATGATCGCAAGCAACAGCAGCAGCAATCTTAAGAGGTCCGCGCTCAAGAGAAAAACAAACAAAAAAAAATGGATAAAATGAAGAAAGAAAAAAAATGCAAGAGAAAATGAAAAAAAAAAAAGAAATCAAAAAGAAGCCTTAATGAAGAATCGTAAATATGAAGGGGTATAGTGCAGGCACCTCCCCCCCCCAAAAAAAAAAAAAACACGGAAAAATAAACAGGTAAAGGGAAGATAACAGTAACTGAATTAGAAGGGTGAGCGTGTTCGTCTCTCTCTCTCTTTCTGCGAGTGTGTGTGGGAGGTGACGTGCGAGGTGGTGGAAATGTGCCGCATGCAGCTGCTTGTTTTTCTTTAAAAAACAATCTACTATATATATATATATGCAAAAATGCATGTATGCGTGAGTATGTGCTGTGAGTCTCTTCCTGTTATTAGCCTCTCTGACGGCGCGGTGAAAGTGGAGGTGAGGAAAGTAGTCGTGGATGTCCTGTTGGTGGTGAGAGTCACAGGATTCACACACATGCGTACATGCACACAATCTGCGAGGGAAATTGACACTAAAAGCAGGGAGAAATTGATGTGGATGGGTGGGTTCATAATGAAGAATTGGGGTGCCACGTGGGCAGATGAGGCAAACAGCAGGAAACAAGGTGCACAGTCAACGTATCGATACGGGAGACGGCAATAGTAAGACAAGCCCATGCCCAGTGGAAGAATGGGGAAAAATGCAAAACAACAACACAAACACACAAAAAAAGGGGGAGGGCGGATGCATTCGTTAGAACAAACGACTATTTTCCCGTTCTCTTGTTTTTTTACCGCGTCTTACTCCTTGTCTGTTTCTTTTTCCACTTTTCTTCACATGCGTGTATTCACTCGCTTTTCCTACCCCGTCCTGTCTTCCCTCTTCCCTTGCTCTCCCTCGCACACAGAGACACACGCTCTTACTTGCAGGTTTTCGTTCGGATTCATCGCCCCCGTGCACTGGTACACCACCCATCTTTTCTCCCCCCTCCCCGCGATTGTTTCTCCTTTTTTACATCATCACAGGCAGAAACCACGCCGTATGTTTTTTCCCCCCTTTGATGCTCAATCTCATGAAAGGGAATGCTCGTTTTGTTTCTTACGATCTCGTTCCCATCATTTTCTCTACTCTCCCGCCATATTGATTTCATCGCCACCACTTTCCAATCTGTGATTGTTTTTGTCTTCCACTTTTTTTTTTTTTACGTTACACATCTGCATGTATTTATCTTGTGTTTGTGTTCATTTGTGTTGCTTCTGATTTGCTGCAACGAATTAACAATTTTTCCTACGTTTTGTGTTTGTGTGTACATGTGTGGGGGCTCCCCACACGTGCTGCCATCATTTTTTTTTTGTTTTGTGCGTGTTGGTTGTGCGCCGTGCATGGCGCTTTTCGCCAATTCTCGCTGTGTGCATGCAAGTCGTTATGCAGCACCGATTTATCGCGTCTTTTACGTGTATGTTTCCCCCCTCCCCCCTTTTTTTTTGTGTGTGTTTGTTTTCCCTGCCGTTGTTGTTGGGAGGAGGCGAGGGGTGTCTTGTGTGGGGTGGGAGCTACTAGAGTTTGAATTACTAAAGAGAACGGGCGGTCTTTGAGAGGAGCACACCAGCCGCGACAAGAAAGGCGCAGGAAGACACTGGATGATGCAAACAATCGGAATAAACGACGTTGAATTAACTGAGGAGAATGAAAGAGGATGGTGACGAGGCGGTAAATTAATGACGGTGACGAACGGAGAGCAGTACGGCGTTGAGGGAATGAACCAATGAAGAATTTAATCGACGAAAGAAGGGGGGGGGAAGAAAAAAACAGACCAAGAAAAAAAAAGAGAACAATGGAGCAGACACGACATTTTACATGATGCGTGAGGGTCACGTGTGGGGCACATTCTCTGTAACGTGCACACACATGCATGCACAGATATATACATGTATATATCTGTATATGAACCTGCAGAGTGATATGTGTACTGTTTTTCATCTTGAAATCTGTTGGGTCCCCCCTTTCTTTTTCTTTTCTGCTATACCTTTTTGATGCATTGCAATGTTGCACGTGAATGCTGCTACATCGAGTGAAAGCAGTCTACAAGTTTATAACAGAAGCGAGAAAAATGCAGTCTAACACGGCGAGCGGTGATACAGAAATTCCTCTTCTCTGGAATGCGGCAAAGGAACTACAGGACGGGTTTAATGGCCATCTCTGTTCCCTTCCGTACCTTCTCGGTGTTGCCCAGAATCTTCAGCGTACACTTGAAGACACACGTCAAATGTACAACACTGCCATCAAGCAGCGCGATGAGGCTCGCACCAAACTTATCGCGGCGCAGAACAGTTTGGCGGCAGTCGAGCGCGTTGTGGGTCAGTACGCAACGGTGAAAGATCCTGTGGTCGCTTCCGACGGTTTTACCTACGAGAACGTGTCCATCTGTGAATACTTGATGGAATGTGCTGGTACTAATACTAAAGCGTATTCGCAACTTACAAAGGAGGAGTTACTAGACGTGGTGGTGCCCAATCAAACCCTACGACGCCTTGTTCATATGCTGCAATTAGTCCGTACCAGCGAGGTACCGCCCGTGTCACAGCGTAGCCCCATTGCACCTTTCACCACAAAACATGGCGAAGGGATCACAAAGAGTACCAGCAACGGTCTAAACTGGGCTGATGAGGAGAATGATCCGGTTGCGACGCCGATCCGTGTGTCCGAGTTGGAGGCCACACTCGTAAACGCAGCCAACGTCAGCAGCCTCAACGCTTCCCAAAGCAGCACCACTGTTGCTGTCGCCAATAACAGCAACAACAACAACAGCGCGGTATCTGCTAACAATAGCAGTGCCTCTCGGCGCTGGGACAGTCGTCAGCAACAACAGAGTGGTGGGACCAGTAACAAGAATTCTTCTAAGAAACATCCATGCCTTCGCGTGTATGGTCGATGCAACTTTCTGGACGACTGCGCCTTCGCGCATTACCCCTACGAGGCGTGTCTTAACTACATCAAGGGAAAATGCCGCTTTGGGCAGCATTGCAAGGAGTTACATGTGAGCTCTACATTTCCCCGCTATGGAGGACAACGCGGCAGTGTCAATCATAATTCCCACAATACCGCTGCCGCTGCTGCTGCTGCTGCTCAGCAAGGGGATGAAAAAGGCATCAACGCAAGGGGAAAGCGGAACATCAAGGATAAAGAGAGCAGCAAAGGTAGCAGTATGAAGGACGAGACTGGAGGCAAAGAAACTGAGGAGGAGCGATGTGATGTGAAGGCTGAGGTGGTTGAAGCGCAAGAAACAAACGCACCACAAGAGGATACTGCTGCTGACTCTGCGGGTGGGGTAGATTTGTAGGTTATACACTCGCTCAGACATTTGCAAGGAGATGATAGTATAAAAGACGACGAGGATGGTGTCAGAAGCAATAATATATATATATATATATACTAAATAAATGTGGTGCGCACCTGTAAGGAAATTAAGAAGTGTGTGCTGCTGAAAGATTAATCACTAGAAAACAAAAAGAAGGTAATCTCGTCAAAATGGATTGACTCTAAACACACATATATATATATATATATATATATATATATATATATATATATGTGTTTGTGTGTATGTTCTGGCAGTGGTGGTGATGATAATTGCTATTCCTTCTTTTTCTTGTTGCCGGTGTTACTTCTGGGCGAGCGATGATGATGACTCGAGGCACGAGAGGCGGCAGGCGAAGCAAGAGCGAACTCAAAATAACCCCCTTCCCTATATATCTATATCTATGAGGGTGGACAGAAGTGAAAACAGGGCTGAGGTACTATACCCTAGGCAGCCAGAGCGAAGAAGTAAATCCCCTGATAACGAGCAAGAAAAGCCAAACAGATAGAAAAGTAAAAAAAAAAGGCACCAAAAAACAACAACAACAAAGAAAGAATAAAAATAGGGTTTTTTTTCAGCGTGTGTCTGAGCGCGCAAGTGTTTTTGTGTCTCTCTGTGACTGTGTCTGTGTGTGCAGGATTGAGTTCCATTGATTTTTACGGTTATATTGCCTGCATGTCTTTGTTCTTGTCTTGAAGCTGCAGAGCGTAAATGTTTGTGTTGGTGATGGTAGAAGACTGTATTGTTCCATGGGCCATATATATATATATATATATATATATATATATTCTAGAGTGAAGCAGGAGGGTGTGCGTGCCTTTGTTTTGTGCATGTGTGTATGAATGCGTATTGCTCTTTTTATTGTGTGCGTGGCAGTACACACCAGAGGACGATTCGCTACTCAGTCTTCTTTCTTCTTTTTGTGGACTCACATCTTCCCGTATTGTCTGCACGCCGGTGGGAAGGGGGGGGGGAAAAAAAAACGAAAGGACGGGAGGTTGTTTTATCTTGCAGTGTGATGTTTTCTGCTTTTGTTCATTCCCCGCTTGTATTTTGTGTAGCTTTCCCCGCATTTTTTTTTCTTTTGTTTCCTTCTCTTACTGGTGGTGTTTGCCCGCGTGTCTACCACCATCCTGCTGTCAGGTCAGAAGTGGTCGCATGCACGAGCGTACGCATTTGTGCACAAGCAGAAGGGGGGGGGGGGTACGCGGACAATTGTGCGCATTGAGCATATCTGCATACTGAGAGACAGACACGACTTCTGCTTCGTCACATTCCCGGTCTTCCGTCCGGAAAAAAAAAAGAAAATGGCTTCTCTCTTGAATACGCGTTCACGTTTTTACGTACATCTTCGAGTCGAGAAGTTTGTGTTTTGTTTTCGTTGTTGTTTATATATTCTTTCCTTTCCGACGTGCACATGTGTCGGTTGTGGTATCCTTTTTTCTCAAGTGTCTTTATTTTTATTTTATCGTTTTTTTCCCCACCCCCTTTTTTCTTTTTTGTTTCGGTTGAATCGCTTCGCATTGGTGAATTGATGTGTATGAACCATACCTGTCTTCTTAGGTTGAAGTAAGGGAGGGAGGTGCAAATTAGAATATAAAGGAAGGGTGGGGGAGAGTAGAGTTGTTTTTTTTTTTAATTTGGGCGCTGACAAGGGAAGGAGCTTATAAAGGGATACGTTGCAGCGGTCTTTATCAGCTTAACTTGTGCCTATACGACTTCCTGTGATGCCGGATACATCTAATAAGGGATGGACGGAAGGTCTTTTATCGTCTTTCTCTATGATTCTCGTCAGTGAGATCGGTGATAAGACCTTTTTTATTGCCTGTTTAATGGCTATGCGACACCCCAAGATGTTTGTGTTCCTCGGTGCTATTTCTGCTCTGGCTACAATGACTGTCTTGTCAGCGTTGTTGGGCGTGGTGGTTCCGAATGTGCTGTCTGTCCGACTTACCGAGGGGATGGCCTTCGTGTTATTTATGTTCTTTGGGTGTAAGATTTTATACGATGAGTTTCAAAAGCGTGGCTTGAATGAACCAGAAAGTGAAGATGAAATGGCTGAAGCAGCCGCTGTAATTCGTAGAAAAGACGAAAGCGATTCTATGGAAACTGGTAGCAGCACAACGTTATCTAGAAGCCACAGATTTTACCGTTTCTTTTTGCTTCATCCAGTTCTGGTTGAGGCATTTGTGTTGACGTTTATCGCTGAGTGGGGTGATCGCAGCCAGCTGGCAACCATTGCGCTTGCGGCAGCCAAGAACCCTTATTCTGTTACACTTGGGGGAGTTTTGGGACACTCTGTGTGCACGGGCGGTGCCGTGTTGTTTGGAAACCTGATTGCTCAAAGCGTCTCGATGAAAACGGTCAACATCGTTGGTGGTTTTCTTTTCATTTTCTTTGCCTTTTTGACATTATACGAGCTAATCACTCATACACATCACATTGATGAGATGCAGCAGCAGAAACATTGAGGTTCTTCTTCGCCCCACTCTCATTTTTTTTTTTTTTTATTATCCCCCCCGAGAGGTATGTCTGGATGGCCGGGTGACTAGTCAATGATGTCCAATTTTTTTTTTTTTGTGTTGCTTCTGAGATGTGAAGAAGTGATGAGGTGCTGTGCTTTCTATTTCGTCCGAACATCCCCTCTTCTTGCATCTCTTTTCACGCTAGGAAGTAAACATTTCATTCCAACAAGAACAACAAAAAGAAAAAAGGAATTTATTAGAGTGATAAGAACGCGCGCATTACAGTGTGTAATAGTCACACATTTATTTACACACGCGCACGTACGCCGATAGAGTGTGGGGGACAAATCCCTTTTTTCTCTTCTTCTTTTTTAACATCTTCTGAGGCAAGGCGAATTTGAGAGGCGCACCGGAGGTTTAGCATTGGTTGGCCGAAACAACTGAAAGGAGAACAAAAGGGGGTGAGAGGTGGTGAAAGATTGTAATTGCACTGTCTTACTATCCAAGACTCTCTGTGTTGCACTGCTGTGGATCAGGGGGTGATGTCCGATCGTCTCAAAGCTTCGGTGAATGGGACAGAACTCCCAAGCAACGGTCACCCATCGGATGAGCAGGTAAAGGAGCAGCCGCCAAAAATCCTTTTCAACGTCTGCCGAAAGGAGCTGTACCACCCAAATAAAGGTTACAAGCATCTTGCACGACGGTTGCGGCAGTCCAGCAGCGTTGATCTGAACAAGGAAGACATCACTGTTGATCGTCTGCTTCCGTACGATATTGTTTTGTTTGGTGCCCCACAAGAGAAACTTAGTCGGGAGGATCTTAGTGCTGTCCGGGAATATGTTGAAAATGGTGGATCGGTGATTATGCTATTTGGCGATGGTCACGGTGGCCGTTATTCATACCTTAACCAGACCTTAGAGGAGTGGACAGGTATCACGCTAAACGAGGATTGTGTCGTTCGCACGGTCATGAACAAATATTTGCACCCCAAGGAGGTCTGTGTGGCGAGTGGAGTGACGAACCGCGCCATCAACAAGGCGGCTGGCAAGAATGTTATTGGAGTCCTGGGCTACCAAGGTGATCGCTCGGGATTGGCATTTTCTGGTTCTCCATTTGATCGTGTGGCCCCGTTTACATTAAACCGCACCGTTGCGGCTTCTACCCATGGATTTGGGGCACCAAATGCTGCTGCATGGTCTTCTCAGCAGCAGATGGTAGACGATTCTGCCGCGGATGGCCCCACCAGTCTCGTTTTTGTGTACCCGTACGGGCTAAGCTTTAATGTCAGTCGTCCGGGTGTGCCGATTCTTAGCAGCGGGTTTATGGCGTATCCGCTGAACCGTCCTATTTCCGCAGTGTGGGAGAGTAGTGATGCAGTAGAGCATAATGGACGAAAAAAACAGGGGAAACTAATGCTCATTGGTAGCAGCCTCATGATGGAAGATAGCTGGTTTGTGAGGGAGGAGAACGAATTACTCACAACTGTTCTCTTTGATTACATGAATCATAAGGTGAAGCTAAATCAGATCGATGCTGATGAACCAGACATCACAGACTACAACCACGTGCCTGATATTGCCTCTTTATCTGAGCGGCTGCGAGTTGCAGTAGAGCAGCACGAGGAACTGCCGCGTGATTTTACCAAACTTTTCCAGATGGACACATTTAAACTTGATACTGACATGATTCCAGGGGTCATTGAAACCTATGAGAAGCTCAACGTGAAGCAGGAGCCCTTGACGCTTATACCTCCAGAGTTTTTGACACCGCTGCCACCAGTGAAACCTGCAGTATTTGAGCCTACCCATCGAGACCCCATGCCACCAGCACTAGATCTGTTTGATCTTGACGAGGAGTTTGCGCCTGAGAAGGTGCGGCTGAGCCAGCTAACCAATAAGTGTAAACCGGAGGATGTTGAGTTTTATATTCTTCACGGTGCAGAGATACTTGGGGTTACAAAGAAATTGCGAAGCCCACGAAATCGTGATCCCCGTGCGCTGTTAGACTACGTGTTTCGTCAGGTGGTGCAGTACAAAAAGATGAATGTGGGAAGTCCACCAGCTTCTGGCAATATAGGTACAGTGAATTACAATTTCGACGCGAATGCTGCTGCTGCCGCGGCAGCTGGAAGCATGACACGGGTTATTCGCGTCTCCACAAACCCGAATAGCAAAAATGACGCAACACCTTTTGATGCGAATGTGCCGTGGACCTTGCAGCTTAATTTAGACTTTGGTAGCGGCACCATTACCGGGAGTCTTACGTTACACGAATCCTCCACACAGTTTCCAGCTCAAGAAGTAGTCCTGGAGGGCACCATCAAACCACCTGGTGAACGGGAATACCCGATGGAGTGGGGTGTACTGTTGCAGGGAACGCATGTAGAAGAGAAATTCTTCGTTTTCCTTGCGCTGCTGCAGGGCAACTCGCTGCAGGGTGTCTGCGAGGTTGGTGGAGGGACTGGAAACACCCGGAATTTCGTGTACGAGATTGAAGAGCTTTAGAACAGGGTGTTTCCTCGTAGTAGGGGGGGGGTAAGAAGAGAAAAATGAAGGAAATGGGCTACTGATGCTACTATTGATGATGACGGTAGTGTGGTGACGGTGATGGTGGTGGTGTTAGAAGTAGTAGTAGTGCCCATAATGCCCGTTGAGGAGACCAGAGAAGGGTGACAAACCACACGTCCATGCACCGGGTATCCCGCAGACCAGGCAACAGGAGAAAAAAAAAATGTACAAAATCAGTAAGGACAGAAACTTATGTGATGCTCCCCCCAAAAAAATCTGGAAGCAGCAGCAGCGACGGCGGCGATTTCCAATCGCTCGCCAACACATATATCTACTGTGTAGATGCTTTTTAAATGATTATTTCCTCTCATTCCTTTCCCTGTTTCTTTCTTTTAGTTTTTTTTTTTCTCTTTTGCCCTTTATTCTTCCGTTCTCTGGCTATCGTTATTGTTTTATTTCTTTATTACTTCATCCTTTTTTTTTTTGTCCTTCAGCAGATCTTTTTTTTGTCGTTGTTACTGTGCGAATGGATCACCTCCTTTTTTCATCTGTTTTTTCTCTCTCACGTCCGACCGATGTGGGAAGGATTCTTGGGAAAGGGAAGGATGGGGGAGGCATTACTCCTCTTTCCACTGGCTGAGCAAATCAAAGAAGAGAACGAAATGAAGGACCGAAATGAATCGGCGTCAGAAGTCGCATGACAAGAATATGCACAAGATAACAAGAGGGGCGGGATAAGAAAAGGAAATGAGCCGTAGTCATGAGGCATGTGTTAGAAAAGGGAAAAACAGAGAAAGAGGAAGAACACAAGGGAGATGAAATTCTACACGAGACGGAAATAAGAGGGAAGTGGGAAAAATGTATGTATTTGTGTGTTTGTGTGTTTCTCTCCAAAGAGGATGTTGGAGATGCATGCATGATCAGAGAGGTGAATGGATGTGGAGTTGCAGTGGGAATACAGCTGTTGAATTTGAAATGCAGAATCTCTCTCTCTCTTGGATTGTAATCCATGAAATGCTGGAAGAGTGATAGGCACATTGCTGCTCCCGCGTTTGCTTCTTTTTTTTTCTTTACTATTTCCATCGCGTTGGATATTTCTCTTTTTTATCGTTGTCCCCTCCACCCTCAAAAAAAAAATATATATATACATATATATTTTTTCCCTTTGGTTTTATTGTGAAGAGTAGCAACGGACAAAGAGTAAAGGGGTGGGACAAGAAAGTCAAACAAAGGAGCAGGGTGACTGGGGCGTTTATCTACCGCTCTTTTCATATCTTTCATAGCGTCTTTTCCTGTACTTGTGCGTTTCTCTGTGGGCAAACCACGCAGATCGAAAAGCTTTTGTTATTGGTCAAAGAGTTGTTTCTGTGCGAGCGGCAATGCGACTAAATATCACAACACCCAACGAGCGTCATAGTGATGCCTGCACGTGCGTCGCTGTCTCGCTGATGGGTGACGTGATAAGTGCGGGGGACGACTATGTGGTTCGTCGCTGGAATCCCAATGGTGAACCACTTGGAATTCTGCAGCGGTTTGACAGCTGCATTACATACATCACTTGGGTGCCGATACAGGGCGGCCGTAGGGGTCGTGGCGCTGCAGCTGGCACTGTGGATGGAAAGGACAACTGTCTTGTGGCATGTGCTGACGGAACATTCTCTTTTTTGAACACCGCATCAGGACGCATTGAACGCACAGTTGAGGCGCATACCGGTAACATCACAGGTCTTGTATACTCTTCCGACTCTTCTTCTATTGTGTCCTCCGGTGAGGATGGCTGTGTGAAGGTATGGTCACAGGCTGGCATCCCACGCACGACGCTAGTGTCAGCTGGAAGGTGCATTTACACTCTCTGCTGGGGGTCAGAGTCGACAGAATTGGGTGGTGACTGTGTGTTATATTGCGTTGGAAGTGATGTAGTCATTAAACCGATGAACCCAACGGTTAAAAAGCAGCTCAAGTGGAAGGCCCACAACAGGGTGGTGCTAGCAGCAGATTGGTCGCTGATGACGGGGTTAATCATCACAGGCGGTGAGGACGGGACATACAAAGTGTGGGATCCTTACGGGCGCAGTATTTACGTATCCAGTGCAGGCGAGCATCCTTGCACGTCACTAAAGTTTGCGGCCGATGGTGAAACGTTTGCTGTGGGTTCTTTCATTAATCTACGTGTGTGTGACAAAACAGGATGGAGCCACACGTATGAACGGCTACCTGAGGGTAGTGCCCTTTCACTGCAGTGGACAGCAGATGGGACACAAGTAGTGATAGGATGTGGTAGCGGTGCAGTTTGCACAGCACAGCTTGTGGATCGCAAACTCTATTGGGGTCACTGCTCTGTGACGCTGCAAGATGGCAACAGGCTGCTTGTGCAAGATGTCCTTACTGATACCGTGGAGGAGTTGGAGCAGCGTGACAAGGTCATCAAAATGGAGTTGGGTCATGGTTATCTTGTGGCGTGCACCACAACTCAGTGCGTGTGCTACCCTATTGAGCGGCTTTCTGCGCCTGTGCAGTTTGACCTTCGAGACGTAGTCATCACGCTAATTCTAGGACCAAAACACTTCTTATTGGCTGACTGCAACGCCGGGATGCAGGTATACTCATATGAGGGTCGGCAGATATGTGTTGTTCGTCTACAGGCGTCATTGCGACCAGAGATTATGGCCCCTGACCTCGTTTCATTGTCACCTGATACTGTGGCGATTCGCAGCCCAGCAGATGCAAAAAAGATTATTTTCTTTGACACAAACAACGGCAAACTCATCGAGGATGTTACTATTACGCACCACCTCGAGGTGGTTTCGCTGAAACTTTCGCAGCCAGGTTCCATGAATGATCGCAAGATTGCCTTGGTCGATCGTAACCGTGACCTGCATTTCGGTGGCGTGCACCAGAGGCTTGGCATACAGAAGATAAGCACCATGACGTCAAGCCTGGCGTGGCACGACCAGCACGAGATCCTCATTGCCATTTCTGATGGTCATCTCACGACATGGCACTTTCCGACCATTCTCTTCTCTGACCGTGATCTGCTTCCTACTACGAAGACGGTGCGTGATGACGGTGTGGATGAATTTGGTCGGAACGATCGCATTGTTGGGTGCAATGGCACAAGCGTAAACGTGCGTCGTGGAGTGGATGGTGCTCTTCTCACTTTCAACACGTCGCCCTACCCTTCTATGATATTTGAGCATGTTGCACGACATGACTGGAGTGGCGCGATGCGTTTGGCACGTTTTTTGGATGACAAATCACTCTGGGGTATTTTGACCGGACTAGCACTACGCCAGGGTGAGTTGACCGTAGCGGAGGTCGGCTATGGTGCTCTCTTTGAGCTTGACAAGGTGCGTTACATTCGTTACCTAAAGAATATACCCACACCCGAAGGCCGTCAAGCTGAACTTGCATTGTTCCAACGTCGTCCGCTTGAGGCAGAGCGTATTCTTATGCAGGCAGGTCTTATTTACCGCTGCATCGACATGCACACGCGTCTGTTTAACTGGGAGCGGGCATTAGAGATAGCGACGGAGCGAAAAACGCATGTAGATACGGTGTTGGTGCGTCGTCAGAAGTATCTTGAGGCTGTGGGCAAGGAGGAGACCATTTCGCTCTTCAAGGCGCTGGCAGACTCGGTGAATACGGACTGGGCCGTTGTAAATGAGAAGGTGAAGCAGGAGCTGATCAAAGAGGCTCAGCATCCAAGTGCTAGAGCGTATGAGTAGACATGATGTGAGTTGTTTTATTTTTTTCCTCTGCGCTGCTATTGTTGTTGTTGTTGTTCTTTCTTTGATGGAGTGAGCTTACGATGATGATGCAGAGTTTTTCTCCCTGTCCAACTCTCACATTCTTTCGCTTCGCCCTTCGGTGTTGCTAATGACGTGGTGAAGAATGATGCGGGAGCTCAAACGAATATGACGCATGCGCAAAAAGGAACTCCTCCCCCACACAAAAAAACAACAACCAGAACCAAAAAAAAAAAAAAACGAGAGAAGCAAGCGGAGGGTGGTGGATGAAATTAGACGCAGCAAGCAAGCACACAGGCAGAGAAGAAAAAGAAGCAGCAGCAGCAAAAAAAAAAAAATAAGTGGCGAGAAAGGGCAACCAAGCCTCAGACGATACTGAAGGGGGGGGGGCGAACAAGACAAGAAAAGGAGTGATGTTGGCACACGAACGAAAGGAGACGAATGGTGGAGATCGAAAACTGGCTCCTGCAATGAACGTTGGTTGTCGAGGGTGAAGCACCTCCCTGGGGGTTTTTTTCCCTTACGTGTGTTTTGTCTTCCTTTATACATGTAATGCTACATTTTTTTTTTGATATGTTTATTGTTTTTTTTTTTTGATTCCTGAAACTACAGTCTTTGAAGGTGTGGCTTTTTTTGTTGGCTTGTTGTTTTTGTTCTTTTTTATTCCCCTATCTTTTTTCTTGTCGCTCCATGTCTTTTTTTTTCCGCTCTTCTTTTTTGCACTACTACTACCACCACAACAAGGCACAATACACAGGCTCATATGCAGTCAGGGAAGAAGAGGTCTGCATTCGTATGTATCTCCTAGTTCTCAGGAGCTGCTGCTGTTATTGGTGGCATTTAATATATTCTTATAATTTCTGCCACTGCTTTCATTTCCTTTTACATTCACCTCTTCGCTACCTTCCCTTCCCCTTCCTTCTTTTTTTTTTTTTCCTTTACCCGCTTGACTGGGATCATCGAAGACGTGTGAGAGGGTTGGGGGAGTGAATGGTAAAGGAAGGATGTTAGGTGGACAGCACACAAAAGAGCGCCTGAGCGAGCGGATGGAGGGTTGCCGCAACCAACCCAAGAACCGTGGCTACCTTCCTGGCACGAAACTGATGACAGGCGGCTATAGCACTTCCACGCTTCAAGGCAATTGGTGTGAGGAGCGTGCTGACGCTGGCTACTACGATGGTAGGGCAGTACTCCCCACTCACCTCTCGAAAATATGGACAACAGAGTACCGCACCATGACAAACAACCTCAATCATACTTCTAGACATACTTCATTCGACCAGGCCACATTGGTTGACATTGTGGACCACAAGCACCGCGCATACCCTTCTCATCAACCACACTTTGACCCTCAGTACGAGGAGGTCATGCAGCAGCGCTTCGAGACGACGATGAGACAGACGTACAGGGAGCCAAGAGATACAAGGCAGAAGGAGGAGGCATACGTTCAGCCTGTTATTGGACACACCCCCACAGCGCAGGCCAAGGCAGTGATTTTGCGTTTTAGGCGCCAGCTGCATCTTTCGCTACATGGGAAAACTGCCTTTCCAGGCAATGTATTGCGTCAGCTTCGTCTTGCATTGTTACGTAATGACACGTCTGGGGAGGGCAGCTTGACAGTGGAAGAGTTGCACCGAGCTCTTAGAGAGTGTGAAGTGATAGCGAGTTTGCCAGAATGCATGGCACTTGTTCGTACTTATGACTTTAAAGGGAATAAGACTGTTTCAATTGATAAGATTGTGGAGGAGATGCGTGGGGAGTTGCGTGATCGCCGTTACAGCTTGGTGGAGAAGGTGTACGAGATGCTCAAGAAAAAGTGTTTGGATGGCATTGTGCGCCTACGATGCCTTGCGGAGCTTATTGATGTTGGGAGCATGGATGAGGTGGTAAACGGTACCGTCGCATCACTCGCTGCGCACAAAGCCTTTGTGGAGCAGTGGGATCTTCCTCTGGATGCGTACGTCAGCTTTGAGACGTTTCTTTTCTATTTCATGGATGTATCGTTCGAGGTGGATAGCGATCAGGCATTTGAGGTGCTGATGCGCAACGTGTATCATCTCAGCGGGGGGAACGGGAAATCGATGAACACGTCCTGCAGACGGGTGCGGGTAGTGCATACCAATGGCCGCATCACTACGCAGGAGGTTAAGAATGACCTGGACATAAAGGACAGCGACCCGAACATGATGAAGCGCATTATTGCCAATTTGGCTTCTCAGGGCATCAAGGATGTCGCAGTGGTGGAGGTACTTCCAAAAACAGGGTAAAATCGCAAACCGTTCGGTTTGCGTCACTGGGGCTCTAATTGTTTTCACCCTTTTCTTTACCTTCCCCCTTTTTTTTTGTGTTGTTGAAGGGTAGAGATTGGTTTCCCTCTCCCTGTGATCGTTTCTTTTTTTTTTTTGGAATTCCTCTTCTTTTCACCTTTGTGCTTAGTGATGTTGCCGCCACATTCTCCTGGTGTGTGTGTGTGTGTGTTTGAGTTTGTCTCTTTTTTTTTTTTTTTCACCATATATATGCTGTTAAATGTACATAATGTATTTTTCACGAGAGGGGAGTGGGGCTAAAGTCCCAATATGTATATTCTTCTCCTGCTACCCCTACACACACACACACACAGAGAGAGAGAGAAGGAAAAAAAAAAAAGAACACAGCAAAGCAAAACGAAAAAGTCAAGAGGATCAAGAACCGACTGAAAGAAAACCATCTTGACGCAAAAGAAAAAGGAAAAAAAAAAAAACAGGTATATATGGATTTGGTGTTTCCGATGACCCCCTTTTTTTCTTTTTTTTCTTTAATATACATTCACTCTTATCTTTGCATGTTTCACTTAACCTCAAGTGCGTAGGATAGGGCCTTATATCGTGGAGCCACTCGCATTGCATAAAGAAAAAAAAATTGAAAGGAGAGAAAAGAGGCAACTTATACGACAGAAGAGTTCTGTGTGTTTGTGAGTGTTGAATGCTTCAGCGGCGGTTGGTTGTTCTATGCCGGAGGGTGGCTGCTGCTGATGCGGCGGTGGCCGACTTAAACGGGAATCATGGGAGAGAAACTAACCTTAACAAGGGTTCCCAGCTGAGGCAGATATTTCTCGATCGGTTTCGTGAACGGCTGGCCAATGACACGACGGGGAAAAACACGCTGGAGGGTTTTCTAAACCTTCCTGAAGGCCTTCCACCCACTGCTGCAGCGATTGGCCCTCTGAAGCGTGGTGAGGAGCCACTACCGCCATGGTTGAAGCTAAAAATTCCAAAGGGTATTTCTCAGCGACCGCGATTCAACAAGATCCGTCGCTCAATGCGTGAAAAAGGGCTTTCGACGGTGTGTGAAGAGGCGAAGTGCCCCAATATTGGAGAATGCTGGGGTGGTGACGAGGAGGAGGGTAGCGCTACGGCGACTATTATGGTGATGGGGTCCCACTGTACACGAGGCTGCCGCTTCTGCTCCGTTCTGACAAGCCGCACACCGCCACCACTCGACCCACAGGAACCGGAAAAGGTCTCTGATGCCGTCTCTGAGATGGGTGTTGATTACATTGTCATGACTATGGTAGACCGCGATGACCTGTCCGACGGTGGCGCTTCACACGTTGTGCGCTGTATCGAGGCTATCAAGCAAAAAAGTCCTCAGATTCTTCTTGAGGCATTGGTGGGTGACTTCCATGGTGATCTCAATCTGGTTGAGAAAGTGGCTTCTTCTCCACTCAGCGTTTATGCGCATAACATTGAGTGTGTCGAGCGCATCACACCAAATGTCCGTGATCGTCGTGCCACGTATCGTCAGTCGCTGAAGACGCTAGAACATGTTGGTAACTTTACGAAGGGAAGAATGCTTACTAAGAGCAGCATCATGCTTGGGCTCGGTGAGCGGGAGGAAGAAGTGTTACAAACGCTTCGTGATCTGCGTACTGCTGGTGTCTCGGCAGTGACGCTTGGACAGTACCTGCAACCGGCACGCACACGCCTGAAGGTCAGCCGTTATGCACACCCTAAAGAGTTTGAGATGTGGGAGAAGGAGGCGCTCGGAATGGGCTTTTTGTACTGTGCTTCTGGACCGATGGTGCGCAGCTCGTACAGAGCTGGTGAATATTACATAAAAAGCATCATACAAAAACGAGAAGCTGCTGCCTCCACCGCTTCTCGTAGAGTTGGTATTAGTAGTAGTGGCGCTAATGATGATGATAGTACGTCTATGTGTGACGGAAAAAAACCCGGACTGTAGCTAATGCACAGGAGAAATAAAGCGCCAGAGGAGCGAAGAGATACCGAAAGCGAAGGTGCGATTGGAGACAGACATTCATTTCATGTCTTTTTTCCCTTCCGTCATCTTCATTTTCCGAGAACAGAAACGATGAAAGTAACGAATACAATAGGGATCACCTTCGTTACTTCATATGTGTATGTGTGCCTCTCCTATTATTATTCTTGTTGTTTTCACCCTCCTCCTGGTTTGCTCTATTCCCTCTTCCGTACATTTATAATCGACCAAAGGCGTTTTTGTAAAACGAACAAAAAACAAACAAACTATTCACGTTGTGTTCTTATTTACCGCCTTCCCGTTTCTGTGTGATCTGAGTTTCTGCTTTATCGGTGGTGTAGTACACCCCCTCGCTGAGTGTTTCTCCTCCTACGCGTGTTGCGGTGCATCCACACACGAGCAGGAATGACGTGGTGCGTTCTGGATATAAACAAGAGGATTTGGTACGTTACTGTCTATCTTTTTTTTTTTTTTTTGCAGCTATTTCCCCTGTTTTTAGTTCTTAAGTCGATACCATTTAACCAGCAAGTCGGCAGCAAAGAAAAAAAAAAAAGAAGGAGGGACATAAAAAGAAAGAAAAACTTTGGCAGTGTGGATTGGGACCGGAAGAAGACAAAAAGGAAGCGGGGAAAGGCAAAAGAAAGGGGGGGGCTGGTGGGATTCACCCACGACACGTAGGCTCGGTTTTCGGCGAGACATCTCTTCATCTTGAGTTTTCGTACGTAGAGGGGTTGCAGAGTCGACAGGCAAAACCCTCCTACCCAACGCAACATGGAAACCCCCTCATTGGCCATGTCGGCGCCGCTTGGAAAGATATTTAGTAGTGCAAAGCAAAAGAAAGAATGCAACGTGGGTGGTGAGGTCCAGGATGTGGTAATCAATCGCCTTTCGCTTTCCGTTGGAGATATATCATTTATGCGTCTTCGGGGGTGCCGTGTAGCGGCCCCTGTGCACTCAGCTCACAAATATCACCTGAAGCAATGTTGTGATTTTTCCTGCTCGACGAACCACACAATCCCGCTAAATCCTGGAGCTCTACAAGGAGGCTCAGAGGCAGCTTCCGCAACGCATCTCCGTAGTGGCCAAGAAATAGCCAGTGCGGTTGATGAATTTGATGGCCATGTCTCTGAGCCTCTACTGGTGAGTGGTAAGGGGGATGTCGATGTCTTGGTCAGTGACAGCAAGATCAATACGGCTACGGGAGGTTCACCCGAAGAGGGATCCGCCCTTTCCCACCCTGTACTTGTCTCACGGGGTTCATCGTCGCAGCAAATAGAATGCAACGAGAGCTTTGAAACAAGCGTCTCCCCACTTCGTAGAAAATCTACTGTTACCCCGTTGGTTTCCCCCCGGGGAAATAAAAATTCCTTAATGAGGAATCTCGGGACGGGTGTACAGCCGTTCTCAACTTGGAGATTTCCCGTCCTTGGCAAGGTGGATTCGGTATCAGCTGCGGCGTCTCAACATGAAGGAGGTGTGAACGCTTGTGTTAGGAATCTGCGGAAGGAAACTGGTTTGAAAGAAGCTGATATCAGTGATGATGTACATGCTGCTGTTGATGTTATTACTAGTGCTGGTAATGCTGTTGATGTGGAAAGGGATGCAGAGTGTGAGAACAACGGTGAGAGTTCTTCCATGTTGGAAAAACAGGAGAATCAGCGGTACATGAAGCGTCTGCGTTTTGTCTACGCTATGTACGAGTCTATTTTGTCGATGGACGACTGCAATGCGACACCGATGCAAGAACCGTTGAAAAACATTGCTGTTCACGGAATTCAGAGGAAGCTGGTACGTTTCTCTTCATTATCATCTACCTCAACAGCGACAGCCTCCGGGTACTACAGTCTCGGTTCTCGCCGTAGCATGCCGCATGCGAACAAGCAAGTTATTCCCGTTGTTTTACCACCTCTTGACAACTTAAATCATCGACAACACGATGATCACCTCCGGAGCTGCACAACTTTTATGGATCCCACAATTGTATCTCTTATTGAACGACGTCCATTAATACAGACAACCCTGTTTTTGGAGTTTGTCACAAAAAAAATTACTAGACGCCAAAAACCGCAACAATCGCGTCGCCTAACGATAGAAGACGGCTCAACCTTGAAGCGAGATGGACATAAAGCTGATTGTACACTCTGCACCACTGAAAGTGTGTGTATCGCTGACACTGTAGCTAATGAACGATCCTCAGCTTCTCGTCTGAGACGTTCCATAGTGAAAAAAGGCGAAGAAGCAGGGGGTGAAATAACAGGCAGTTTTCCTGGACCGATAAAATCAATTGAGGATTCACCTGCAACGGTGTACCGGCGGGTGCTCACCGTAGTAAATTCATGGAAGGACAAGGTTCACAGTGTGGACGGTATTAGCCGCTGTGTTGATAATGAGTCGGATGATCTTGTCGTTCACGTCGGCATGATCCTGATGGGGTGGTTAGAGGTGGTAGATCTTCTTGGTGCTGGCACGTTTGGACAGGTTTTTCTCTGCAAGGACTTGCGGATCTCCAGTCGATGCTTTGTTCACCCGAGCGAGATTGAAGGCGAGGACTTTCAGTATTGGCAGTGTTCACATGAGTACATACCATTTGGCGATCCTTCTATGGTACCAAAGCATGCACCGCTGGTGGCTGTCAAGGTCGTTAAGAGCCGCGCTCTGTTCGAGCAGCAATCCGTTCTCGAGGCCGAGATGCTGGTTTACGTTGGTGCGCAAACTGCATCACAGCAAGGCCGTAGCAGTCTGCTACCTTCAGAAGGTTTTGGGGCCACCTTCTCCATTTCTGAACCACCAGTGTCCGATCCTCGTTGTGCTTACGTGGCGAAAATTTTTGCACACGGTGTATGTTATGGTCATCATTGCATTGTTATGGAGCGCTATGGTGCTAACCTTTTTGAATATGTAAGGTCCTGTGGATTTAAAGGACTTCCAATGTATCAGATTCGGGAGATTGGGCGAAAAATTCTTATGGCCTTGACACTACTGCACGAAGAGTGCCATGTAGTGCATTGTGATATCAAACCAGAAAATGTTCTTCTGACACTTGATTCATGTTTTTCCACTTCAACGATTCATGGAACGGGTGCATCAGCATCCGGTGGTATTACTGGGGCTGTTACTGGTAATTTTAGTGGTGGGATGAAGATTGCGCTGGAGAATTCGACTGTACTTCTGGGCAAATCTACAAGAATAAGTTGTAACAATTCAACTGATGTTCCATCCCCAATTCCTTTACGCGTCCACCCAGTTACAACTGCTGAGAAATTTCCGAACATTATCACCACCGCCACCCACGAGAGAGATATAGCGACAGGGTCTGAGCGACGTGCGGAAGGTGTGTTGCAGGACTTGGTTAGGACCGTTATCCCACCCCTTAAGATCAGACTCATTGACTTTAGCAGCAGTTTCTATGAGGGTCGGTGCATGCACACATACATGCAATCACGGTATTATCGCGCTCCAGAAGTTATTCTTGGTGCAAACTGTGGTCTACCAATTGACATTTGGTCGACAGGGTGTCTTCTCGCGGAGTTACTCCTTGGTCTTCCGCTTTTACCTGGTACAGATGATCATCATCAATTGTACCTTATAGAGGAGATGTTGGGACCGCTTCCCGCGTCACTATTGGGGACGGGGAGACAGACACTTGAGTATTATGATGTTGAGGATGGTGAACCTGGGAGCCTGAGTCAGGTGAGCAGCAGTTCTGCGTACGCACACAAGACCAAGCAAAATTCCTTGTTTCGGCTTCTCTCTAAAGAAGAGTATCTAGCACATAACGTGCATGTACCACAAATGGAGTGGAAGTGCTACTTTCAGTATCGCACACTAGCGGAACTGGTGCGTAGGTGCATGCTCAGTGCCGAGGAGCGGCAGATTGCTTTGGGAAAAAGCCCAATTTCTTCTGCTGACGACCCCTCCACTGAGGATGCTGCCGCGGCAGGAGGGGGGCAGCAAAAACCTAACAAGGCCATTCTGGACGAGATGATGCAGCAGCGTTTTTGGCTTTACGACCTTCTCAAAAAGATGCTTCACGGTGACCCCTCTCAACGATTGACCGCGCGCGAAGCGCTGTCACACACTTTTTTTGTGCAAACCCCGCAATACATGAAGCCCTACATGTCGGTACCGGAATAAAATGCTAGTTTGTATTCCATCCGATGAAACACATGAAGGGGGGAGGGGGAAGGCGAGAATGACAGTCTGCAAAGCAGCAGTGGAAACGTGAAAATAAAGGGATGATGGTAAATGTAAGATAAAAAGGAAGAAAGCGAGCGAGGAAATAGGACTGAATGAATGCATGGGGTGAGTGTTGACAAAAACTATTTAACCATTGAATTGTGCGAATGTGTGTCTATGATACATTCTTTTCTTTTTTTTATCATGCAGCTTGTCGCAAGATGTGAGATCCGAAAAACTTAACTCAACCCCCTCTCACCAGGGGCGGGGCGTGTTGATGGTGCATTCAGCAGCTCGTTTTCATCGGTTTCAGCGACCTTTGACAAAACGGGAGCCAGCCCAGTCCCCGCAGAGGATTTCAACTGTAGTCTGTGTAGTAATAATCTCAGCTAAGAGAACGTGCGAAGTGGCCCCCCCCAAAAAAAAAAAACCCTTTTTTCTTTTAAAGGCTGGTGAGAAGGTGAGACAACAGCTATTTTTTTTTCTTGCACTCTTCTCTGTTTTTTTGAGGACAAGAAGAGAAGCAAACAAACAAAAAAAAAAAGTGCGAGTCTTTTTTTCTTTTTTTTTTTCTCCTCTGCGGGTGCTGTTTTTTTTTTTGTTTTTTTTTCTCTGAGCGGGAGGTTTTTTTGTTTTAGTTAAAAAAAAAAACTGTTGTGTTTTGTATGTATTTGTCTACCGTTTTTCGTTTTTTCTTTTTTTTTTTTTTGGTTTTTGCTTCTTTGTTTTATTCCACGCCTCTCTTCCTTCACTGGCACACGACGGAGGGACTGACATATTTTTATTGTTATTATTACTACCACTACCGCCACCATCGTTTCTATTGTCGTTGTTACTATTACTACCATGCGTGAATTGGGTTGTTGCACGTGTCTGCATTAGAGCGGTTTCTTTCTTTCCTTCTTTTTTACATTTTATTTCTTGCACTTCTTGTTTCTTTCTTGTTGTTGTTGGGAGGGGAGCCTGTGGTGTTTTTTTTTTTCCTGAGAGCCTGCGATATGAATGGTATCACCTGACCATATCTGTAGATATTCCATTTTCCATTCTATCTTAAAGACTTTTCGCCAACAGTAAGTTTTCTGAAGTCCCGCCCTACCCACTCACAACCGCCTCGAGCGGGGGGTGGTCTAAAGGCGCTTTCAGCACTTCCTTTTCGCGAGTAATTTTTGGGGAAAAAATAATAAAGTGATGATGTCTTACTGGGGTGTGCACGGAGCTTTGATGAAATGAAGATACCCAGACAACAATTCGGACAATCCCTTTCCTTCTCACCGTTCATTCTTGTATCTAGGGAGAGGAAGGTAGAGACTATTCTCTCTTCCCCACCGTCCTCGTTGTCAGCGGTGGAGAGAAGACGTTACGAAGGAAGAAATCAAAAGAAAACATTGGGAGAAGCCGAAGGAAATCAGTCGTTTCTTCCCTTGAACCCCATGATAAGAGCCAAAAGTGCGATGGCATAAATGTTTTTAGTTAATGTCGTACTGACTGGCTCTCTCTTTCGCACACACACACACACACACAGTTATGATGTTACGCTCATTCTATGCTGATCTCCCCCCCTCTCCCGTTTCCTTTGAGGTGTTCACCTCGTTCTTTTTTTTTTTTGATTGTGTGCACATCTCCCGGTGTTATATATATATATATATATTGCACTTCACTACCTTTTCCTTCTGTTCTTGTTGTTTTGTATTTTTAAGGAAAGGGCCTAAGGCGACGATTCTGCCTTACCACATAAGTCATAGTTTTCTTTTTATCGTTGTTGCAGCCATTTTCCCTTTGTAAGCTAAATAAGCTTTTTTCTTTTGTGTCCCTTGATACTAAGCCTATCCGTTTATTCTTGGAAGTTGAAACACGAGCAGTGAGTCTGTGATTGCTCCTGCTGCTGCTGCTGTTAGTGGTTATCGGGACCGAAGAAGAAAAGGGGGCGGGGTGCAGGCTTCTGCACAGCAAACCAAAGAGAAAAACGTCCGAGGTGTCGGTGCTCGTAGTTGCTTTGGTTTCCCATGGGGGTGACTATCTCCGGGCACAGAGAGACCAGAGCTGCAATCATTACGGGGCTGAAGAGCGATTTTCTTCCCGAGCTCAACGTCACCTCACTAGTTGAAAATGGTGGAGATCAGATGGAGCTCGACATCTCCGATAAAGCTGCTTCCGTCGAATGCCCTTCTGAGAAAAACCAAAGAATTCGACGCGGTGCTAAGGGTTATGAGAACATAATGACTTCATGTTCAGGTTTAGGGGTACGAAGCACCACCGAAGGGCCTGAGGGAGGCTGTCAAACCTTCTTTGTGGCCAACTTGCCGACCTTTGTGAACGTGGGAGGAGAGATTCCGGTCGCCTCTTCTAGCGACCAGTTAGTAGGAAAAGAGTTAGGATCCCCCGAAACGTGTTCTGCGAGGGCAAACAAAACACTGACATCGCAGGAGCGGGGTCGGCGAGGGAGGCCGCCCCTCGACCCAGAATTCTCAACATCTTTCGCTAAGAGCATATCGTTTTCAGAGAAGCAACGGCATGGGGGTCCTGTTAACTTGCTAGAACCAAATGATATATCAGTAGAGAGCAATTTACAATTGCGGCGTCGTCTTTTACGTTCCCCCGTAACCAGTAATCGTAGCCTTGTGGATACTGAGCCGGCATCAAGATCTACAACTTCGGATGTACAGAGCAATGTGGGTTCATTGGGTAACGTTAGTCGAGGAAGCAACACTCGCCGTTGCCACCAGTTTTTTTCCTCCGCTGACAGTACAACGACGCTGAAAAATGCAAAAGCCGTTCTTCGTAAGCATATGAACTATTCATTGATGTCTTCTCTGCATAGTACCGGTGTGCATGGCTCCGTCTCCGTGACACACCACCCTATTGGCGTCGAAGATGACGTTGTCACGAGTCTAAACATAAACCCATTAGTTCCACAGAGTGAACTCACCACCTCCCAGGGTACCTCCGCACCTGAGGAAGGAAGTGCAGGAAGAAAAAATGGCCTTGCTCTGGTCCGAGCGGCAGAAAAGTTTCTGCCATCTCCAAAGTTTTTGTCGCGAGTGCATATCCCGAAGAACAGCGTCCAGAGGCTGCAGGAAAGCAGTATTTCAAACGATTGTCCACTCGTTGATGATGCAGAGACCTCTGTAACTTGTTCCGCTTGTGATGATGAGCCTACTGTAGAAAAACGTGATAAACGAGGAAAACAGCGACAGCGAAGACCCGTTCTTAATCTGGAAAGAACTCCCTCTTCTAACCCCACACGCCCCACCTACGTTTCATGTCAAAAGGTTTTATCGCTGAATGGGCCTGATAGGAATAACACCCAAAATAAAAAAGATGAGGGGAGCTCCTGCACTCGTGGGAACCAGGGTGAGGATGGTGATGCTAAGGGGGATACTAGTATTAGGGGGAAAAATGAAGCAGATGGTGCTGATGATGGCTCTAATAAAGATGGCGTTGGATGGATTGCCATCGGGGGAGGAACGGGGATCGGCAGTAAGGATTGGTACGCACGCCTCCGTGAGCGGTGTAGTGTAGATGATTCAGATGACTGAATTTCTTTCACTCGTGGTGGTGAATCAGAGGAGGGCAATTTGAATGTTTCAGTTTCCCCGTCTTCAGTAAACTGAAGATGGAAGAATAACCGTCGGTTATGAGAAAAAAAAGCCAAAAAAGGAGGTAGCCCCTTTCTGTTCTTAGCTGTTTTTTTTTTTTTTTAGTTTCCCGTCTCGTTGATAGGCGGTGGGAAGAAAACAAAGATGAAGGGTGGCGTTAAGCGAGATGATATTTTTCTTTTTTTGTTTGTTTCTTTGTTTTGGTTCTCTTTTTTTGTTGTTGTCGATTCCCCCCTTCTTCCAATGATGAGTCTCGAAATCACCTAACGAAGGGTGTGCTGGTCATTCCTGTAATTTTTCTTTTTGACAATGCCTTAAATTTGTGGCCGCATTTAGATTCCATCACCCTCCGCAGACGCACGAAGAGTGAAGGTGGAGGGAGTTTTTGTTCCCACTGCAACTGTTTGAGTATAGATACGCTCATATATGTATACAAATGCGTGTGTGTGTGTGTGTGCTGTAGGAATACAAGCGTTTGGGTGGGGTAGATGTATGAATGGGTGTAGGTCTGTAGTGTTGTCGGAAATTTCTCCCTTCCCCCCTTTTTTTTTGCAGCGAACGTGGAGAACAGTTTAGGATGGTGGGGCGTTGTTGTTGTAATAATAATTTCTTTTTTTGCTCCCCTTTCCTGTTTCTTTTTCGTATCATTATGTTTGGTTGATTGGGTTCTTTTGGCGGTAGGGCTCATTGTGGAGCGGGTAGGAGCAGAGTAGCGTATAGTAAGAAGCGATAGTGAGAACTTGTTGGACGAAAACAACGAAGACGGTCGTGCAGCGGAATAAGAGGATGCGGTTTATCAGTTTATATGCATATACATACATATATATATATATATATATATATATATATGTATACAAGGAAAACAGAGAAAGTATGTACCCTTCTTTACCCCTTTTTTTTGTGTCTTCGCCTTTCTCTGTTTTTTTTTTTCTTTGCGCTTGCCTCCAACTAACGCTTGCGCCTAGTGGCATTTGTTGTACCCCGCGGCGAAAAGGAATGGGGTGAATAAGACAAACGATTAGGGTTATATATATATATATATATATATATTACTGATGTTGCTGTTTTTCTTGTTTTGCTTTGCTTTGTTTTTTCTTTTTCTCTTACAAACTTCCACCATTGCAAACAAAATACACTCACATACATATATATATATATATATATATATATATATATATATTACGTCTGCTGCTCTTTTCGGGCCCCCTACTTCCCATCTCTGTATTACCGATCCCAGCACCCTTCTGGCTTCATCGCTGCTCTTGTTGTTGTTGCTCGTGTGCTACTCGTGGCATCTTGTGTCCCTGTCATGTGCATTTGCAGCAGAGCATCTGTTTTTCGGTCTGTAGCTGTGCATGTGAATCCCTCTGTCTCTTTCTCTGTGCATGTGTGTGGGTGAGTACTGGTGAGGGAGTGACAAGAGCAGCAGTTGTCACAAGAGGAAGAAGAGCCGATGCGCAAGACAGTAGCAACCAAAAAAGGATCCAGTACTATTTATATATAATGCAGGGCTCGTCTCCCGAAATGAGGAATAAAGCGAAGAAAGCAATAACACTAACAGAAACAACAATAACAACAGATACCGAAAAAAACAAGTGCATCGATCTCTTCATCTTCTGTGCACCGCACACGTTTTGCCTCTCTTCCACTTGCAAAAACAACAAAAAAAGACCCATCCGTTTTTCTGCTGATTTCTTCTGCTTTTTTTTTTCTCGTTATAATTTTTTGTTTTTTCTGCCTTTTCACTCTTCGGTTAGACTCTTTTTTTTTTTTCTGTTTTTTTTTGCTTCTTTCTTCTTGCCATAGAAGGAGGAAAAAAAAAAAAAGGAAAATGAAACATGTAAGCAATCTGTTCTCTACATGATTCGCGCAAGATTTGCACACGTCATTCGGTGTTGCCACCCTTTTGGTCATTGTCTCTGCGGGTGAAAGAAGCAGGTGGATTCTCTTTCTTTTTTTCCTCCCCTCTCTCTCTCTTTCTCTGTGTGTGTGCCTGCCGTGTTGGGCGAGAAGCAAGTCACCCCTCTCTCCTCCTTTGTGTCACCGGCGTATGTTGCGCCACCTTGAAAACCCCCTTTTTTTTTCTTGTCTCTTTACATTTTGATTTCTTGTTGCTTTACTTCCGTGCGTTGTTTTTCTCTTTCTGCTGCAGAGCAGTTTATATGCCGTACAGGGAAATCGCCCCCGTTGTCCAGTTTGGCGGCGCTATTCGTTGCGCCACTACCGTTGTTGTGCGCGCTGCTGCATCGAGGACAAGACATTTGGGGAATTTGCGGGCTAATTCACCCAAACAGCGCAAAAATAGCACCGAAGTGAAGGAGACTGACGATGGGGACGCCAGTCCCGTATACCACCGTCAAAATAACAACGAGGATGGTGGCAACGGAGCAAATGTCACCCCAAAGGGACCCAAGGTGGACCATATTTCTTTTGCTTCGTCGTCAACAGAGGGGCCATCTCTCACCTTGTGGCTTGCGCGAGCTGAGGGTGACATTGAGGTTCGCTTAGATGCGCCACCAGATTTCACACTGATAGACTGCGTGCAACGAAAACCACGGGCAGTAGTTACTGCGCTGCTTCAAATTGGTTGCAATCGAGTCGCTGCAGGTCTCTCTGATGGGGCCATTCGTGTATTCGACGCTGTTACATTGCAAGAATTACAGGAACTGCACGCACATTCATCGTCTATAACGTGCATGGTATCTGTGATGATGCCGACAGCACACCGTCCGGACGACACAGTTGGGTTTCCCCGCGCTTCTGTGTTTGTAACTGCATCGTCTGACGGGACAATTGCTAAGTGGGATGGTGTGACATTGGAGTGCTTGGGTCGTCTGAAGGGGCATGGCTGTGGCGTCACAGCACTGGGACCAACCATTGGTGGTGTTTTCGTCTTTAGTGGGGCAGAAGACGGGTCGTTACGGATGTGGTCGCTGGTGGATAACATGCAGGTGATTGGAAAGACACCAGCTGATGTGAAGAGAGTTGTAAAGACGAAGAAGACAGCAAAAAAGGATAACCCCACCTACTCTCAAAAGCAGGAGGAGGAGCCACCGCAGCAGAAGCACCGTAGGAGGCGACAAACGAGTGATAGTGGTGTTACCTCTACACCAGTGGTGCGAACTCCACGTGCAGTGTTCCAATCTGACACAACGGCCGAAAAGTCGAAAAAAGCTCTACAGATTAAGCCTGTTACACCGCTTTTTGGATCTAAAAAGCCTTGGCCCGATGAGCCACGCGCAGGGTCATTACCCCCCAAACGCCAGGGGTCTTACTGCGGTAAGCGTAAAGGCAGAAAAAAGTCTGTAGAACCCAGCTTCATTCTGGAGGAATTTGTCAAATCTTTTCCTACAGGAGGTAACCTGGGAAGTGGTATAGAATGGAAGGAAGGGGTAGATGGAGATAATAGTGAGAAAAAGGATGAGTGCATGGACAGTGGCCATCGAGAAGATATGTTTTGTTTTGGAGCCGATGCCACACATTCATTCAGCGAGACAACACCTTTCTGCCAAGAGGACGATATCGCTGGTGGGGGAGCATTAGGCGAGCCACGGGCGCCACATGGTATTTATAAGGGTAAGAAAGACAATAAACCTACTGCCTCGCAATTTGGGGTCGTGCTTCGGCAGTTGGTGGGTGGTGTCGTTGATACCCCAATCCTCCGCACTCTTTCTGCCACGCATGCATGGGAACAAGAGAACGATGCGGGGGTGTTACTGTGGCCGCTGAAGTATGAACATCGACAGACAGTCACATGTTTAGCTGTGATTTGGGATCGTTTCTTCGTGAGTGCGTCTCGCGACGGTGTGGCAAAAATGTTTGCTCTTCCTTCAGGGCGTATGACTTGTACTGTGCAACGTGGCCACGTTCCTTTAACAGGAGTTGTGGTGGATGAAGTGCGCTGTTTGCTCTGGGTTAGCAGTGCAGACGGGTCTTTTTCGGTCTACAATATCCTTCAGGCTGGCGTGGTGCGAGTGCACAGTTGGCAGGATCCATGCACATCGCACCCATCTCTTGTTCCCCTGGTTTCTCATGAAACATTGGGCCAGCTTTACGTGTTCGCCAAACCCCTTGGTGGTGAGAAATTCTCTGGGGCGGCTTTGAATAAAAAAAACAATAACAGTACCGGGGCCACTATTACCACTACTAACACTCATAGCAACAATGTTGTTGATAACAAAAGACGAATGACCTCATCTCATGAGCATCATGCTTTGTCTGGGGAAGAAGGGCGAAGGAAGACACACCAACGTGGCAATGCACCTCGTGCTCCTACTGTAGCGACACTAACGAGTATTCAAATGGGTGCATGGGGTGGCGCTGCTGTGAGGGCTGTGGAACGACATCACTCATTAAACAAGGAACTTGTAAACTTTCGAGCCCGTATGTGTGGAGCTGGCTCGCGGGATGCTGTGTTTCGCAGAATTCTGCGCCGTCCTGTTTCTCAGAACTCTGAAGAGCTTTTGGAGTTTCTTGCAAAAGAGAAATTGAGTGCTTGTACCGCGTTGCATTTCTTGTACATTCAGTTGTCTCTCCTGCAGGTGTTTTGGCAATGGCGAAAATGGAGCGCGAGACGAACTGCACGCCACCGTTGTAAGCAAAAGCTTTGCATCCTGACATCTAGTCATCGAGATAATCTCTTAGGAAGTTATTTTGGCTGCTGGCGTCGTTGGGTTTTAACAAACGAAGAGCTACGGGCACAGAGGGTTTTGACACAGCTGGAGGCGCGTGTAAACTACCCTCCACCTGTTTGTTGCGAAGAGAACAAACTGTGGAGTTTTGTAGGCAAAATTCAAGAAATCCTCGGTCGTGCAGCATGCTGCTCTCTTCTTCGAAGGTACTACAAGAACTGGTTACGCCACACAAGCGAGGCGTGTCATAACAGGGTGCAATCAACGGCTTTTAATCGTCTCATGCTATCATTTTCGGATCCAAAGCTTGTGGATGCCACTTTTGTGTGGCAGCGCTTGACAGATACTGCGATGGTGGCGCATAGGCACCAACGTGCACTTTGGATGTTGGGGCAGCGTATGGCTCTCAATCATCGTCAGCAGCTTCATTGCTACTTAGACAAATGGATCTTGTTTCTCAAGAAGAAGAGGGAGACCAGAGAATCACTGTTTCTCGTGGAGACACTCTCGTCTGTGCTGGTGAATGAGGCGGCGCTTCGGGCGCGTACCTTCCTTAAATGGTATCGCTTTGCCCTCTTTGAGACAAAACTGCGGCGCCTAGAAGAAGAAGAGACAATGATGAAACGTGAATGGATTGTTATGCAGAATGTGGCGGATAGTGGCGCGTCTGTGGCAGATCTTCGAAAAGAGGTGGATGAATTGGAATTGTCTCTTGTAGAGCTTGCCTTTGAGCGTGACGAGGTGGGGACAAGGAACGGCATCCTTCGCACACATATTGAATATCTTCATATGCAGAAATCACTCGACTGCCTCCTCGGTGTCTATCGCGATCTACCTGAGGCTGCGCATGGAGGAAACCACCCTCTTTTCTCGATGCCGAAACCCAAAAACTCAATGAACATCAACCGAGATCGAGCGGTGTTGTTTCTCGACGATGACGTTGGTTGTAACGATTGGATGTTGATGCGGCAGGTGGGGGCATTACTTCAGGCTCTCAAAGCCATTGCCCTTCAGACATGGCGGCACCAGAATCTCCTCTCAGCTTCCCACAAATATGTTGCGCAGCTACCCATTCATGATTGGTCTTTTGAAGGCGGCGAGCAAAGCTCCAGCATGTCGTTTTCTTCTTTTGACGGTGAGGTGCCAGCCTTTCGTAAGGCGTCTATTGCTCAGGGAATAGATGGGAGACTATCAGCAGAACGGCATAAGATCCTCGCAAGCCCCACAACCCCATCTACATGTTTGGCAGATGAGTTCGATCGAAGAGTGCAGCGTCTTCAACTGCTGCTCTTGGATGCAGCCAAACAAACGGGTGCCGATCTAGATAAGACCTACGAACACTTGTTTTCATCTTTTGTGATGAGTCATTTTGACAAAAGTGAGCAAAGTGAAAGGAAGAACGAGAATATCACCATCAGCAGTAACGATATCAGCGACAAGGACGCTGCTGATGAAATCGACCTCACCTCATTGCATTGGCTAAACCTTGTTCCAGCCTCTACAAGAAACGAAGTTCTCCTGCTGATCGTTGATTTGATTATCATGTATGACTCTGTAAAAGCCCACAGTGATACGGAGGTGGAAAGTGGGGAGAAAAAAATATCCACTCGTGGTGTCTCAAAAACCATGCCACTTCCGCTGCGGAGCCTCTGCAAACCTCAAACTGCAGTATGCCTTATGCGATATGCTGCGATTCTTTTGGAGCTTTTCTCTCCTGGTACCTGGAGGCGCTACCTCAACCTGCGAACCTTGGCCAATAAAGTGGTACATGCCAATAACGCGGTGGCAAAAGCAGCGGAGGACGGTAATGTGCTTCTGAGGAACTCTTTACTGAAGATAATGGAGCCGGCGAAAAGGCTTGATGACACACCAAGCGGAGTACACTCCTCTACAGATGTCGTGACGTCTATGGTGTCCACACTGAAACTGCCAAGCTCAAAATCTTGCTCAAAGCTATCCATGGAAGAAAACACCAATCAAACGAGGAAATCTCGAGCGTTGTCGTGGAGTGTGACCAATCAGCGGAAGTTGAGTGCCCACAAACTAAATCAACCTCCTTCATCGTTGTTGACCAACCTCCACTCACCATGTCGTCAGAAGGGTGCACAAAGTGGCAATGCCTCCGCGACCCCACGTACACAGGGAAGCGATGATTGTGTGGTGGGTGGGCAGAACGGACAATGCACGCAATCAATCTCATCATCACCCCGCCCATTCTCCGGGGTATCAACACCGACGAAATCAACTCATTTATCCAACTACATGCGGCCCTACCTCGGGTTCCGTGTTGCAGTGAGTCGTGACGATCGCGGTCGCACCATTCTGACTGTTCAGGACGTAACTCAATCTTATATGAAAGACAATAACTCTACCGTGGCTGAAGAGGGCCCTGCCTACGCTGCTGGTTTGTGTACAGGAGATCAACTAGTGCGTTTTGCCGGCTATGTCGTGACGGAGCTTACAGCATTCAACACGGTCGTGGCTCGGCATGTGCGACCGTCAGCATCCATTCCGGTGGTGCTATCCAGAAACGGGGAACTCATCTCGACGAGCATCGTAGTGGGGGAAAGAACTCGCGCTGAAGGCCCTTGAGCAAAGATGGTGCTACATCACTCTGTTTCATCTTGTTCACCTCCCCCCTCCCTACGTGTTCTTCTCCATTGTAGGTCTCGTTTCCCTTCTTTTGTTCACTATTTCCCTCTCTGCACACATCTCTTCGATCGTTTTTTTTTTTTTTTGAAATTCTTTTTTTTTCTTTTTACACCCAATTTGCACTCATTTTTTTTTTCTTCTTGTTTTTACTTCGCGCTTCTTCTTGCATTTTTTTTTTTGTTTTTCTCTGCTTGCACTGTGTTTGTGGAAATGCGGATGGTCGTGGCAGAACAAACTAAGCGAGGCGAGGGGAGAGAGATGCGAGTTGGTGTAGATTGACCCGTCGTAAAACGTCGCCACAAGTGTAACACAGGAACCGCAGTGTGTGGTCTCCTCAAACTAAGAAAAACAAAAAGGAAAAAAAAAAACAACAATGGTGGCAGGAAGAAAGACATCAACTAGACTTTTTTTTTTTCTCTTCTTTTTTTTTTTTTCTTTCTCCCTTTCTGTGTGTTTGTGTTCGTGTGTGTATGGGGTAATAAGTACAACTGATGGAATGAAGAAATGATACCTGGAGAAACTATTGAGCTTCTCTACGTCACTAAAAGAGAATTCCAAGTGTATAAAGAAAATGCGTGGATATTAGACATTATGGACATTTGATGTTTACAAACCCACTTTGTGTGGTTCTTTTCCACTGCTTGTTTTTTTTTTCTTGTGAACAGGCCGCAGCACTTCCACCCCCCCATCGCCAGAGAAGGAGGGTGGGGGCAACCGCATGCACTGCCACATGCGGCACCTTTTCTTCTTTTCCTCTTTCTCTCTGTCTCTGTGTGTGTTTGTTGAACCGTTCTCGTGGATCCTTTGTTTCTCGTTGTCGCCTTGACTTGCTTTGCTTCTGCTGTTAGCGCTGTGTGTTTCCATCTCGTCGTGCTGTGTCGCCGACGAAAGTCGAGGGTTATTTTTCCGTGCTATCACCACATTCATGTCCAAGTACCCGGACAGTCTTATCACACCGCTATTTGAGATCACATCTGTGGTAAATCCACTGCCCTTCTCGATGTCGACAGCGCTGGAGCGCATTCGCGGATGGAACCTTTACCGTGAGCCTCCGCTGTACAACCGCGGAAGCGAGAAGAAGTACATGTTCACACATCAGTATGTCGGTGTCAATCGCTTACCGTACGCGTTGTCCAGGGTCACAGAAGACCCCGTGGGGAGTGCGGAAGTAAATGGAAGATTGTTTCTGCGGTATCAGCTCAATCCGTACCACCCGCCGTGCATGCCTGCTCCTCACGGCTTTGAAAATCACGTCTATCGGAACCAGTTGCCCTATCTCCGAGAGGTGTTCGTGGAGGCCGTACTGCTGCATCCCAATGCGTGCGAAATCGATGTGTCGTCTAGCGGGTCGAGGTATGGCGTGTGTGGGATCAACGTCTACACGGATGCCACCGGCGTGTTTTCTGAATTTCCACGGAGGGGGCATAACGATGTTGCACTCATCTTCTCTACTGTGCCTGGCGTGAGGGAGAAGCTGCAGGGGCAATTCAACGACAGACGCAGCAGCCCTTCGCTGGTTGTGGATGATGCCTTTATAAGCTGGGACACTCTTGGTTTTGTAAGCCTAAACGAGCTGCAGGATATGGATGCACTGCATGTTGAAGAGGACTACACTGGCATTCTTGATTTGCCGTGGAGCTAGCGATTCTCCGCATGCCGTTGACGAGCAAGCGGCGTGATGATTTCCCCTCTTGACAGTTTATTTTTTCCCGCGCAAATCTGTTGCCACGGCGCTGTGGCCGCGATGGCTGCGCGCTTGCGAGAAGACCGTGGTCCCCCTTTCTCTTTTTTTTGCGGACAGTATTCAGAGCCCCGTTTTGTGTGGGTCTTTTCCACTGCTTGTTTTTTTTTTCTTTCTCTCTCTCTCTCTGTGTGTTTGTTGAACCGTTCTCGTGGATCCTTTGTTTCTCGTTGTCGCCTTGACTTGCTTTGCTTCTGCTGTTAGCGCTGTGTGTTTCCATCTCGTCGTGCTGTGTCGCCGACGAAAGTCGAGGGTTATTTTTCCGTGCTATCACCACATTCATGTCCAAGTACCCGGACAGTCTTATCACACCGCTATTTGAGATCACATCTGTGGTAAATCCACTGCCCTTCTCGATGTCGACAGCGCTGGAGCGCATTCGCGGATGGAACCTTTACCGTGAGCCTCCGCTGTACAACCGCGGAAGCGAGAAGAAGTACATGTTCACACATCAGTATGTCGGTGTCAATCGCTTACCGTACGCGTTGTCCAGGGTCACAGAAGACCCCGTGGGGAGTGCGGAAGTAAATGGAAGATTGTTTCTGCGGTATCAGCTCAATCCGTACCACCCGCCGTGCATGCCTGCTCCTCACGGCTTTGAAAATCACGTCTATCGGAACCAGTTGCCCTATCTCCGAGAGGTGTTCGTGGAGGCCGTACTGCTGCATCCCAATGCGTGCGAAATCGATGTGTCGTCTAGCGGGTCGAGGTATGGCGTGTGTGGGATCAACGTCTACACGGATGCCACCGGCGTGTTTTCTGAATTTCCACGGAGGGGGCATAACGATGTTGCACTCATCTTCTCTACTGTGCCTGGCGTGAGGGAGAAGCTGCAGGGGCAATTCAACGACAGACGCAGCAGCCCTTCGCTGGTTGTGGATGATGCCTTTATAAGCTGGGACACTCTTGGTTTTGTAAGCCTAAACGAGCTGCAGGATATGGATGCACTGCATGTTGAAGAGGACTACACTGGCATTCTTGATTTGCCGTGGAGCTAGCGATTCTCCGCATGCCGTTGACGAGCAAGCGGCGTGATGATTTCCCCTCTTGACAGTTTATTTTTTCCCGCGCAAATCTGTTGCCACGGCGCTGTGGCCGCGATGGCTGCGCGCTTGCGAGAAGACCGTGGTCCCCCTTTCTCTTTTTTTTGCGGACAGTATTCAGAGCCCCGTTTTGTGTGGGTCTTTTCCACTGCTTGTTTTTCTTTCTCTCTCTCTCTCTCTCTGTGTTTGTTGAACCGTTCTCGTGGATCCTTTGTTTCTCGTTGTCGCCTTGACTTGCTTTGCTTCTGCTGTCAGCGCTGCGTGTTTCCATTTCAGTTTACTGTTGCTCTTCGCTGTTGTGGCTTTGGCTTTTTGTGCACACACATACATACATATGTGGTTAGGGAGAGAGTAGCAAAGCAAGTTTTAACTCAAGATGGTTCGCATGCACGGTAACGGTCACGGCAAGGCCGCCTCGTCTCTGCCGTACCGCCGCACGCCCCCGTCGTGGCTGAAAATTGTGAGTCGTGATGTGGTGGATGCCGTGTGCAAACTTGCCAAGAAGGGCCTTGCGCCAAGCAGGATCGGCATGCAGTTGCGTGACTCCATGGGTATTGCGCAGGTAAAGAACGTGACGGGTCGCAAGATTCTGCGCATTCTTAAGCACAAGGGCATGGCCCCGGAGATTCCAGAGGATCTTTACTGCCTCATCAAGCGTGCGACGGAGATGCGGAAGCACCTGGAGCGCCACACGAAGGACAGAGACACTAAGTTCCGTCTGATTCTCGTTGAGTCCCGCATTCACCGTTTGGCCCGTTACTACAAGCGCGTGAAGCAGCTGCCTCCCACGTGGAAGTACGAGTCGAGCACGGCATCAGCGATGGTGGCATAGTAAATTGTCTCGCTTTTGCTTCTCTTCCAATGGGGAAATATGTCCCCCTTTTTTTTATTGTTTGGTTAATGATTTGAGTAAATCACGAGGACGTAGTAAAGTACCTTTTGGGTAGATTGAGGATTTCTGTTGCAGTGAGACCTACGGAACTTGTCTTCTTTCTGGATGTCTTTTTTTTTTTCAATTTTTCTTCTGGCCGTCTGCTTACTTCTCTTCCCTGTGAAAAAAAGAGGAGGGGGTGTATAATATACGTATTGTTTTGTATATTGGTGTGTCCGTGGGGGTAGAATAGAAGCGATTATTAGTCAATTGCATCGTGGTGACGGCATTTATTCTTTACTAGTTGTTGTTTGCTGCTGCAGAGTCGTTTGCTGTTCTGGTGAATGGGTTCAAAGGGTTGCTTTATAGCGGTACTCATTGCCCGCACACATGATCACATCCCGCTCTGTAGCTACACTGACGAGAATTATGCCAACTCTGTTCAGATTCGGCAACAGGAACAGCGCATTCTTGAAAGAATGGAGTCTCCTGCTGCGAAGGCAGATGTAAGGGACAATAAAGGGAGCTACTACCAGAGTTTCGACCACCGCGACTGCATCTACTTCGCGTTCCAGGATGCCGCCACGGATCTTACTATAATTGTCGTTATAAATAAACTGCTTCTGCGCAATTCAGGTGACGTCTCTTCTACAAACCGTCTTGCGTGTGGGCTGCTGGACACCGTCTTTTCAGAATTCACGCAGATGTACTCCGTAACAGAGATTTCCGCAAAAACTGTGCGGCCGTTTCAGTTTATTAAGTTTGACAAGGTGCTTCAGACGCTCATCCAGCGCGTACATCAGGAGCGGCAGAGTGATAACGTGCTAGCCGGTGGATCTGGTTCGACGCAGCATGGCAGTGGGCACCGCCGCCAGGCGAAGCCCCATTATGATGCGCTAAGACAGGAGATCACCGATGTACATTTTGTCATGCGGAAGAATCTGGAGGACTTGATGACACGCGGGGAGAAGCTGGAAACAATGAATCAATTCAGCGCACAGCTTGTAGATCAAAGCTCGCGTTTCTATAAAAAGACGGTTCACATGAATCGCATGCGGTTGCTGCGTCTGTATGGACCACCAGCCGTAGTGGGCGTGATTATTCTTCTTTTCTTCTATTTTTATCTGTTTTGACACCCAAATATTTTTGCCTCCGCTGCTGCTGCTGATGATAATGATGCTGGCGGTGCTTTTGTTCTTGAAGTTCGCACGCACGAGCTACAGGACTAAGGGTTCAGCTGCTTTTCTCTCTCTCACTCTCTCCCTCTTTTCCCATTCCATCTTTGTGTTATCGACGAGGGTGGAAGGGATGTAAACCATCTATTATCCGTTCTGTAGCCGCGCTGCTTTTCTCGTCTGTTTTTTTCGTGTCTCGCTGCGTGCAATTTCTTTTTTCTTGGTTTGCTTATTTGCTGCAACTGATACTCAGGTCGTATTACAAAAAAGAAAAAGGAACACGAAGGAAACAACAAGTAGCGGGGTGCAGGAGGGAAAAAAAAAAAAAGCAGTAGCATCCTATCAAAATCAGCAAGTTCATTTGCCACTATGGCCACAAGGGAGCTCGAACTTCTCCAAGCACAATCCTGTGAGCGTGTGTTGCACCCATGTGATGTCATTCAGCGTAGCGCCTTCCACAAGGATAACGCCGAGCGGTTTCACCGCGTTCGCACCACGCTTGGGTGGGGGGCTGCTGCCGACACCGCTCTCACTGAGACAACACTTTTGTCCAGCCGTCGTCTCGGTGCACTTCCAAGCAGCTCTGCGCTCTACCATCACTACCGTGGGACGGTCTCGGAGCTGACGCCACTGGACCTCTACGGGCTTCCAGAGGATAACCCCAACGTGCAGCCCTCTTCCCGCGCGATCGTGGAGAAGGCATTCTACGGATATGAGCTGACTATGAAAAATTTGGGAATGTAGGTGAAACTTTTTTTACCCAGATTTCATCGTGGCACTCTCCCCCCTTCTTTCCTTCTATATATACATCTGATTGTGTGTCTTCTGTTTCTGGTGCTTGTGTTCTCTCTCCAAGCATTGTGCTGCCGCAAAAGGTTGAAGGTGTTGTATTTTCCTCATGATGTGTGTCTGTACCTCTCTTTCTTTTCTATTGCCATGTATTCAATTCGCTTTTTTTTTTCCTTCACATGTTTCGCTCCTGTTGTTGAGGAAGGACTGTTCCTTTGAGCTGTCCGGGAGGGGAGAGATGTTCTTTTGCCCTTTCTGCGGCACGTTGCTGCTGATTGAGCCTCACCACCCAACCAATCAGTTTGCATGTTCTAACTGCGCGTATTTGGCACCCATTTACTCGCGGCAGCCGCTTACGGTGAATCATTCTATGCTGAAGTACAACAAGATAGTGGAGGGTAGTGACGATTCAGATACGGCAGGTGCCAAGGCAGAGAAGGCGGAAATGAACGTCGGTCAGTTGATTACGGTGCGGTGCCAAAATGAAGAAAAGGACTGTGATGGCGAACAGGCCTACTACACACAGACTCAGATGCGGTCCGCTGATGAGCCAGCGACGACGTTCTTTAAGTGCGTCAAATGCGGCTTTCAGTGGAGACAGGATTGATGATATTCACTAAGTCGTCTATTCTCTCGTTTCTCCTTCTCCCTTTTTCCACAGTCTTGTGGTGGGGTTGGTGATTTACACATAATCACGCGTTCAGTTTCTCTCGTACACGCACATGCCTGCACACAGACAGGAAAAAAAAAAAAGACACCTGTTTTCCCCTTTCTAGATTTGTACGTTTAACGGGTAAAGATGAGAGGGTGGGGAGAGTCTTGAGGCGTGTTTGGAAGCAACGTACGTCTCTTCTTATTTTTTTTTTCCTTTGCTTTGCACCAGGCAGAACTCATTAGCAAGGGTGTGGGGAGGGAGAAAAGAGGCGTGCAGACCTCTCAAGACAAGGAGCAGATAAAATTGCTTCTTGAAAAAGGTGGAAGAGGGGAGAGAGGCCGTGCACCTCTGCGTGGTTGCGTGTGGAACCTTCTTTTCTCTTTCATTTTTATCTTCCCTAACCCATTACATACGCCTTTGCTCTATTTTCTTCAGCGTTTATGCTTGCGGTTAGTTACCTGCTGAAGCTCTATGATGTACCACCAGAGAGTGGTCAAATATCAGCGTTCGATACCTACGCAAATACTATCTTCGCCGGGACAGACAAGGGAGAGTTGCTGAAGTTCGCTGTGGAAGGTGCGTCAGTTGCGGAAACGACATTGCCGGGAGAAAAATTCGCCGGTACCGACAGGGGGAACGGCAACAGCAACAACAGGAAGACCAGCGAAAACAGGACAAGTGGTTTCTCCTTGGACCCCCCACCGAATTCGGAAAAGATATACACAACACTTGTGCGCCGCATTTCGCTATCCCTTGGAAAGCGGCGGATTGATCGTGTTCAGCACAGCCGCACGCACAATCTCCTTTTTGTGCTCTTTGAACACCGCTTGGTGGTGTTGAACTCAAATACTTTATCTCACATTCATAACATTGCTGAAAGTGTAGGAACTTTTTTCGTTTCTGACTCGCAGCAAAACAGTCATCAAAGCCCTGGTCTTCATGTTATCTGTGCCTCTGAGCTGAACGGGAAAGGGCTCACTGTGTTTGAGTTTGATGCCTCGCAAGGTAAGCATGCACGTGCTATTATCACGCAGGAACTTGTGCTTCCCGAACCGGCTCATGCAATTGTTACGTACGGTAACATCGCATGCATCGGGATGCGCCGGGAGTACAGTCTTCTTTCCCTTGCGGACGGTAATTCCTGCGGTGTGCTCCCCCTTGGCGGTGGAAGAAAGCCACTTCTTTCGGCAGGTGATGGCGAGGTATTCATGCGACACGGTCAATCTATCTTCTCTGTTTCGCTCCGCTCTATGCCCTCGGGGCACGTTCTAGGTCGAACGATACAGCTTGAGGATGAGGCGCTTTTCTTTGTAGTTCGTCATCCTTTTCTTTTCGCCTTTACGGATCAGTACTGTGATGTTTGCTCCCTTTACGATGATGCTGTTTCTGAACGGTTACCACTACCAGGCTGCCTGTTCGCGTCGCAGCTTGGGCGAGGTGACTTTCTCTACACCGCAAGCAAGACAACGATTTGGATGGCAGGCTTGCACTCGCTGCGCCACCAGCTAGCGGACTTGGTGGAGAGGTTTAAGGTGGAGGAGGCCTTTCATCTGCTTGGGAGCCAGCGAGCAAAAGCAGCTCTCGATGTTCAGGGAATTGAGTTGGAACTACACATTATGGCGGGTTTCGCGTACCTCCACCGCTGTCGCCCCAAAGATGCAATGCTTCACTTTAACGATCATATTGATCCGAGGGACTTATTGCTTCTTCTACCGGAATGCATTCCACCTAGCCCGGATGAATACACCTCAGAACTAAAGGCATTTTTGGCAACAAATACCTCAAAAAGGTTTGGGGAGTGCGCCTCAGCAACAGCGACAGAAGCAGAAGCAACCTCAGAGGGAGTTGAAGAAGGAAGAAGTACTGCTGATGTGGGGTATGGTCCGAAGGGATCATGTATGGAAGGTGTAAAAGGAAAAAGGATCGATGATGATGGAGGCTTCTGGGCCCAGTGGAAAGGGTGCTGTCCATACAACATGTACGCTGGCGAGCTACACAAGGCGTGGCTTGAAACATATGAGACATTTCCTCTTTTTCCTCGTAACAATGACGAGGAACCCCATGTGGTATATCGCCAGGTCAACGACTGGGGTGCTGTCACCGCCCTCACCTTTATTGAGCACTCATGGGAGATGTTCAAGGATGAACTTATTCTCTACTTCCGCTCGCGTCTGGGTAATTCTTCTGTTCTGTATGCACGGGTAATGGAGTATGCGCTCTTGGTGCTTGCGCTTGAGGCGAAAGACCACAGGGCCATGTATCGAATTGTTGCATGCGGCTCCTCTCTCTCTGTAGAGGACTGCTACGACCTGCTCTCCTCGTTACGAGAGTACAGACTCTTGGCGTGTTTGCTACATTGTCGTGGGTATGTAGAAGAGGCAAAGTGCATGCTTATGTCTCGCGTCTTTGTTTCAAGCTTTATACCGACTTCAGTAACGCAGACGGGTTGTGAGGAGCATCTTGCTCCCGCTTACAAGAGCTTGCCAAAGTCGATGCATGTGTACTTGGATCGGCTTTTGCTCCCCTCTGTAGAGTTGGGCACAAATGCAATGCATCCCTCAACTCCGTGGAGCAGTAGTGGGCCGTTAGACACATCAGAAACTTCACTAACAGGGACCACAGCGACGGCACTGTCTTATCAGCTACCACCTTCGCTTTCGGAAATCATGTTTTTGGTGGCCAATATGAATCTGCCAGCGCTACAGGAATTGCTGCGTGAATCACCAGAAGCGCCATGGACAGTCGACGAGGAGGGCTGTACCCTTTTACATGTGTTGTTTGCTCTCTTCGTTTTGTTGGAAGGTTCGGAAGACGACGTGGCGTCCGAAAGTGGAAGTGCTCTGTTGAATCTAATCTTGTCATGTGCTATTCTTCTTTTAGACCACGGTGTTTGCATGTCAGCGCTAAATGCTCGGGGTCTGAGCTGCCTGGACGTGGTTGCCGTGGCTGCGGATGGCGTTTTTTTAGATATCGTAGTGGCAGCACTGCTTGCGGACGCTGACGTCAGAGGGGTTGCTGCAGCTGTTGGAAAAAAAGAGTTTGTGGAAGAATTCCGTGCTTCATGACGCTGCGGATAGTTGAAAAAAATCTGCTTTTCAATGAACTCTACATTTACACCTCTGTGAATTAAAAAAAAAAAGATGTTGGAGGTACGGTGAATCGTGTAGCCGATCATATAACTCCAACTTTCACTTCTTCTGCATTTCCCACTGCCAGCAAGAGGCAACCACACACCAGCACACACACTTATATATATATATATATATATAAGCAGTGGAGGTGTACACAAAGTAGAAACAGTTTAGTAATATTCCATGTCTTCCTTGACACGAGGGCAGCGCCGTCTGCTCCAGTTCGCTACCAACGATGGCGAGTTGCCCAATCTGAAGCGGAAGCGTGCCGAGGATATTGCTCCTGTGTTGCGGCAAAAGGCTGAAAAACGACATCGTAGTCTCGCTGGCACTGCAGACACGGAGTCCTCACCTCTGATGTTATACAGTGATGTGCTCAACTTTCTGAAGGAACACGCTCCTAAGGCCCCACACAAACTTCGTCGTAGTCAACTTTCTCTTGTCAGTGATCTCAGCATGGTACGAAAAGATGTTCCCGGAGAGCAGGAAAACGGTGAGTTTGCTGTGAAACGCATTGAAACACTGGACCACACTGCCGCTTTCACAATGATTGCCCTTGCAGCTCTACAACGACGGGCACTTCGTGCGGCAGAGGAATCGCACGGAGCATCACTGCTTGTTATCGCTGAGAGTGATGCCGATGTGAAGGCGTTAGCGTCACACGTAAAAAAAACGTATAAAATCACTCGATCGATGATTCTGAAAGGAGAAGGAGCTCATCCATATCCAACTATTCCGAAGGGTCATATTGGTGCCTGTACGCTAGCGGAGCGCACAGTTCTCGTGATTGCGTCGCTGCGTTCCTTTCTTGAAGTGGATGCGCAGAATGCATTCTGGAAGTCCATTGGGGCTTATGTGGTGCTCTTGAATTCGTCATCAGGCAAAATTCCTGCCTCCGTTGTGGACGAAAAGTCAGAAGATGCGAAGAAAGAATTCATGTTAAGGTTGTCTCGTCAGCGGTGGCAGTGTTTGGGTCATGTGCCTGTAGCTGCCGTGATGGCAACATCCCGAAAAGCCCTTTTGGCACCGCTTGCAGATGCGCTGACAATATTGAAATCTTTCGCCGGTGGGGAAAGTAGGAGCAGACGCATTACCACTAACATGCATCGCGAAAAATCGAATAATAATAATAATAGTAATAATAATATGAATAACAAAATTGCTATCGCAACTGATGGCATCAAACATGGGGAAGAAACTCCGGAGACGGAATTAGAAGCACATGTGGCGTTTGCTGCTTTCCCCTCCTCTCCCAAGAGGCAACCAGTCACGATACACTACGCGGTTGTGGAGGGTTCCCATCGCTTTCAGACTCTGTACACACTCCTGATGGGCCTCCGTGCAGGACAGGGCGTTGTTGTGCACTTTGCCACAAAGGAAAGTTGCCAGTTCATGTACAACATTCTTTATGCTCTTGGAGAGCTGCCGGCGTCTTTGTTACTGCTCACAGACTATGAGGGACCGAGCATATATTCCTCTGCGAAAGACACAGATGAGGATCGACGACAGTTGTGTAACCAGTTCAACACGATATTGGAAGAAGCTTCTGGCAAAAACTCGTCCGGCGCAATGGGGAGAGACCGGGTGGTGCTGCTTTCTGCTTTTGGTCTCGCGCCGCAAATGGGTACCATTTTTATTCAATACGACATCATACTGGACATTGTTAATTTTGCTCAGTTCATTGGCGACGTTCTTACACCGGCCGCCTATAGGGACATAGCACACGATTCAAGGATTCAACAGCGCTTGCTTACACCACCGTCTACGCGCCAAGGAAGAGAAGTAAATAACAAAGAGCTTAATGCGCCTGATGCCGCTTCTACCACTGGGCTAGATGCACTTGTTGCAAAGAAAACCATGTACCAGCATATACTGATTCTTCTACGCCGGAACGAATTACAGGGGTCCTTGCGGTACCTTCAAGATAGTGGCAAACGACTACAGATGTGCTTTGAGCCTATGGAGCAGCTGCCATCCGTCACACGTTTTCTCCTGTCGGCGCAGAAGATGCGTTCATTGCATAAGAAGCAGTTCTCAGTACAGAACGAGGCCTACGCCGCCTACCGTGCGACTATGCTGCTTTACTCTATAATTGGTCCCAGGGATGTGTACGACGAGCGCCGCGTGGACCTCACAAAAGTGGCAGAGGAGTTCGGTTACTCAGTGCCGCCCATTCTAGACCTTCGCACACGCGACACTGTGTTCCGTCCAAAGGAAGACGTATTCCGAGCAGCAATGGAACGTGCCACGATAGAACGGCGTCGGCTGAGGGCGTACGTAGCGGCAAACATTGTTGGTGAGGTCCCTGAGCCTCATGTGGCCGACAGTGAGGACGGCGAGGTGTGAGAAGCGTAGTGTATAGCAAGAGAGGAATAGTAAGACGGATGATTACATTTCTCTCTCTCTCTCCCTTTTCATCTACCTGTGTGTATGTGGGGTGATGAAGCGAATCCGAGTTGTTTAAGTGGAAATGAAGAAGAGAAAAAAATGAGCAAGGTTTATTGCCGCAACCGTGGCAACAAGTAAACGAGAATCTAAGGATAAAAAAAAGTAATTGTATCTTGATTAAGGCACGTCAAGACTCGTTTAAGGGAGCCACACCGGGGATGAGGGAAGAGTGTGCCGCGCTAACACTCTTATTTTTGATTTCGTTTTAATGCAAGAATACAACACACACACACACACACACGCACTGTGGGAAGGGATGGAAGCTGACCATCTGTACCGTTTGTAAATCATGCCTCCGTCTGTTATATACTGCTTTCTTCATTGCCTTTTTCTCGCATCCTTTTTTTCCCCTGTTTTTTTTTGTCGACATTCTGCTGAGATATTGATGTAGTTTACAGGCTGCCATGTTGAGGAGCTTCGGGCCCTCTTGTTCTGTGATCTCAGCGCAGTTTGCTGCATAGTCACTGCGGCGGCTTGTTTTGCAGTGGTCCTCATCGGATTGTTTTCGTTGTTATCATCACTGTCCTTTGATTAACCGCCACATGGAGAGACGATATGTCCGTCTTGGAGTTTGAGGAGGAGTGCTACTCTGATTCTCGGAGAAAAACTCCTCTTCTTCGATTTTTAGCCGTCATGAAACAAAATTCAGTTTGCATCATGGATATCAATGAAAAGATCATGCTGGAATTTCTGCTGTCTGCGGTGTTGTATGGTGTGCATGTGGCTCTGCGTCGATCTACACTAAACCACCTCTGTAGTTCCTTGTGTAGTCCCTTTACTTCTTTTTTTGTTTTTCATAATTTTGTTTATACTCCTTTTACTGCTGACACTGCTATTGTTACTATTTCTGTTCTGTTGATGGCATTTTGGGGGCTGTTTTTGTGTGCCACTTATTGCGTTTTTGGTGTTGGGACAAAAGAGAAGAGGTGGTGGAAGCGAGGAGCGAAGGGGGGTGGAAACACAGGACCCTACAAAAATAAGCAAACGAAGGGGGGGTAGCAAAGTGACAATCAAAAGCATCTCTGGTTGATACTGAAGGCACGAAGTGAAAGACCGACGCTCTTCAAATAAGGAGGAAGAGAAACGAAACAAGCAAGAAATATGCCAGTGAAGGTCAATACGGGGGCCGATTCGGTCGGTAGGAAGAAGAACATACCGCAGGATGATGACTACGATGATATGTCAACACCCTTTGAGAAGTACTTCAATCCAAACTACTCCGCTGAGTTTATGGGTAAACTTCCGGAGCGTATTCGCCAGCGCGCAGAGGTTCTCTTGTATCATCATGAGGAATGTGAGAAACTCCGTAAGAACTTTGAGGAAAAGGAGATGGAACTGCGCCGCAAGTACGATGAAGTGTATGCCCCTTTGCACGAGCTGCGCAAGAAGATAGTCTCCGGCACCCATGAGCCTACCGATGAAGAAGTTGCAAAGGGGTTTCCCAGTGAGCACGCTGACAAGGTGGACATTGGAAGCGCCGCCAAGGTCGCGGATGGCGACGCGTCGGCTGCTGTGAAGGGCCTCCCCGGCTTCTGGCTTCGAGTTCTACGTCATCACGTGCTTTCCAGCTCCCTTATCGAGGAACACGACGAGGAAGTTCTCTCGCACCTCACCGATATCCGCTCTGGTGCTGTGGAGGGTGGCTATGGCAGCTTTGCCGTTGTGTTTGTGTTCGAGCCCAACGATTTTTTTGAGGAGGAAACACTAATGCTTGGGCTCGTGCAGAGTGATGACGGCGAAAAGATTATCCGCTCCTCACTCACGTGGAAACCTGGGAAGGACGTGACAGTAACGAAGGTGACAAAAAAGCTGGCGGGCAAACGTGGACGTCCTGCAAAGGTCAAGACTGTTACCGTACCACGGGAATCGTTCTTCAACATGTTCAAGGAGGACCGTTCGGGCAGCAAAGGTGCGAAGAACGATGACGGGGATGATGAAGACGATGATGAGGATGAAGACGACGAAGACGACGAAGAACAGATTGGCCAGTTGCTGCAGGTCCTGCACGCCAGCATTGTTCCGTGCGCTGTGGAATATTACACGGGTGAGGCTCCAGATGGCAGCAGTGACATGGAGAGCGATGATGATGATTATGATGATGATGATGATGAGGAGGAGGAGGAGGAGGAGGAGGAGCCCGTGCGAAAAGGACGGAAGGCTCCTTCCTCTGGCGGGAATACAAACGACCCAAAGAAGCAGCCGAAGGAGTGCAAACAACAATAATTCGAAGCGTTCTTCCGCCCCGTTTATGAACTTGAGATTAATGCAGTGCTAGCAGCATAAAATAATTAAAAAGTGAAGAGCGGAAGAAGCAGCGGCAGCAACCGAAACCACAAAAACCGCAAAAAAAGTGAAAAAAAGGAGAGCATGACAGGAAGTATGTCTGAATCTGTGCACTTGTGTTTGCGTTTGTGCGTTTGTGTGTGAGTGAGTGCAAAGTTAAAGCAGCAGCGAATGCGAAGCAGTTTTAGGTGGAATGAAACAACACACATAGAAACACAGATGCATGCGCACTTGCATGTGGTGTGCGATGCCTAACATAACAATCAGGAAGGATAGTGTGGAGTAAGAGTGAGAAGGGATGAATAAATAAATATATATATATATATATATATATTTATATAACATAAAAAAAAAGCGAGTGAATCTGGGTGAAGGGAATCATTGTAAGCAGATGCGGGTGTATACGCTTCATCTGACTTTAGATAATACGTTACACGACTGAAAGTATACGTGCGTCTCCGCTTGCGTCTTTTCAAGCCAGAGTGATGGAGCGCTGCTTTCTCTTTTAATCCTCCTCTTCCTCCTTCGTGTTTCTTCCCTTTCGTTGTTTTCTCTTTTTTTTCCCACTGCATCCCTGTACTTGACTCCGTCATCTTCGTCATTGCGGCCACTGTCTCTTTTTTTTTTTCCTTCAAGGGAAGGCTTTTTTGTTTTCTGCCACTCTGTCAGTCCTGAATGCATCGTTTTGTTCCTTTCCTTGTTTCTACATTCTCATTCCTAAATACCTTTTCTTAGGCTTTTGTTACTTGGAGGAGCTGGGGGGGGGGGCGAGCGTTAGAGAGTGTATTCTCATCTTCCTCCTTTCGCACTTTACTCTCCCACAATGCAAGAGTTTATGCCAAAAGGCGATACATTGCCAACTTGTCTTTCAAGTTTGTCGGTGACCGAGCACGCAGTCCTAATAAATCGCTTCAAATTCTTAAAACTTGTGCAGAGAGTGGCTGCGGCAGATGTGGCTGAAATGATTCAGACCGTCGGTCTCGATGCACTGTCATACAAGGGGGTGCTGCAGAAGGTGCAGCTTCCATGTCCACTTTCCGAAACGGCAAGAGGCAGGGGCTCGGAACCCGTCGGCATCGACACACATCGCGGTACTCCTCAGCCGCGGAGAGGTGGTCTACATGCTGCAGCGGATTCCTCCATAGGGGCCCCTCGTCGGCGCCGTTTTCCTACACGCGAGAAGGAATTGCAGTTTGTAGAGCGCATGGCGCAGCCACATCACCGCAGCAACCCAATCAAGTTGTACCTTCAAAAACCTCCACGAGGCCGCCGGGCTGAAACTCCCCAGTTCCCCTCTAGGTCACCTTCGCGTCACCAAGGACGAAGGGCGGGCACTGCGGCGCTCGGCTTCACAGATGGTAATAATGACTATGGAACATCTCCTGCGGTCCGTGTTGGTGACAATAGCGATGATGAACATCAAGACGACATGAGTGATGCTGTCATGGTTGATACAAGCGATGAGCTTTTGCAGCTTCAAAACCATGAGCAGCAGCATAAGAGTCGCTTTCACAAGCCGATTGCCAGGGTAGTTCCGCCTTTTCCCACGAAGTCAGGAGTGGGAAGAGAGATAGGTCGTGATGCAAGTCAGACGATGGTTTCAACAGAAAGCCCATCTGTCTCGGAAAAGCGTGGGAGTGCGTCTTTATTCATTAGCGAAGGTGTCAAAACTGCAAAGCGGTGCGAAAATGAACCTTCCATGTATCGCCAGATGGACACACAGAACTGCACGTCCATAGAAGTCAGATCTCCGCTCGCGCTGCACGGCTCCGCGAGGGGTCGTGGCTCTTTTGCACCAAAGGCAAAACCAAAGGCGGCTGCAACAGTATCGAGGGTTCCTATGGAGGTGATCCGCCATGCATCCGCTTTGTTGACGAACAGGGGTGCGATCGCACAACTTCCGACGCCACCGCCACCACCACAGGGACCGTTGCCTGTACCACCTGCTGCACCAAACAGCGGATCCTGGGAAAGACAAAGCACGGAGTTTGCCTGCGGTGTGTCGCAATCACAACCGCTTCTGCCTCCAGCACTACGCTTCAGCAAGAGAGGAGAATCTGAAAATCAGCACGGCAGAACGCCGCCCGAGTTTTCGCCACCCATGTGGTCAAATGACGCAATTGCAGAGCTTACGTCTTGTGTTGAACGTATGCTGCAGGACCACCACGCCATCCTTGAGGGCATTGTAAAAGATGAGGATGAGCAACCACCTAATGTTCCAAAGATTAAACGACGAGTGGAAAAGGCGGGCCGTGGTGGGGTCTCTGAACCCCTCAAAAGCACTAACAATTCTGGCAAAACGATACCTGGGAGAGAATCTACGTCTGTGAATTACCTAACTGAGTTAGATACCGTACATCGTTCGCGGCGGGAGTACGGCATGCTGGATGAGTTTAGTGATGATGAGGATGATGAGATGCTCCTTGTAAGTCGCTTGCAGCGGCAGGTTGGCGCAATGGATCACGAGCTGAAGGCTATTGAGAGGCGAGAAGAATCTAAAGGTATTTTGAGCGAGGAGGAAGAGGAGGGGAGAGTTCTTCGTGCTGCTGCATCGTCCAAGCGTTCTAGCCGATGTGTGGTTATTGATGATAGAAAAGTAAACCGGAAAGGCGGTAGTGGTCGTCGTGGTGAAATCCCCCGTGCTATTGTTGAGCGTTTGCGTTCTTTTCAGAAGGAAATCCACGAGTATATTCGATATACAGAGATGCTATGGAATACGTCTAATGTGACGGAGCAGGTGTTTGCGCAGCGTCTCACAGAATCTCTTGCCGAAGATGCATTCCAAGAGGTCTTGGAAGAGTTGGGCAATATCCTTGACACATATGTAGATGGCCTCGTTCTGCACGAGCTACAGTAGATGTTCTCTTCAATTACGCCTGCGGGATTCATAGATAAATGTTGATTTCCTTTTCCCAGATGCCTTGCCGTTCTCTGTACCGCATCATATTACAAATGTGCTACACATGACTTCCCTGCTGTTGTTGATTTTTTTTTTCTGTTGTAGTGACAGCGGTGTTGGGAATTAAGGGTGCTTCATTCTTTTCGCTTCATTGCTTGAATTTTAGTGAACACATGTGCTGCATTTGTTAATGAGGGTTCTTTCTTTGGTACCTTCTCGCTCTCCCTTTTTCCCCACCTTTCCCTTCGTTTTGATCTTTTTTTCTTCTTTTGACACTGCCTGCAAAACAGAATAGGAAGGTTGCATCTATATGCACTGCTGTGGTGGCGGTGGTGGTTGGTTAGGGAGAGTGAGGCAGCAAAGTTGAAGTCTATGAGGTATAATACAGCGAGGGAAGACGAGGTTATTGCAGTGACAAGAGGGAGCGCAGTGTGGACCTATCTTCTCTCTCGTTTGCGTACTTGCTAGATACTTCGCTGATTCTCGTTTACTATAAAATGGGTCTTTTCTTTCTTTCTCTCTTTCTTCGTCTGTGTGTGTGTGTGTGTGTTGAAAGGTAGTACAGGCAAACATGTCCTCTCAAGATCTCGCTCGGGTGCAACGGGAGCAGGAGTTCATGCGAACTGCGGATGCGGTGAATAGATTTGTCATCTCCACAGTGCAGTTTTTAAACCGATTCGCTGCTCAGTGTGACTCCAAGCTGTTGGAGACGAATCGGTCGCTGCAACGCCTTGAGGTTCTTACCATACTGCTGGAAACTAAACTAAAAAGTGTTGATGAAGATTTTGAAGAAGAGGAAGAAGAAGTGAAGCAAGACACGAATGCCAATGTCTGTGGCTTCTCTTCGCTGGTGGCTATCAAGAGCAATATCCCGCCTCCCATGCCCGGACTTCTGCCCGCGGCTTCCAGGCATCGGCAACCGCCACCGCCACCACCATCGAAGCAGCAGCAGAAGGGACCACCTCTACCACCAGGGGCTGCAATGGCGAAACGTGCAGATGAGGTAGCAGCTGCTCCACTTATATCGGCGCCACCCCCACCACCGCCACCCTTTGTCATGCCGGGCCAGCCACCCGCAGGTTTTGTGCCACCGCCACCGCCACCGATGCCAATTTTGGGTGGCTTCACAATGTGCACTCACCCTCGCCTGCAAGGATACTTCCAGATGCTCGCACTGGGTGTCCCGGTTGCTGCGATAAAGGTGAAGATGCAGGCTGATGGACACCAACCAGAATGGCTTGATACCCCAAGCGCAGCTGCACCACCCATGTTGTCGTTCACAAAGAATATATTGTACGACTCTGAGTGATTGTCTTTGATGACATTTTAGTTTGACTTGCTTTTAGCGCGAGGATGAAAGAGAAAAAGGGCTTGTCACGTATTAGTGGTCCTATATATATATATATATATATATATATATATATATATATATATATTATGCGTGTGCGTTGTCTCTGTGTGTGTGCGTTGCAAGATGGATGAGTGCATGCATGGAACTCTTTCTGCTTTTCGAATTCGGTGGGTGTGGGTTTATTTGTGCTCTCGTCTTGTACCCTTTCCAGTTCAAAAGTGCTAGGCGCGGTAAATAGGGTGATTTAATACCGAGAAAAGAGTGAAGTGCTGCGCCGCATATCTGTTAAAAAGAGGGGATGGCGAGAGGAAGTGGTTTTGTACACCCTAATACGCCAGCTGCCATTTCGTACTCGCCCGGGCAGCAGCTCTCACTCTCAGAACTGCGTCACGCTCTCCGTCGTGAAGAATGTGTTGTCTTGCCACACACAGTGGGGATATGGCGTGAGGCTTTTCGAAGCTTTGTGAAGATGGAGGGATTAACTGGTTTTGTTGGAGACATTGAGGCGGAGCGTGAGGGCGATGGTCCTGTTCTGCCGCAGTTAAGTGCTGTGCACGTGGCAACAAATAGGAAACGCCGAAGACCTCAAGAGGCTGGCGCCCCCTTTCCACCTCGTGATGTCGCTGTCTCTCCTTCGGATACGGGTGTCGTACCACCTTCCTCGTCAGAACGCGGTATTGAGATTGTGTCACACCACAAGCTCAGTGGCGAGCGACGGTTTGTGTACCCCGATCACGACGGTGTACTTTCCGCAGGCGTTGTGCCTCAGGTTGTGATTTCTGCGGAGGAAAAAGCAGAGATCGAGGCGAATCAGAATTACTATGTTGCTCCTCGTGACATGACGGAGGAGGAACGAACAGCACTGGAGGAACTGGAGAGTCTGTGGAAAAGCAGCGCTCGCAGCCGAAGCATGCAAGGAGCGCAACATCGTGCAGCTGTTGGCACCGTTGTACCTGGTATTGAGGAACCAGATGAGGTGGATGGCGAGTGGAAGGAGGATCATGCAGTGAACCCCGACGCTCGCGCGAGGCGAGGAGTGTTGGAACCGCACTTAGGCAACACACACATGGAGGCTGGAGTGGACGGAAGTTCCGTGAGAAACACGGACGATACGCTGGATGATGCCCTGCGCTTGGCTGGGGAATTATTGGAGTTTACACGTTGACATCTGGAGCCGATTGAAATGCGATCTAGCCGTTTCCTTTTCCTGTCTAAGTGTGTCTCTTTTTTTTTCTGGTGCTGTTTTTGTGTTTCCCAGCCTCCGGATTCACCGGGGTACTAACCCCCTTCATCTCCATCTTTGTTTCGACTTTGGGCATCATCTGTTATTCTCTTACTTCTACAAACACTGTTTAGATTACGCCCCAGTTGTATTTAGTCTTAACTGAAGAGGTTTAAAAGAAACACCGACACACTAAGCCCAACGTCCCTGTATTATCAAGAAAAGAGTGAAAGATTTCTTTTTTTTTTTCACATCACCGGAAGTATCTCGTTAAATTATTGCTGAGGAAATATTTTATCTGTTTCTTTTTAGATATCCAGTACCAACTAATTTATAACTCCTGTGTGCCGAGATGTCTCGCGCACTTCGAGGAACTTCCATTCTTCTCTGCAGCTCACCCAAAGTAAAGGGAGTGGCAGGCTTTCATGTTGGTGATGCGGCGGTCAGGGACTCTGGGACTACTTTTATGCCTCTTAGAAATGGCCCAAAACGCAAGGACTGGCGCACGCACAAGGAGGTTGTATATGTAAAAGGTGTTCCGGTAAAGGGTAGCCTGTTTAAACTTCCATTAAAAGAAAAAATTCTCATTTGCATCATTTTTTCCATCACTGGTAGCGCAGCAGTGATGTTAGTGCGCCCGGTAATTCATTCTCTTGTGAGCGATGGCTTCCTTGGCCTCCCAGAGGATAGCAGCTGGGTGAATGGCCCGTGGTTGTATCGTTTTCTCTACTTTTCGATTATGTACCCAGCCTACTCCATGTTGCTCTTTTCTATTGGCTCCCTTTTTGGACGGCGCGTATGGTTCTCATTCATGATTCACAAAATGTGGTCGCGTTTCCTGACGAAAAAAGGAGCAAGTCGGCTTGAATATTTGCTGGACCTGCAGCACTATTGAAAAACAGGGGGTGGTGAGTGAAATTGGAAGTGAGGATGCGAACCAAGCGAGAAGCGAGAAGGTGAGGCATTTGATGGGCAGATGGGGAAGCTTTTTTGGCTGAAAGAAAAACAGCGGAACTGGCCATGTGTGCAACCTTCTGTGTGTGCTCCTGCCTTGGTTCTCCCAAAGGCAATAGCAGCAAGGGCCAAAGGAGGCCGAAAACTGATTGATGGCATCTTGGTGGGGATTATATTCTTTCCTTGCTATTGCTATCGTTGTTGTTTTTTTCGTGTAGTTGGTAATGACTACTACGCTTGTAATGATGGTAATGCGGCGTGAATGGGGTGCGCGTTCAAAGGACGGGCAGGGGGAGGGTTTAAACAAAGTGGATGGAAATCAGGAAATTGTTCTGTTGTCGCAAGCATGCCTCGGTCATCATACAGACATGTTTGGAAGCACCTGATGTTTATTCATATTATATATATATATATATATATATATATATATATATATATATATATATATATATTTACCAAGTTGTGGTGCGTTCCTTTCGCTGTATTGTGAAGTGAGAATAATAACAAGAAAAAAAAGAAAGCCGATAAAGGCACATCCATTGCGAACACGCAACGGGCGCC
>JASANU010000906.1:84253-192463 GCA_030849675.1 Trypanosoma platydactyli
AAAAATCTCAAACCCATCGGCAAACACCACACCCCCCCCCCCCCCCCCAAAAAAAAAAAAAAGAAAGAAAAAACTACTCTGGAAGTAGTTGCAATTTTATTCTTCAAGTAACTGTGGATTATCACTTCGCTTCTTTTACGGAAAGCGATCACATGTTAATATGTTTTGTTTCTTGTCTTCCCTATATCTCTTCATTTGCTTTTCTGTCTATTAGCAGGTCCTGCTGATACAACAGGAGGACTAGCGTGGTGTAACGAGAGTGGTAGTGGAGGGAGAAGAGTATCATCAGTGGTACGAATTGCGGCAGACAGGGAAAAGAACGAAAAAAAAAGAAACGAAAGGAGGTTGCAATGAGTGGCTTGGAGTCGACAGCTAATGTATTCGGTCGTGGTACTGCCGCCGGCGACGCCATCTACCGCTGCTATGCGAGGCCCCACAAGGTGAGTACCCTGGATCCGGCGCTGCTTGCACGGTTGAAAAAACTACGCATGGAGCGCGAGGCGGCGGAGGCTAACGTATTCCGGCCGAAGCCCATTCCAAAGTCTAAGGCGATGATAAATTGCCCTCGTGTGTGTGGGGGACAGAGGCTGGACGAGAACGAAATTGCCAAAAGACGCCTTGAGGCGCTTCCACGCAAGAAACCCGAGGCCGTCATTCTGCAGGAGATGCGACTGCGCAGTCCACCTAAGCCACCCCAGTTTGAACGGAAGCCAATCACCGTGGCCGAAAAAGAGCGTCTCGAAAGGATATTCCAGTTTGGGGAGTTACCGTCCAAACCACTGAGATTCACCGGTGCAAATCGCATCCGGTTTGCTGCAATAGATAGGCGTTGCCAGCTAAAGGAACGCTTCAACGATCTGTCAAAACAAGTTCACTCTTTGCGGGAGGAGCTTCGGCAATTGAAGGATGAGCAGGGTGCTGTTCTCAGCGGGTCTACAGGAAATAAGGACGAGAAAGCAACGATCATCCCAATTAAGTACAATCCCAGCGAAAGCTTTCGGATACGTAATCCAACTAAAGCATTGGAAAAACGAATTTTGCAACAGACGCTAACCCAAAGTATTGCCGATCTTTTGTTTGAAATGAAGGCAATAGATGATGAGATATCCCAGCTGAATGAAGAAGAAGCCAAAAAATATGAAGCAGATACATAGGGCTGTTTTTTTTCATGAAGAAAAAATATATATATATATATATATATATATATATAGATAGAAAGAGAATGCGAAAAAAAACACGCAGGTGAACAGCCTACAAATGAATGCGAACATCATATATTAATATTTTCTGTGAAACGCTGAGTTAGTAAATGAAGTTGAGGGGTGAAGGCAGTCATCAGGAGGGTTAGAATAAGAAAAAGTCCGATTTCCAAGAGCGATTTAAATTTATTTGCCTTCTTTTTTGTTTTGTGCTGGTGCTCATCTATACATATGTATACTAATCTTCTCTTATCATTGATAAGAAAAGCTTGCATGAGTATGCAATCCTTACCGTTCTTTGGGGATATTAATACACACTCTTTGTGGAATGGGGTAATGAGATAGAAAAAAAGTGCCATCGTGCTTCTGGAGTGTGTATAAAAATGGCTCAGTAACTACAGTTTTTTTGTTTGTTTCTATTGTGTGCTGCTTACTCATCTATTTTTTTTTTCTTTTCGTATTCATAAATTTATTCTTGCATTGTATTGCATCACACCTACCGGAATATGCTTTTCGGGGCCTATATCGAAAAAAAAAGAGGAGGAGTGGCTTACGACCAATAAGGTGACGGCGGGTGTAAATACGGGCCTGGCCCCGCCCCGTCGAGTGGCCCTCTGGTTCTCTTGTGCTCACTCAAATCTTAATCTTCTGCATGCGCAGTGCCGAGAGGGGGCAATATGCTGGAGGCGTCGTCGAGAACAACAATTGCGGGCCCTTGTCTTCGTTGGAACGTATTCAAGCCGTAGGTAAAGATGCTGGGCTTCCAGGCGTTTCTCTCACTCTCTCTGACGCTCTAGTGCAGTTTCTCTCCTCACTGCAGCTTCAAGGATACGCGTCACGACTTATTGATTTGTTTGGCATGTGTCAGATCGAAGAGCTTGCTGCGAGAGTATCATGCGAAGACGATGTCAAGCAACTCCTCGGGGAGCGGTCTTCCTTCCAGCAAAGGCGTGAACTCTGGAGGGGCATATGCAAGTGGAAGCTTTTAACACGAAAACGGATGCGTGAGCGGGATAAGAAACCGGGTAAGCGGAGTGTGACGGGCGCTAATGCTCCTGCTGAGGCTGTTGATTGTCTGGATGGTGCTCGTACAGAGGCAGTGTGTTTCGGTGCATCTGAGCGATGTACACCATCACAGTTTATGTATCAATTCGCCTTCCAGGGTTATGAGGGCAACAGAATGACGATGGTAGCGGAGAAGGGCGAGAGAAAGCAGCAGTCATCGACAGTTAGCTGCCTTGATGACCCAGCACCTGCGTCAGAGGCATTTCCCGGACAGACCTGTGACACAAGTTGCTGTGAAAGATTAGTGAATGATGTCTTGTCAACTTCAACTACGCCACGACGTCGATCGGCTTCGCAATTCTCTTCTGTGAGTCCTTGTTGCTCCTCTCAGTTTCCCTCGGCAAAGCGTTACCGTCGAGAGAGATTGCCTCTAGCTTTACTTTCCGTGGGACTAGCGGCATTTCCTAGTGAGGCTGACGAGCTCGCTGATGTGTGGGGCATTCCCAGTGAAGACGCCATGCCGAAGCCGCCCTTGGACTCTTCGGTTTCCGCGGTGGAACCCCCACAATCACCACCAGAAGGTGAACCTTCTGTTGGAGAGTTAGTTGAAGAGTTCCGCGCAGAACATGAACGCTTGTGCAAGGAGATGCATATCTCTATTGAGAATGCTGTTGGTGCATACAATAAAAAATTGCGAGCACTGCAGAATAGATTTTTTTTTCTCTGTTCCAGTACACGACAAAGTAATTCCAGCGGCATAACAGGTGCTACGTCTTGTGAAGTGGCTTTGACGCTTGGACGAGAACCCCAGCTGCGTGTTGAGGCACACCCTGCTACGTTCTATGGGGCAGTTATCGTTGTTTCTGCTGATGTCGATAATAATGCTCTTCCTCCAACTTCTGATGGAGAGCAGCGTTTGATGGGCAGTCTTGGTCTCAGGGAGCCGCCTGACATTTCCATGAATGATAGGGGAAGTCACGAGAACGATCGTACGTCTCTTCTGGCGAGCGCAACCATTGTTTCTCCTTCTTCTGAAAGCTTCAGGAACGATGCAGGACTCCTCTCAGCACGTGAGGTGCCTACCCTTAGTGACATGACGACACCAGGAAGAGAAAGCCATAAATGCATAGATATGCTCATGCTCGAGGATTGTACGTGGCAGGCAAACACAAAATCTACAAACATCACAAAGCCGATGTCACCGATAGGCGTGAGCAATCACATTCCTAATCTCCCTGCAACAGATATTCCCGATAGGGACACTGTGTTGTCCTTCTCTGGCATCCAGCAGGATGAAACCATTATTGAAACCACCGCTGAAAGTCAATGTAGCAATGCTGAGAGTCAAAATGTTGAGGTGGAGGGGAATGTAGTGGTAGAAGGGAAGGCTCCGTGCCTTCATGAGTCTGCATTGACAATAACAGCAGCAGCTGCATGCTCACCTCACTCATTATTATCACCACTACGGGTATCCCGTGTTGTTCATCATGGTGATACGGTACACTGTGACATCGCTGGGTCAACTGGAATGTCTTCGATCGAACACTTTGGGTTGCAGGACTCTAATATGGATGAAATGAATGCGAAAGCTTATCCATTTTATCGTCTCACCCCAAATGAAGACATGTTGACCAATAAGGGATGTGCTCAAGCAGCAGCTGAACGCCAAGTCATCGATGTAGATGCCTTTTCTTCATCACAGAGCGATGTGTTAAAGACAAGTTTGACACTTTTTCCAGACTGTGATGATGATGACTGCACTATCCATGCGGGTGACTGTAGTCAACATGCAACGCAGCAAAGCAACCTCATTGAGATGGATGTTTTCGCCCCTCAAGACGACCATCTTGGACTCTATGTGCAGCCGCTCTTGCAACGTCAGCGTGCAGTATCCAGAGCTGCTTCATCGCCATCTTTCGCACTCGAAACAACTGAGGTAGATGTAAATAGTCTCTCCTTATGTGAGAACGAACACGTCAGAAAGTTGGACTGGACGGTGGCGAGCAGTATAGTCGCCGACGTGCATCATTTGCAGTCAAGATTACCTCCGGTTGAGGGTTTTGCAGGCACTAATGACATTAACGATGAAAGTAACGAGGAACGGAATACATCGATCTCTTCAACGCTTCCGCCACCGCAGCAGCAGCAGCGACCAGTGGTTCCAAGTGGTCTGCCACCGTTGCCGCTGGGGGGGACTCCTATGGGAGGGAGTTTCGTTAATTTAAAAGACGATGTAAATACGTCCGTGGAGTGTTTGAAGCCAGATATGATCAAGGAAATGAGCTACGAATCGTTGTGCAAATGGTGCATGCGCCTGGGACTCCACCTTCCACGCGATGAACTTCAGCATTCCAACCTGGTGACGGTGGAAGAAGGAGATGAGGAATGGGAGGATGTCAACAGCGGAATGAGTGTTTCTTGTGCGGGCAGACACGACGACTGCATGCTCAGAGAGGGGGAAAACAGTAGCGGTTGGTGGCTACTTGATGATGCTAGTGATGCTTCACACTGTATGTCTGACGGCTACAAAGACGATGTAACAGAAAAAGTGAGCCGACATCTAGAAACAAGTTTGGACAGGGATCTACATTTACCCACCTCACGCCAGCAGCGAGACGGCAAGCAGGGTGGGGTGACACCCCCAGCAACACCTCAGCTGCCCGATGACGATGTATCAGAGTGGAGCAACATACGACGAGCGGCGACGGAAGAACAAATGCGTGAGGCTCTACGGATCTATATTGCACGTCGTTACTTCATTCATGATGTGGTACCCTCTTTTTTTCACCGACTACCCAGTTTCTCCGGTGGACCTCCCTACAAACGTGTGCGGGCCGCTGAACTAGTGCGCTCCCATGTAGTCTTAACACAGCAAGACTTGGACGAACAGCGTCGTCTGTCTAGAATCGAGGAGCAGGAAGAAGCAGCATGCTGCGTCATCACTAGTCTGGCTGGAGATGCTGCAGAATCTATAGAACGACAGGCCTTGTCCATTATGCGGAAGAAAGATGAGATGAAAAGGCAGCATGTCTATCCTTCCTCTTGTATACAAGACGGCTCTTCAATTCCAGCATATAACGAGACAGAAAATCAAATGTCTGTTTACGAGAAAATACTACTAATGGAGCCAACAGACCTTCAGGCCGCAGTTTCTATAGTCCAGGCAGATTTTCCACATGTATCCCGTAACCGTGTGGAGCAGCTTCTTGAGGAAAGTGGAATACCACTCGACACATGTCGTCCGATGCTGTTAAACAACAACCGTGGGAATACTTCCGAAGTAAGCATGACACAAAACTCATCTTTATCACAAACCCCACCGCCACAACTACTAACGCAAACATTAGAACAGCGAGACCTTCAGACACAAAATGCAAAACAAAAAAAAAGATTCTTTATTCAAAACTCCTGGCCACAACGAGCAAAAGGAGGATGAGAAGGTACCATTAGTACACTTAAAAAAAAAGAAACCATGAAGAAATGTAATGGTAAAAAATTATATCATTCTCTATTTTCTCGGTTTATAAAGCTACCTCTACCTGTATCCCCGACTCTGCGCATGTGTGTGTGTTTCTTTTTCGTTTGTGTCTGTTATTCCCCCCCCCCCTGCTTCTTCTTGTTTTTTTTTTTCTTTGCTCTCCAGCCGTCTGTTTTGTGTAGAGACCACTGCCGCTGCCGTGGCCGCGTTTCTCAGCCGTGCTTCGTGCTGGGAGACGTTCCCCTGGGACGGAGCGCGCCAGGCGTGCCGTGTCGAGGCCATGCTGCTGATCCTTGATGAGTGATGACGAACCTTGTGCACCTGACACCTCTTCTGATCACTGCACGTGACGAGTGAGCATTCGTACTAGTTATCCCTGGCTGATCATCATCAACACTTCATCCCCTTCCCGCTATCCACTGAGCCGTGATGCAAAGCCTTTGTGCACATGACACCTCTAGTCTGAACTGCCCCATGACGCGAGCACATTATCAAGTTATCCCTGGCTGAGCTGCGCATACCGCCCCCGTTTCTCCCCATACGCATGCACGCACATTCTTGCGCACCCGCGCATTCATGCGGCACTGATGTCTGTTTTGTTTCACTCTTGTCTGATACACTTTTTTTGACGATATGTTTCTTCAACAAATAACATCTGACGCCCGCTGCTTTGCCCCACGGCTGGCGCTTGTCCCACGTGATGCGGAACTACCGCAATCACTCCGATACCGCTGACAGCACCTGGTGACTGACACACTTATTGCGTGCTGATGGGACTGCGCCACGCCACACCACAGCACAACACAACACCAAGACGAGTGATGACCCCGAGGTAAGAGCCGTCTTATACCCGACACGGATGAAACGCAATACCGGCAGGCCCGCGGCCACAGCGCCATGGTGCCTCGCAGTCTGACGCAATGCTGCGACCCCCCTCATTCTATTGCTGCCTCACCCCGGAGAGGCACACTGTTTGCGGCTTCACACGCACTGGCACCACTCGCTCCACCCTTCTTCTTCCCCACGTGTTCCGTTCACTAGGCCCGCTCAATGTGTGTGTGTTTCTTTTTCGTTTGTGTCTGTTATTCCCCCCCCCCCTGCTTCTTCTTGTTTTTTTTTTTCTTTGCTCTCCAGCCGTCTGTTTTGTGTAGAGACCACTGCCGCTGCCGTGGCCGCGTTTCTCAGCCGTGCTTCGTGCTGGGAGACGTTCCCCTGGGACGGAGCGCGCCAGGCGTGCCGTGTCGAGGCCATGCTGCTGATCCTTGATGAGTGATGACGAACCTTGTGCACCTGACACCTCTTCTGATCACTGCACGTGACGAGTGAGCATTCGTACTAGTTATCCCTGGCTGATCATCATCAACACTTCATCCCCTTCCCGCTATCCACTGAGCCGTGATGCAAAGCCTTTGTGCACATGACACCTCTTCTGATCACTGCACCTTAAGAGCGTTTAAGTTGTTTCTTTTGTAGGCTTTGTGTTAGTAATGTTTGATTCTTACTTGTAATGTTATGAAAGAGAATTTTTTTCTATTTTTTTACGCAGCACCTCTTTTTTTAAAAAAAAATCTAGTTGCCCATTTTTGTTTCCGCGTGGGATGTTGATGGAGTCGCTGCGTGCACCTTTTTTTAAATATTCCGTAAAGGTTTTGTTGTAGAGAACAAAGTCTGTTGTAGGACTCATATCTTGTTTTTTTTTTTTGTTTGCCATGTGCATGAGAATATAGTTATATAGTTATATATATGTATATATATATATTTATTCTTGTTAGGGAAGAAAGTGGGTGAACGTATTCTTTAAGTGAGGTATGGGCGAACGGAAGGATGATGTGCGCTTAGGTGCTCTGTTTTCTGTTGACTCGATGGCGGAGGCGGATATCGTTATTATCGGTTTTCCTTTTGATGAAGGCTGTGTTCGAAATGGTGGTCGTGCAGGTGCGTCTGAGGGACCTTCAGCTTTTCGAAAATTTCTGCACAAATTAGGTCCTGTGGTTAACATGGAGCTGGGTGTTGATTGCAGTAAAGTATTGCTTTATGATGCTGGAGATATCGTCGCTAGCACTTTGGAAGTGGCGCATACGAAGCTGGAGGAGAAGGTTTTTGAGGCACTTTCTTGTGGTGTGTTCCCCTTTGTTATTGGTGGAGGAAACGATCAATCTGCTTGTAGTGGACGTGCGTTGCTAAGAGCGTGTTGTGGTGACGTTGGTGTCATCAATATCGATGCCCATTTGGATGTTCGCCCGCTTCTTTCTGGCGGAGAGGCCCATAGTGGGTCGCCGTTTCGGCAGATACTGGAGGAGGAGTGTTTTTCTGGAAGTCGTTTTGTGGAGTTTGCTTGCCAAGGGTCGCAATGTAGTGCTGCGCATGTGCAGTATGTGAAGGATAAGCGGGGTCATCTTATGTGGCTGAGTGAAGTTCAGAAGAAAGGTGCTCTTGTCGCTCTTGCTGATGCTTTTAATTTGGCGGGCAATAACACTTTTTTTTCTTTTGACGTGGATTCTTTACGCTCAGGCGATATGCCCGGTGTAAGCTGCCCTGGTGCTCTTGGGCTGAGCGCCCAAGAGGCGTTTGACATGTGTTTTATGGCTGGTAGGAATCCCTCTGTTGTACTGATGGACATGAGCGAACTGAACCCTGCAGTGGAGAACTATCGCTCTCCTCGTGTGGCGGTGTACATGTTCTATCATTTCGTGTTGGGGTATGCCACTCGTCCTTGCAAAGAAAAAGTGAAGGCGTTCTGACGAAGAGTGCGTTTTTTAGAGGGAAAGAGGGGGGAGCGAGTGGGGGATTCCTATTTATGTACTCTCTCCTATTTCATCTTCATCAGCAATGTTTGCTAAATTGGCGTACTTTAGGCGTTTGCTTCATTTCCCATATGTATTACTTTTTGATTTTTTTTTCTTTTTTTTTTCTTGTTGCCATCATACAACTAAAGGAAAATATATATTTGAGTGTTGAACGCTTATTGTATCGCTACGGAAGAGAGCGAGAGTGCTGTGTGTGACGAGAAAGGGAAAAGGTGCACAATAGTAACAACGCTTGTGTCTACAAAGAGAAATAATGTTGTGTCCGAAGGCATCGGTGAATGGCGCTTTGACAACGCACACGGGATTAAACAACGTGTTTGACAATGCGATGTTTCCTGTCCGAACCCTCTATTCCCCACCGGTTCCTCCGTCAACACTGATGGCTCGGTACAGGCCACCGCCGCGCCCACCGCGCAAGTATCTTAATGACATTTTACTTGCGGGTCCGGTGGAGCACTGGGCCCAAACACAAGTATCACGCATGTGGCGTGGCGTTCTTACCCGCCGTCGTCTGCGGAATGAGTTGAATTTCGCTCATGTGCGCAGGAGGCGTGCCACGATGATTCAGTGCTGGTGGCGGTGTCTTCGTGCTATTTGGAGGCGCCGAGCGTTGGAGAAAATCATGAAGGAATGGGCAGTGAGCCGACGTGAGTCTATGGTGGCGGAGCGGCTGAAAGCATACGGCATCATGATGACGTGGCAATGCAAGCGCTTTGAGAATGCGGTGGTGAAGGTGCAGCAGGTGTACAGGTGGCACCGTAGTCGTCGACAAGATATTTTCTTGGTCGCAAAGGAATCTCCCAAGGAGGGGCTGCCATTCCCACTAGAGGCACGTAAGAAGATCTATTTTCCATGGCGTCACCGTGATACAACAACAGAGGAGCAGAAACTACGTTCTGCGAATGGCAGGAGTGAGTTGGGAGAGGAGGAGCACTGCGTGTCGTCTCTTCAGTTCCGAAAGAACCGCAAGGTGCCTGTACCACCATCGATTGACGAAGCGAAGGCAATCAATGATGCAATGCGACAACGTGAGGCACAATACGAGCGCGCCCTTGCGCAACCCGAAGTCCAGGACCGCCTCAAGTGGAAGCGTGATGGCCTTCAAGAGAATGATTTTGATCACAATGCGGGAATGATTCAGCGGATGGTGAAGTACAAGCATGATGGGTTGAAGGTGATGACACGGAAAGTTACCGCCGACTACTTTAATGGTAAGGTGCGCCTGATTCAGCGCGCATTTCGTATTTATCAGACACTTCGCAAGATGCGGCGTCGGCGGATAGGAATTGATAACCGTTCAGCACTTAAAAATGATTCATTTGCCAAAGCGAAAATTGATTGCATCCTGGAAGAAATGGTCTGGAAGTCCGTACTACTTCACAACGCTGCTCAAACCATAAAAATGACGTGGGCAAACTATAAGCACAGGAGAGCAAGGGCGAGTCCCTTTTTTGGCATGGAGGATGCGGAGGAGCAGAAGTCGGAATCGCCGCCGCCACCACCATATCATTTAATCGATGAGCATATTGCACGCGAGCACGTGCTGCGTGACGTGGCACGGTCCAGGATGGAAAAGGAGATGGAGGAGGCAGCTTCTGCGGTAGGACGCAGGCATATACGCTACAAGCCGAGTGCTGTTGAAGTTTTTATCGAAGAGGGTGTCTATCTCCCTGCCAAAGGTAGTCAGGGTTAAATTCAATCGTTTAGAGCTCATGCTAAAAGACCAAGGAGTCTGAGAACGCATGATCTCATGCGGATTTGATTATGAACTCAAAAGGAAAAAAAGCGGAAATTTGCGATTATTGTATTTTCCTGACGTTTTTGTTCGGTTTGCTTTTTTTTTTCCTTGAAAGGTAAGGATCGGGTTCCTGTTTTCGTTTCCTCTTGGCCCTGATGTTGTTGCTGTTTTTCGCGAATGCACCTCCTCCCCTCATTTATGTTTGCGCTACGCGAGTCGGCATCATTATATGCGTCAGAGCGTGTTTCCCCCTCCCCCTTTTTTTTGATATGCCCCTCTCTTTCTCTCTGTGGTATGTATGTGCGTCTGGATTGAAGTGGCAGCGATGAATGTAAGGTGTCTGTTCACGGAGAGCAAAGAAAAAAAAAAACGTGAGCGAAACACACACACACACAGAGGGAGAGAGAGAGACGAGGATGTAAACACACTAATATTTCTATCTGTCACGCAGCTACGACGCTGACAGCTGTCGTGAGAGAAACAGGTCATGTACCAATGTATCATATAAGCAGGCAAGGAAGAGGATACACACGTGCGGATGCACGCAGAAAGCAAGGGAGAGAATAAAGGAATAGGACTGCGTGTGTTCGTCGTGATGATGTGCAGGAAAATAGCTCTTTTCTATATGTGACATCTTCTTACTTTTTTTTTTTCTTCTTTTCTTTCTCTCGCTAGGGGGTTGCACTCAGGTGCATATTTGGGCCCGTGCCGTTGTACGTATTCATCTTTTTTTTTTTCGTTCTCATTCATCTATTTTTCTGTTTTCTTTTGGAAGTGGCCCACTGCACAGAAAAAGGCATCGCTACTATATATATATATATATATATATATATAGTGAAGAGAATAGAACGGGGTGTTTTCGTTGACATTGGAGCCGTTTGATCGATTCCATCAGTACGTGTCTCTTAGTTTTCTCTTTTTTCTCCACGGAGGCAAGCGGAGTCGTGCGGAAACGAGAGATGCCACATGAGCGCTTAGTGCATCAGGCATCATTGTACAAAAGTGTTAAAGAAAAGGAGCACAGCAATAGTGGCTCCCGCGTGTTACTTGGAAATGCTAGGCCACTTGGCAACAGAAGACTTTCTCCGCTTTCCAAAAAACAAGCGCAACATCAAGAACACGAAAACCGACGAGAGTGTCGCTCACGATCGACTGCTCCTAAACAGGTTTGTTCCAGAAACACTGCAGTTTTTCCTGAAAGCGCAAGCCAAAAGATCTTAAAGGGGTGCGCTCCAGCTACAGGGGATGATGATGATGATAACAACAACGATGGAACCCTGCGCTCCACAGCACCCTTCCCCTCCCTGAAAAGTGGTGTGACAATCAGCGAATTTTCACAAGCAGTGGGATGTTCCCTTGGTTCTTCGATTCGGAGTTTCTCTCATACACCGCTTTGCTTTTCTTCACCAAAAGCAAATGACTCTGTCCACGAGGCAGAGGGCACCTGCACAAAACATCACATTAGTGACGAGAAGGAGGATGAACTTCTCGAAGACGTAATTTTTGGTCAGGCTGTAACGGACGATCTGCTCCGTCAGTGGACAGGTTGGGAAGACCTTCATTTGGTGTTGAATGCCGAGTTCCGTGTCGATGCGATCTCTATGGCCGGTATTGATACTTTTAGCAGCAGAATGCCACTTTTACATTCACTGAAACTAAACAACTCACGCATCCCACAGATAAGACTACTTGGGACTAGGTTCATGAACCTGAAGCGACTTTGGATTGGAAGCTCCCAGGTGGAGAACCTGCGTGGCATCCGCTCCTGTGCCCCAAATTTGGAGGAAATTTATGCCTCGTTCAATTATGTGAGCGATATCACGCCTCTGTTGGACCTGAGCGAAACCCTGGAGGTGGTGGATTTGGAAGGTAACGAGATCCGTGACGCCGCCTTACTGCGTCGCTGTCTTCCACTGATGGAGAAAGTGAAATACTTGACGTTGCAAGGGAACCCTGTGGCCATGGCACAACCTAACACATCCTTGATGACCGGTGAAGAAGAAGGCGGCTCACAAAATGTCATCCATTTTCGTGAGTTTGTTCAATCCTTGATGTCTAATCTTCAGTATCTGGACGACATAGCAGTAGACTCCCCTAGCTTTCCCGATTCACTGTTCGAATTGTCATCACCGTCTCCTATGCCGGACAAAGATCATCAAAACTCAATAGAAAAGAGCCCGGAGAAAAAGCAGAGTTCAACCCATGTTGATCCGCTGCAAGTTTCTTTTAGTGATGAGTACATGTTTTTGCAGCAGTGCATTCGGGAATGCAGTTTTGACCCTTTAAAAGCGGCACTAGCCGAGGAAACACGTGAAGTTTACTCGAGGCCGCGCACATCTTGTGCAGGAGCACGTCGTCGTTGCCCCACATCTAAGTCAGAGGAATCCCGGAGGCCTTCTGGTTCATCGCGTAAGGTGTGCCATGCACTTGAGGCTTCCGAATGTTTAGTCGGGCATGAAGCTGGTTCTTCCGTGGATCCTCATGTCACCTCTGCGTGCCGAACATCACCTCAGTCTTTATGTATATCGTCACTGACTTCAGGGCCCCTTGTGGTGGGTGGCCCTATTTCTCTCCGCCGCCGCCATTGTCTTCCACCACTTCCAATTTCATCAACGCCTTCTACCGTTGACACCTGCTTGAGCAGCGATATCACCCTTGGTATTTCTCTGGAAGGCGGTAGTATGGGACATAAGAGTGAAAATGCAAATTTGCCGTTGGGTATGACAGAATCATCAGCATCAAAACCAGCTAGTGTAAAGGTGCCAGCTAAATGGGGTGGGGAACAGACCCCCAGTGTTTCCAGTTATTCTCCGGAAAATGGTCTTGAGACTCTATTCTTCGACGATGACAATGACGAGTGGGAACTGTACAAGCATGGTCTGATACGCAGCGTACAGAGAAGGAGCACTGATATACAGCGATGGGTCAAGTATCTTGCTGGTGACTCTGCTGCCTTCAGTAATAATAACATAGAGAATGGGATGTTGTTTTCTCTTTCTCCTTCAACACCTACACAGATGAGATCAGATGCTAGCAATTTATCCGCTCTGCATGGCAGCTACAAAGCACAAACGGATTTGGCTTCCCTAACAATGCAACCACTCGCCACTTCGCAACAACGACAAGTTCAAGAACCTTTTGCAGAGACAAAACCGGAAACGTTTGATGAGTTGAATTCCGAGCTACCTTCTGGTGGAAGGTGTATTACCCCAGATGAAGCGCAAGCAGAGGATGAGTGGCGGAAGGAACTGGTGCGCTCCGTATCTAGGGTGCGAATCAAGACGATGCGTGCAGCCATGGATGAGAAGTCCGTTGATAAAGCTTTTATCACAAACACTGTTGATGTTTTTGGGGCCTCGGTAGTTGCTGGCGTAGGCCTCACCACGGCACAGGTACAGTGAGGAGAAGGGCCAAAGAGGGGAGAGAAGCAATGAGAGGGGCTGGAAAGGGAAAGATAAGGAAAAGTATTTTCTGCAGGCTTAACGCAGCTTCCCCCATCAATATCCTTCCCTCCCCCTCGAGGTAAACACAAACGCAAATACACACGCACAAAAAAAAAAAACAAGAAACAACAGACGGTTCTGGGTCTGAAAGATAAGCAGAGTACCTAAGTTGAAGACAAAACGAAAAGTGAAAGTATGATTCAGCGGGTTGCCGCCATCAGACTGCTCTCTTTTTGTATTCAAAAGGACGAGATGTACATTTGAGAGACACCACATGTCTCGCGACCCCTGTCTACCCCGCCCCCCTTACCACCTCCACCCGTATATTAATGTACATATGTATCTCTTGTTGTGTTTTTTTTTTTTTTTATCGGTCTCCCCTCACCCACCTTTTTTTCTGCGCGTCTTCTCTTGGCTTGACGGAAAATAGATTTTTATTTTGCGTTTGATATTTCGATAACGTTTTGGACTGTAGGGGATGGCTTGTACGATGTGCAGATGACAGATGTGGGATGGGATTGACGTGTTTGTTTCTCTTCTTCGTCTTATACAGCTTCTAATTGCAGGTTTTTTTTTTTTCTCGGTGTGAAGCGTATTATTCCATGTGCTTTTTTTTTACATTTTTTTTCTTTTCTGATAATTTGCTTGCTGCTTCTCGCTCTAGAGGGAAGAGTGGATGTGCGGAGGACCAAATGAAAATGCGTGCCCCTTCGTTTTTTTGGTTTAACAAATATTTTCCACCAACAAGTTATGAGGGGCAGGGAGTGGGGAGATGTGCACGGGAGGGTTTCAGTGAGTAGAACTGCCAGCATCACTTGTTGCTATTGTTTTGGTTGATGGCTGTGAGGGAAAATGATAATGGCGAAGGAAAGATGCATGTATGTGTTTTTTGACTCCAAGCAATGTTTTTGTGTCTGCTCATTTTCCCCCCCCCTTTTTCTTTTTTATTTGGTAAGAAGGGGGGGAGGGGTCGTTGTTGCTGCTGCTGTTTTACGTTCTTTGTTTTTTTGTTTTTTTTCCTTTGTGCCTTCGTTGTGCCACACCGACGCTCTCACAAACACGCACGCGATCCCCCATTTCCCCTCTTTTTGCCGTCATGACGTGCTCCACACCTTTTTTTTTTGCTTTTCTGCTCTTTTCACCGATACCTCAAGGGTGCTGCTTTTTCCCTTCCCTGCATTTCTTTTTTCCATTCGATTGCTAACTCCCGCGTGATGTTGTTTTCTTCACTGGATAAGAAGGTTTTGCCTCTGGCTGTGCATTCTTATCTCTCTGTATTGATGGCGATCCTCACCTCTTTAGTTTTATTTTATTTTTTATTTTATCCTGACTGCGTGTGGAGCAAGAAGGCATTGGACCAAAGCTGGTGCACATAGGTAGTGGAAACTAGTGTGGGGTGATTGATTGATTGTGTGTGTTGCCGCTCTGGCGAATAAGGAAAAGCAAAGTTTGAACATATGCCTTGTGAGGGTTGTGGTCTGCTGGAGGCTGCTATGCAGTGCCCCACCTGCAAGAAACTTGCTCTGCCTCCGAGCTTCTTCTGCTCCCAGGGCTGCTTCAAAGAGCACTGGGACGATCACAAGCTAAAACACACGCAGTCTTCCATGCCAACAATCCCAACCATGACGGTGGCCGCAATGAACGCGTTTAACTTTACAGGGCCATTACGCCCGGGGCGAATAACACCACGCCGCGCCGTGCCAGCACATATTTCACGCCCGGACTATGCCGATCGCGTAGATGGTGTGTCCCCCTCGGAAGAGAAGGATCGTGGGAGTAAAGTGAAGGTATACAGCCTTCAAAATCTTCATAATGACTCCAAGACGACATCGGAGATTCAGCGGGTGAAAACGGTATGCCGCTACTCTCGCGAAGTTCTTGATATTGCAACAGCGGCTGTGCGACCGGGTATGACAACCGATGAGATTGATCGCATAGTTCACGAAGCCACAGTGGAGCGAAACATGTATCCATCACCACTTAACTACTATAACTTTCCTAAATCTGTTTGCACCTCTGTGAATGAGGTGATCTGCCATGGCATCCCTGACTCTCGAGAGCTTATGGAAGGGGACATTTTAAACATTGATGTGTCAAGCTTTTTTAACGGCTTCCACGGGGATTTGAACGAAACCGTCTTTGTTGGGCGCCCAGACTCTGATAGTGTGCGGCTTGTTCATGCTGCTTATGAAAGCTTGTTGGCGGGTATCCGCGTAGTGAAGCCCGATGCTCTTTACAAGCAAGTTGGGGATGCGATCGAAGACTGTGCATCCAAGTATGAATGCTCTGTCGTGCGCTCATACACCGGTCACGGCGTTGGGCACCTATTCCACACGTCCCCCACAGTGTGCCACTATGCAAATAACAAGAGCCTTTGGATGATGCGTCCAGGGCATGTCTTCACAATTGAGCCGATGATTAACCTGGGAACATGGAAGGATGTAACGTGGCCGGACAAATGGACGAGTACAACGGTGGATGGGAAGAGGAGTGCGCAGTTTGAGCATACCATGGTTGTCACTAATAATGGTGTAGAGATATTCACAGACTGGGCTGATGGCATCCCAACGTATCAGAAGCAGCTGCAAGAGTGGGGCATACCTCTGCCCACTCCGCGAAGTTGAGGAATCGCGGATCAGGACCAATGAGGTGCGGGTCCCAGGCTCTCTCCATTTCTGATTTCCTACCGGGTTAAAGGTAACATAATCACAGTGATTGAGATAGGTAAACGAGGTTCAGAAAAATCTAGTGCGTACACATTAGAAAAGAGGTGTATCCGTGTAGATGAGGGGAGGGAGCGAGTCTACATCTCTTTTTCTTTCTCCCTACAACAGTGCCTGAGAAGATGTGTGGTGAAGCTAGTTTATATATACGGTGCCCATTGCTTTGAATAATCAACGGGACCTTTCATCCATTAATATCTTCTTTTTTTTTTTTTATTCCTTCTTTTCCTTTTTTTCGTAATCTTCTTTGATTTTAGTTCTGCACACGCTGTCGTCGGCCCCTCACCTGCAGGCGAGAGTGAAGGGCGAGTGCTCACAAGGATAAGAAATAAAGGAGAAACAGAGACACACCCATCACAGGTGTAAAGTGAAAAAAAAAACAGACGAATATTTTGGGACAGGCTTAGAGAGTAGTCGGAGAAAAGTCCCTGTTTTTTACTGGAAGTTGTCACACTATCAGACACGTGCAGACATTTGCACGTGGGGCGAAAGGGTCCTTTCCCCTCCATTGATTTAGTGGTCCTGTGGTTCCACTGAGGTCATTGCAATCAGGAAGGTTGCTCGTTATACAGGAAACAGACACCATGCAGCGTGAGATAATTAAATGGCTTCAGTCACTTGACTTGACGTATCCGGTTCGCCACCCACAGCAGGATTTGTCTAACGGCTTCACTCTGGCGGAGATTGTCAGTCGATACGATCGTAGTCTTTCAATGCACAGCTATGTACCCGGTTGCTCAAGTGAATGCAAGCGACGAAATTGGAAGGTGTTGCTGCGCGACTTAAAGCGCATTGGCTGCACTTCTGTGACAGCAGAGATGGCGGAGGCGACAGCGCAGGGAAAACCTGGGGTGGCATCTGCTGTTCTGGAGAACATCTGTGAGTTTTTTTCTGGTTGGCGGCCTCCACCGCCGTTGAACAGCAACGCCAGCAACACAACGGCACTTCTCAATGTACTGGACTTATGTTGGTTTGAAAAGAATGGACTTGATGCAGAACCGTTTATGAAAAGGCCACTGCCGCTTCGGGTTATGGAAAATGATGATGTTACACTGCGTAAAGGGATTACGCAACCCGGTTTTGCTCGCCCAACTGCAGTAGCATTGCTGCACATCGCCAACCGTGATACGCGGAACGCTCCTCTTATTGCTGCTGTCCCACCTGATGAATTTCGGGCACTAAAACGGAACGAAAGGCTTTTGAATGATCATGAAATGATCCAGAAGGCATGTCGGTACGTTGAGCCGCAGCGTTTTGCACCTGTTAATCATCATTCGCTTTATCAATCTAAGAAATCAAGAAATGGTGTCATAAGGGGAAAAATGTTCTCTGGATGTGATTCTCGTGCCACGCTGGACAATGTGTCTCATGTAAATGTGAACGTGATGAATAACCAACTACTTTGCGCTCTTAACCAGGGGGAAAGTTTGAACGATGTGGCTGAAAAAACGGATGATCTAATCAAAATGCAGTCACAGAAACTTCTTGAGGCGTGTGACAATAATCTTTATGTAGCTTTGCCCAAATTGCTTGGCATGGTGCTCCAGTCCGAGGAAATGCATGAAATTTATTGGGATCTGTGCAGTGAGAAGTATGGTGGGGATGTATTTTGTATGTTTATAAGTCGTCGTGAACAGATACCATCAGCAGCAGTTCTTGCGTGCTGGAAAATGTTGCTACGTTCTTCAGATGCCATCGCGCTGGCTCTCCTTGCTCACCCGGATGAGTATATGTATCTTTTGCGTGCATTAAACTTTATCTTTGCAGCCGATGTGAGCCTCCACCGCTCTCTGCATGTCTCCTATGCGCCACAGGAGGATAGAGGAGAACTAATGACGGCGAGCAACTCGGATGTATCGGCGAGGGAGGGAACACCCACCGTTAATTTTTCTACCCCTGGTGATAATGATATTGATGATAATAGGGGCCGTCATCGCTCTGGAGATTCTGAAAGCGTAGGTAGTGCATTGCTGTCACATTTGGAATGCCCCGATGGCCCTAAGCAAACGGTGTTCTCAAATAGTAAAGCATTTAGTGTTGCATCTGCCTTTGCGTTCTTTTCTAAAATTGGCAGAGCTTTACACGCGGCGTCTCCATCGTCAGCAGTCTCTTTGCTAATGCAGCGCTTTATCCCCGCTGCATCCAAACTTTTTTTATCCGCCAATCCGGCGATTTTGGAAGCTATAGCATGCGTGGTGGTAGCACATGTCTGCGGAGCTGGCAACACCAGCCCCATCACGCAGTCTACACCAAGTCAGTCTGAGGCAAACCAACAAGAGAAAGAACTCAAGGAAATATCTTGGAAATCCTCCACAACACTGGCCAGCCTTCTCATGGGTCCATTAAAAGCGTTATTCTTTGAGGCTGAGGAAACGGACTCAGTTGGTCTTTTAAAGCGGCATTCGCAGTACAACCTTTTCCTTTATCACGTAGTTTGCCAATCTCGAAGTGTTTTGGGGGTGGATGGGGAGGGAATGCAGGGAGAGAGAGGGGGAAAAGATTGTGGAGATACGCTTGCAGGTGTGGGACATGACAGCGAGCATTACCGGTTTTTGAAGGTGGGAACAACAAATTGTGAGAAAAGTTCACTAAATTTGGTGGATTTATGCGCCCTTAGAGTTCCTTTGTGTCTCGGATCGTCTAGTCTGCAGGAGCGTTCTGTTGGACTGGCATTGCTATTGCAGCTTATCATGAGGGATCGCTGGGATTTGGCGATATGTTCATTTCTTTCCGTGGTTCATGATATCCGGGAGAACGGTGCATCTAGTGGCTTTCTTCAGCGTGCTGCTGCAACATGGGAAAACCGAATTCTTCTTCTTGAGCTTTTAACGATCGCGTTTCGCAAGGCCTTGCATCTGATTGCCGACGACCCGGGTTACTTAAAAAAAAATAATAGTGAGTTTGGCTCCTCGTCGTGTTCGTGGAGGACATCAACGTCTCTTGATCCGCTGAAGAAGATTGACTTTAGTGCTCTTGAGGAGGCAACTGTCTCATGCTTCCTGAGCTTTTCAAACGCACCACTGCTCCAGCGGCAACTTGCGCTTCAAATAGTTGGCAAGCGGTTCCTTCCGGACGAACAACGAAACGTGGCTGCCGTGTGGCTACGTGCTCTTTTTATGTTTCCAGTGGATCAGCTGGAGTTTTTGCTACGACCACACGAGACTGGGCAGCTGCAGATGCCGGAACCCACAGCCTCCACGCAGTTCCGCGCCCGTGCTAAAATCTCAACCGCACAGAAAGATGTAACAGTGATGAGCGACCATCGCGATGTGAAAACTGAGGAGCGACTGTTGCCGAGAGAGAAAGGTTCACCAGAGAAAACGGGTGGGGCTTTTTCTAACGATGAAACGTCATCCTCGGTGCGCATGCTTCTGGGCCGTGTTGAGCCCGCGTATGTTGTTACCCCACTTAACCAATCCTGGGACACGTTCAGCGTTGTACAGGCAGTAATCATGTACGAGGACCTTCTCACGACGGCGCAAATGTTTTCGGTCATTCTAGCTGCAGTTTTGAGCCCGCAACGGCGAGAACTGGATGAATTAAAGCTGTTGCAGAATCTTCGTGATTTGTCCGTTGCAAGGGCCGAGATGATAACCACATGCAACAGCAGAAGAAGTGACAAAACATTACAAGTGGAAACCAACAAGACCAGTGTAGATGGTGACAAGAGATCGCTTGATGTCTCGCTGAAGACCCTTACAGGGTCGTACAAACGAATGGATGTGGGCAAACAGGAGCTGAGGAAGGTCTCAAAAGAGAGTAGAGATCTTGCTGTATTTCCATTTCCGAATGAAAATATCTCAGCGTCAGATGATGCAGTAACCGCTGATGTTGATGATGGAGTGAGGGGTCAACAGCAACAACACGAAGAAGCAGGGGATAGAGACAAATGGGGAGAATCGAATGGCGAGGAGGATCAGGTGGCGGAGTCCCATGTGACGGCGTTTTGGTTTTCTGTGTTACGCCTGTTGAGGCCACAGCTGCAACGTTGTCTTGTGAGTGGCAACCCAGGGGGTGAACACCAGCTACACTCGAGTGCAGAGCCGAGGGAGGGACCAATGCATCTTGTCTTCGGCATCTCGCGGACAGAGGATTTAAAACAATCTCGAGTGCTGGCAAGAAAAGTCCTGCTTGCGCTGTACTCCAGGTTTGGCGCTCCTCTTTCCGGACCGGAAACACTCTCTGAGGAGTGCATATGTGACGCGTTAGAATGGCTGAATGCGATATAAAGCACAAGACTCGCTTTCGTTATCGAGTTTTTTTTTGTTGTTTTGCTTTGTATCAGTTGATTTATCTATTTTTCTACCCCTCCCCCCTTCCTCCCGTATGTTACATGCATGTATACTCGGTAAACAAACTAACACGAGCAGAGACACTTCTGTACCCAGTGATCCACTTATTGTTAATACTTTCCTCTCCGTGCTTCTGCTCGTCTGCTGATGTCTGCCTTGTCTCATTCTGAATGCTGACTTTTTAAAAAGTGGAGGGGTGCACTATTCGGAAGTGGACCTTCACTAAGACAAAAAGAAAAACAAAAGCTGCTTTAGAGGGCGGTGGGAAAGTGAGTGAAGGAGTAATTAGAGAACGGTATCGTGTACACGTGAAGTGGAAGGGTGTGTGAAGGGAGCCAAGGTGGTGTTGGAGGAACGAATTTGGCGCAATGAGGGGAGTACGGGGTGACACCGCACGTATCATTTTTTGCTCGTATTTTCTGATGTCTGCATTGGTCGTGAAGTGTGTCCAAGCCTTCACGCTGGGATGTGAAACGGTATGGAAACGCCCAGATGCTATGAATAGCGTGTCAGACTGTCTTCTTGATCGAGGGCGCATTTTAAGTCACTGGATGTATTACATTTATCCTGGGATTGTGGTTCTTTTCCTTGTGCTACTGCTCTTGCTGTTCCCCATGATGTTTCTCATGTCTATCTTCAACGGCTGCAGATGCTGTTACTGCTGTTTCCAGACTAATGGTGCAAAGCCTTTCAATGGGTCTTTTTGTTTATATTTTTCTTCGTATGTCACTTTTCTCTGGGGGATTTGTGCATCTATTGCTATCGTTATCGGTGTTAATACCATGCACACAGGTGCGCAGGCCTCACTTGAGAGCGCCATATACAAAAGCACGCAGTACTTCATGGACACTGGCAACCAAGTCATGGACTACGCCACCAACGGCACAGGAAGTGCAATCGATCTTCCACCTGCTTTTGCAACCAACATTCAAGTCATTTTCAACATTTACACGAATTTCTTAGATCTTTTTGATAACATTAGGAATAACCATATGAAGTATGTGGAAATTGCAGTCATTCTGTCGTATGTACTTAGTTGCTTGCCCTTCTTTCTTCTTGTTTTTACTGTCATTTTTGCCACCCGTCGCACCTCAAGCAGACTTCCACTGTGTTGTTCGTGTGTGTTTTTTCTTGTGGGAGTTATATACTCGCTGTTTGCAGTTGCTTTTCTCGGTGCAGCGTACATCGGGAGCGCTGCCAATGATGAGATGGACCGTCAGATTGCACGTGAGCCCGGTGTGCTGCAGTTTTATGCCGTGCCCTACTTTGACACCCACTTTCAACCCAACATCACCGATTTGAAAGGTGATTTGGAAGTAGTTGTGATGAGGCGAGTTCAAGCAGCGTGCAGAGAAATTAATGAGTACTGCGATGCAACAGCAGATTTCGGCTCTAAAAAACCGTTCTTCTGCCAGACTCCTGTGGTTTGCCGAACAGCAAACGATTTAATACACACCTCAAGAACGATGCCCGTGAAGGATCCTTTGGTGTGCAGGCCAGGCGCATCAGACGCCGTTTCCGATACAATGTGCACGATTGCTTTCTGCGCAACAAGTTGTGACGCCGATTCCAGTGATGAGAAGACTCGCATGGCGCATGAAGCCAGTGTTAAAGTAATGGAAAAGGTCGATAACGCCATGAACGCGACCATCGCTTACAACCTGGTGAAACCTCTTACAAATTCCAACATGATCGTTGACACGTTGTTGTGGTCGGCAGGCAAGTTCCCAGACGTTCGAGAGGGTTTGTGGATAGCTGGAACAGGTTGTTTTGTTGCAACGCTCGTGTTCACGTTGAGTATTTGTGTCATGCTCTGTGGTCGAGTTGCTTGGGGAAGTGCATGAAATGCAGTTAACGCAGCAGAACAAAGAAATGCATAAGCGCGTGCACAGACACTGGGAAGAAAAGAGAAGTAAGGTGCATGGTTGAGGTGAAGTCTGACGAGGTGAACCAAAGGGGGTAAATTCTCCGGTAGAAAGAAAGCAAACAAGAGGGAAGTGATGGAAAGTATATATATATATATATATTGCACTACTGATGCTTTCCTTCTCCTTTACTTTTTTTTCTCCACTTGGTGTTATTTGGTTTGCTGTGTCTTTTATGGGATAATCATGATGACGATAGACAGAGTGAGAGAGAGAGGGGGGGGGGGGGAGGGGCAATATGTAGAAGCTGCAAGACCAAACTGAAGAATGTATCAAGCGCGTTCCTTTTAGACCTGCGGGGGTGAATGGTCTGGTCGTACTATTTGTTCCCACAGCCGGTGTGCTTCTACCTGCTACATTTAGATACACATCTCAATCCTGCTGAATTTCCTTTTCTTTCTGCAATCCCAGCAAAGCATGGAGACACAGGTCTCTTGGTTTTTTAAATTTTTATTCCCTTTTTTCCCTTTCCTCTATCTTTATGCGTACCCGACCGCAAGTAGCGCGTGAACAGCTGTTTTTTTTTTCTTTTTTTTTTGGTCCTCAAGAAGCGAAGAGGTCGGTGATAATAATAATGACAGCAGGGGCATTTTTGAAGTTAATGAGAAACAGCACAACGTCAAACTGGAGCTGATTTCGTTGTGGTTTTCTTTTCTTGTCTGGCCCGAGTTTTTCCCTTTTTTTTTTTCCTTTTCTCCAACGTTGTGAAGAGAAAAAGAAAAGTCTCGTTGTGCTGCGTTTTTTCCCCTTTAGTTGCATATTTAAACCCGCATTTCTTTTCTTTTTCCTGTTCTGAGGCCCGCGTCGTTAATGTTCCTATGTGCTGTTTCAACTCCCCCTCCTCTCCCTTCCACCAAGCAACCCCCGCCACCCGGCAGGCTCTGAGAGTGGCGGATTTCAAGAGCTGCCCTTTCGCAAGCCAGCTACCCCGGGAGCGGAAAGCGAGCGCGTATGAGACGTGACGAAGGGGAAGTAAACTTTCCCGGCCGCATTCTTTAAATGGAAAAGTGAAGTCAGCAGTGCATGTGTACATGTGTGTGTGTGCGTGTGTGTTTACTCAAATGCCTTTGAACCCCTTCCCGTCTTTGGTTTGGGATCTACAGACTGATTTTTTCTTTTTTCTTTTTTTTTTTTGCGGCATTTCTTTCTTTTTCCCCCTGTTGCTTTTGAGACTTGTAGTGCATTAGGCTACTTAAAACCAACTACAAAAAAGGGGAAATATATCTCTCTTCCTCCACAGCGTACCCCAATTTCCGGTGCAGATGGACTTTGATGACTCATCCGTGACAAGTGAAGGTTCAGAGAAATCAACGCGTTCCACGTCTTTCTCCAGTGGTTCATCATCGGCTGTGTTACGAGTGGAAGCACAAGGCACGGCAACAAGAGAGAGGTTGCAGAATCTGGTAAATGGGTCCCCGGAAACAATGGTGAGAGGCAGCGAAGACGTTTTCCAGTCGTTGCAGTTTGATGTTGATGGAGGCGATGACTTCCGTAATCTGCTGGTGCTGAAACGCATGCCAGCGCGCGTAGTGAGCGAGGGGATTGGGGAAGAGCTGCATCATCAACACTTCCCCACGGTCAGTACGGGTGCGCGGCCTGTAGCCCGTCATGGGGATGCCATGGTGACAAACGAAGGGCGACTGGGCGGCTCAACAGACAAGAGAAACCGGGAGAGAACGAATGAGGGTAGTAGTGATGGTAATGATAACAATAACGCCAATGGGATAGAAGGCGAGAGCAACACTCAAGTGACTTGTAACACCTTATCTATCGAAGACGCGAAAGATTGGGATGCTGTCCTGGGGTCAATGGCGCTAGTTGATAAGACGTTATTGAGTCGATTGTATCTGGGTTATTCGAAACAGGGCGATGACGGGGAATACACATATGAGATGGAGACTATGGTGAAGGTCATCTCTCCCTTTTTTACTGTACTAGAGACCCTGGAAGACCACCAGGCGAATGAAAAATGTCAAATGATATTGGCCACCTTGCAACGTCTGGCGTCTCAAATGTGCTTGATGCAACAAGTTCTCAAGGAGAAAGGATTTGTTTCCCAAGGGAAAGAAAACAGACAAGGGCGTCAGCGGTGTCGAAATGGTGGTGTTACTCCTGATAATGGCAATAACGCCGAGGAGAATAGTGATAGTGATGATGATGATGATAATGGTGGTAAGGAGCCTCGTCGGGTGATGTGTCGTGGAGTTCATTCAGTGCACGTAGACTCTTTCTGCCGTTTAGTAGGAGTGGTTGACGTTGAAGACTGTGCTGTAAGTCTTTCAGACGTGATCGCCTTTAGTAATAGACCATTTTCACAGGAGGAAGTCGTGGCAGTCCTCAAATCTGTTGTGTGGAGGGTCGGAGAGTTGCACAAGGCTGGTTTTGTTCATGGCTGCCTTCACGGTGGGAATGTTCTTTGCTCTACTGACGATGGACACACTGTACTGACAGGGCTCTGCGGCATCATGAGCAACCCACTGCTCCCCACTGATCCCTCCTACATTTCCCCGCGTCGTGCTGTAGCGATGCGACCACTGGTAGATCTCCTTTGGAGCTACAAGGAGAAGGTGTCAGATGGGAATGCCTTCCCTTGGGTTTCGGACCTCGCATTTCACCGTGGTCTGCTTGAGATCTACGGGTGTGGCGGTGGTGCAGAAATGGGGGCGTGTTCACGCGACGATGTATACGCAATCGGTATTTTGACGTTGTCATGCCTTCTCGGTGTACCTCCCTTTCATGCCGTCACACTGAAGGAAATCGTTGATATTTTAGCCGCAGTTCATCAGCGTAATTACAGTGAGGCCGCTCCCTCACTGACAGGTTCTGTATTTGCCAGTACGTATGCTGTGGAACGGTTCAGATTAGCGCAATATTCGGAGGAGTTTATTAGCGTAGCGCGTGACTTTGTGGATATGTGCCTTGGAGCTGGTACCGATGAGGCAGCAGAAGTACCAAATGTGGCTGGCGATCTGTTGCAGCACCCTTTTCTTAGTTATCCCGTTGGATTGTGCATGAGCAACAATGAGGATGAGGTGATGACGGACGATGAGAGAATAGACGAGGAAGCGAAGGTGGATCGTGTCTTGCACTTTTTGATGTACCCCATCTTCTCACTTATGGAGTGTGCTAAGGAGGACTGTGGCACTACCCCGTTTCTACCACGGTTTTACAGAAACTCCATTTTTGCTTCCCGTTCAGACTCTCTTCGGTACTGTCCATTGTACGGTGATGTTGTCTCTGCTTCCGGCTGCACTGCTAAGAGGGACAAGGACGATGACGAGAAAGTCAACTCCATTGCGATATTATGGCCGTATCTGGACAAAAAAATTCCGCATTGGACCGATGGTTGTTCTTCCTCGAAGGAAGTAGGGTGGAACAGCATTCTGTATCGCCTCCCTAATGCTGCAGTTTCCTGTTTCTCTCAACAGGAGGGCGGAGATAGTGCAGCCCTGAAAGTCATCGTAGAGGCAAAGGGCATGCAAGTGGATTTTGAGGCCCACGCAATTATTTACAGTGGAAAGTTCGAAGAGTGCCTCGTGCTTTGCAGCGATGATATGCCAGGCGGTTATCGGGGATTTATCGACACACTAATCCTTCGCGATCTTGAAGATTGCGTTGTGGAAGTTCTTCTTAGCTTTCAGCATGTCGTTCTGTTGAACATTCAGCGCTGTGAGTTGCTTCTCGGACCGTGTTACTACTGCTATTGCGAGAGGATAACCGACTCCAACCCTGTTGCGGTGGCAAGTGCGCATCTGATTGTGAATGACATCCACCGTGTGGACTTTTTTCTGGGTGGATGCACGACACCAAGCTTCTATGGTACTGTGCCAAACTGGGAAAATGTGTCAATTGCGCCATACATTGTTGGATACGCGGGGATGAGTGCTGATTTTGCAGCGCTTTCACTTCCGCAGGAACACGCATCTACTATGGTTTTCCCAGTGGATAACTCAGAGTTACAGAGTTTACCGGTGCGGACTCTGACTTTATGCAATGCGCTGAGAGGAGGATATGACTACCCGTATTCGCATGCATTAGCGGCGTATGGGAACCGTTTTGCCCACGAGGATGACAATACGAGCGATATATTTCTGTACTTCTCTGAGGTGGCAGGAAACAGCATCTACATTGCACGAATTCAGGGTGGTGATAGTGCTGGTGTTGTTGTTGCTCCTCCTCATGAGTCCGATGCGGGGAATGGGTTGTGTGTATCGACAGACACAACACATTTCTCCATGCAGAACGTCTCTCAGCGAAAATCGGTTGTGGGTTTGGATGAAAGAACAATAACCGGGGATAATAGTTTTTCACACTTTCCTATCGTTTTTATCATGGATATTGTTGGAGAGTGCATAATTGAGGACTGCTCTCGCTGCACGGTGTTTATTATGGGATCGACAGAGTGTGTCACAGTACAGCGGTGCTCGCAGATGCAGTTGTTCTTCATGGCAAGGGAAGGAATTTTTGAAGACTGTTCAGATGTGAAGGTGTACACTCTGGTGACTGAGCTGTTATTTTTAGATCACTGCAACAATGTGGAATTATTCCCACTGGAGATGAGGGCGCCATATGTGGAGGAAACCCTTGATGTAATTGTTGCTGGATGTGCTGACGAGAAGCTGCGTGAACTTCTCGAAAATGCACTCCACGTAAAAGATTTGGTATCCCTGAATGTGTTGCTCCGTACTCAGAGCGATACGAATGCCATCGACTTGAATGACTGTTTGGACGTGCACATAAGCAGCGCAGCTGTACCGTTTTTTTCGGTGGATTTTTACCCAGGCGATGCGCCGCTTTCAACGTTCTTCGATGAGGCACACTGTGAGAAGCAACGGGTGGCTGTCCCTTTGTTGCAGTACATCTGCGAAGGGTCGTGTTTGTGGGAAACAACTACTGCTGACCCCGTGCCACCCTTGACTCGTCTGCATGATCTTGTGAATGTGTCTATTTTGCGCATTCCTGAAACAACAAATCCGCGTGTTGCACTTGGGGAACCATCTTCGCTGGTTGATGTGGTTATGGAGCGAATCGTGGTGGGCGTTGTGCATATTGCCGACGCAGTGGGAACGCTCTGCATAAAAAAGTGCACTGGGCCTCTCGAAATTGCTGTTTGTGCAGCAACTCATGTGATAATGGAATCATGTGAGCACGTGACATTGCATGTCGCTTGCCACACCTTTACTGCGAAGTCCTGCCACGGTTGCCACACCGCTCTGTATGTCAACACACGACCGTGCTATAATGGGTGTACAAACATGCAGTCCTCTACGCTGAGCATCCTCTCAGATGGCTTTGATATATTTCTTGAGCGTGCTGGCGTGCAGTGTGATGCGAACAGTTTCGATGACCCGCTTCTGCAGACACCAGATGGTGACGTGCACCCCGGAAATGCTCTGAAAGATATATCTAGTATAGAGTCGCTTGCTGATGCGCTTGCTGTGCTGCACAGACCTATTACATTAGTTCCCCCGCTTACGCCAATCTGCATTTGGGGGAAGGAAACGTCGTTCCTTAGCTGTATTGAGGAGCGCCTCAACCGTGAGGAAGAAACACGAGTGCGCCTTGAAAAAGGTGTCGTAGATGCCTTATTGCTTCTCTCACGCAGGCTAGCGGAGGAAACATCTGCTGCCATTTTAGAAACACCAATGATAGAAGAGGAAAAAGCTTCTGTTGGAAAGAAAGAGGGAAGAGAAGAAGAAATAAGAGAGAATCTACAATCAGTGATTAATACCACCTCAGGGGAAAAAGGTCAATCCTGTTCGTTTTCTTCAACGCCCAGCGCACCGATGAAAGAGAAGGCGAAGTATGTTGATCCTTTTTCATGCTGTGTTGATGATGATAATGATGAGGGTGAGGAGGAAGAGGAAAGAGGGGATGAAGGGAGGGTAGGATCCATGGTGTCTGGCATGGTTAAGTCTCCCCAGTCTCCTGAGTGGAGTGAAGCGAGTGAGAGAGCCCAATCTTCGAGGCACTGGTCTGGAAGCAGCAAGAGGAGCTCTATTATTGGTGGTGATGGTGGTGGTGAGAAAGAAACGCGGGATGAGGATGGCTTTGGCAACAGCAACTCCTCTAGGAATACTAACGATGATCCATCATCTGAGCGAAAATGGGGAGACGAACAAGACAGGAAGGTTGCTGGCATGGGGCAGAAATACCTCACTGAGGTGGGGTGCATGAGTAACCTTGTGTCTTCATTTCAGGACACCATGGCAGAAAGCGAGTGTGGGGCGGATGAGCATAGAAGTACTGCGAACCTTCTGACACATCGCTTCTCCTCCGAGAAGAGTTCTGTCATGGATGCAAATGAAGCTCTGTCCTCGGTTGCACGCGAAGTGAGCCGTGCTGGAAGCAACAAGAGTGTACTTTCTGGTTCGCATTTGGACGGAGGGCAGCCGCCAGTCGAAAGTGGTGACACTGAACCTCTAGAACATGTGACGATGCATGTAGATGAGTCTTTCCCCAATGACCTCATCATTGGTGTACACCCCGATGAGAAGGAAACCGTGATTTCAGTGATGAGAAAGGTGGCCGCCAAGCGTGACGCCTTGTTGCGCGTCCGATGCATGAGCAGTTCCTTGGACGATCTACAAAGCCGCGTGAATGCCGCAATAGAGCGGCTCCGTCATCCTTCGAAGTGACACATACACACACACACTCTCTCTCTACATTTTTCCTTATTTATTTCTGTGTGTGTGACATCGGGTAGAAGCGGTTGGCGTGTAAATATCTTCACCAGTGCGTTTCTCGTCGTTGGAGCATTGCGATGCGCATACCCCAGCGTGCTCGCTGCACTATGGGTGACGCTGAGGCCAATGCTTTCTCTTCGCGAGTATGAGCATCAACGAGTAGAAAAGTAGATTATAGAAACTCAACAGAGGTAGTGTGTGTGTATGTGTTTATGTGTTATAAAGGGTGTAAGTGATGTGATGGCGCACTGCTTATTGCATCTTTGCTTTCTTTATTACTACTGCTATGTCTGCTTTTGGTGCTTGTGGCAGGCCCTGACTACACATCCCAGAAGCCATGCAAGGCCAAAGGATGCACACTGTCACTGTACTCCCTTTTGTGGACTTGTGTGACGCACTTGCGTTTCTTTCACATACGTCGCTCCCTTCATTTTTTCGTTTCTTTTTCTGCCTGGCATGATGCGGCTTTAAAGGGACAGGAACGAAGATCTGTGCGTTGTGGCATTTTAAATGAGTAGTGGCAGTTCCTATCATTGACGGGAAAAAAAAAAGGCGAACATCGCAAAATATAACCAACAACCCCCTCAAAAAAAAAAAGGGGGAGTGGGGAATAGGGCGAAAGGGAAAAAAGGGGGACTACAAAACCCAACAAGAGTAGAACAGCAAAGGAAGGCACTGCTTCAGAGGCATTACTTAAAACTAGAATCAGTAATTTGGATAGGTCGCAGAGTGAGCGAAAAGAAGAAAGTGAAAGAAGGGTTTTTTTTTTTTAAGAAAAGTGAAGAAAGGACGGAGGGTCTTCCACCTTCCTGTTTTTTTTTTTTTCTCTCTGTGAGTGCGTGCGTGACTAGGTCAGGTTGTCATACTGACTTCACTAGCATCAAGAGTAATTATAGAAACTACATCGGCGAGCAGTACCGTATAGTAGGAAAGGCCAAATACCCAATATTGGAAAGGGTGTTTGGAGAAATCGTGAGTGGTGAAGGTATTCATGCGAACTGCCAATTAAATACAGAAAAAGTCTTTATACGAAAACAATTCAACATATTTTCTCGGCTTCCTGCAATTCAACTACGATATTACAGGACACAATGGAGAACACGATAAATGCTGCCGATAATACATGGAAGGTACAGCATTCTCTGGGATGCGATGCCCAGGTGAGTGTAGATGATAGTGGTGTTTCTGCTACAGCACAAGATGATGAGGCAAACGTGTGCAAACGTCTCTCTGAGAATAATAATTATGACAATACTGAGGATAGCGATGATGACTTTGTCCTCGAGGAGGAGGAGCGGCGACATTCTGTTCAAGCTGCACAGGCCTCAAATGGTGGCACACCACTGCCGTTAAAACATGATTATGATCAGGGTGGCGGTAGGGTGCATGGCGCAGATCGTTGTCCCATCGTGGGGCACATGAGCAAACTGTCCAGATCTCAGGAGGAGTCAACTCATTCCTTTGTGCACCCAATTCCTCGGGTGGCCACTGCTGCTGCGTCTGCTGCTGTAGCGAAAGTGCGCGACTGGGACGACAATCCAATGCACCCCGACAAAAATCCCGGCTCTCTCTCGGCGAAGTCGCTACCATTTGTCTGTCCCCCAACACTGAATGTGATGACACAAAACTTTAAAATGATGCTGGACCCCCACGAAGAGGATCTTGAACTGACCGGTAGTGCGCTGGATGAACCCATGACGCCACAGAGCTACTCCTCTATGCGGATCCACAATGAGATGAAGAAATGTGGTCATGCAAGTAGTTTGATTTGTGGTAACAATAACATTGGCAGTGGTAAATGTGGTGGCCGTTTTACATCCTCCAATGGGAGTTTTCAGTGCTCAAGCAACACTTCTACTCATCATCTCCATGGGCTGCGTCGCAGTGAAGTGCTGCTTTCTGAGACGGGTTTTCACACAAATGAAGCAAGGAGACCACCGCTTCCTCTTCCTGCTCATTTGCTTACCGATTCGAACCCTGATGTGAGAGCGTCATCAGTAGCGCAATTATCTGTTACCTCACGGAAAAGTGACATGGAAAGCAGTTTTCCCTCCTCTACGCACACACTGCACGATACTAAATGTCTTTGCGGTCGGCAGGGCGAGTCAACATGTCCTCGACGGAGTTCCTGCCTTCCACCTGAACCAACCGATCTTGCTAGCGTGAACGAGGGCCGCCTGCGTTCCACTTCCTTTATGAATAATGTGGTCGTCTCGTGCTCCGCTGACAAATACGTGGTCAGCAATCATCAAAAGCTACTAAATGAAAAATATGTAATTTACCCAAAATGGAGTCTCGGGGTGGGTTCTTATTCCAAGGTGGTTCTCTGCTACAACCTGGAGGACAAGTTGTACTACGCGATGAAAGTACTTGACCGTGTGAAGTTACACCGCATGGGGCTTGGAGTGGAGTGCGCCCTTCACAAGGTGAAATGTGAGATCGCCATCATGAAAAAATTACGTCACCGCAATATTGTTGCACTTGTGGAAGTTATAGACGACCCAAGAAGCCGGAAGATTTACCTCATTCTCGAGCTTGCAGAGCACGGTGAAATCATGTCGTTGCGAGATGATGGGACAGTAGTTTCAAATGGCGAAAACCCTGTGCTTTCTGAACGTGAAGTAGTGCGTGTAATGCGTAGTATTGTCAATGCAGCTATGTACGTACATCGCCTTGGCATCGCCCATCGTGACATCAAGCCGCAAAACATTTTGCTAACTGCTGAGGGAGATGTAAAACTTTCAGATTTTGGTGTTTCCATAATCGTTGATGACTCTGCTGTACGCGTGCGCCGCGAGGGGAGTGTTGCATTTTTGCCCCCAGAAATGCTGGTGTCCCCCGAGGTGAAGGTAGCGCCACCCACTTTTCGATTCTCCAACAGGCGTAACAACACCGCATGTAGTGATGGCGGAAGCAACGTCTGTAGCAGCAGCAGCATCGGCAAATTGCACTCGACGGTGACCTTATTCTCCTCTACAGCCACAAACACGGAAGTGGCAACCTCATCCGCAACCGCAACATCCACAACGACAGGGATGAGGGCGAAGATCATGACAGAATCACATCTTCTAACAGAAGATGCCGCACCAAAGTTGCTGAAAAGAAGCCCACAGGTGTGTTGTAGTAATATCATGAAAAATTTACCTGAACCTAAAGTGTCAACACACGCCGCGTCGGCTCCAACATTTGCCACTACGTGTTCAACAGTAAGAAATGCGTATCTTCCCTTGGCTAGTTGTCAAAACGCACCGCAGGTGGATCTTTTTAAAGCTGATGTCTTTTCTCTGGGTGTGACGGCTTTTGTGCTTCTTATGGGGAGATTGCCCTGGCTCGCCCGTGATACACGCTCGCAGCTAAACGCCATTTTAGCGGAGCCAGACCCGTTTGCAGAGGAGTTTCGACGGGCATACGGGAACCCAGAGAACGGTGCTCAGCGCTCCTACTTTCCGGAAGACCCCAATTCGAGAAACGGCATCTTTGAGGTTGGCAAGACACATACACATAGCGGCAGTAGCACTACTACTATTTTTCCTTGGACAGCAAATAAAGAGCGAAATATGTCATTTGCTCACTCGGTACATTTCCTAACAAGTGACGGAGTTACTCCTTATGTAACACCCTCGCAAGCTAGCACAACCACCGAAGGACGATATGATTTATATAAACAAGGTAGTAACTCGACGCCCAGCAACACCACATTCTACTCCGCAGAATTCCAAAAGGAGTTGTTGGAGTCCAAACGGTACAACCGCTCGGTTTCGCACGTAGGGGATTGTGCATCGAATCTCTCGCCGGAGAGTGGCAGATGCCCGCTGGCGGGGGATCCCTCGCCGTTGCTGCGCACAGAATCAAATACTGATGATGATGCAGAGGAAAAACCCGGAAGCCCATCTGTCATGTCGAGAATACCCGCATTTACTACTTTTGATTCCATAAAGAGGGTTCAGGACGGGAGTACTAAAAGACCACAGTATCTTCCTGAAACTGAAAATCGTGGAAGTATATCAGCGGAAGCGATCGACTTTATTCACTGTTGTTTGAAGGTGGATCCCACTGAACGTAGCACGATGGAGGAGCTCTACAACCATTTGTGGATACAAAAATTAATTGCAAGTGAAAAAGAAGGCGGAGGAGAGATGGCATCCACTTGCCATTTCACCACTGATGCATCAAAGAATGCAAACAGTGATGGCATCGCGACGGGGAAGGAATGTATGCATGCCTCATCTGCCGCTGCAGACCACAAGCACGACGAGCGAGAAGTGAAGGAAGAGGACAGGAAGAAGGGTGTGGAAAACGAGCAGGAGCTGGTGGAAGTAGGTGATGGTAGACTAATACCAGTGGTAAAAAGCAGTAGTGGCGATCACGCGGACAGTAAAGAGAGTAAAGAGACATGTGTGAATCATGCATCTTGTCTCAGTACGACACAGGTTGTTGACCTTCGCGTCTTGGACCACTCGAGTCTTCAGTCGATAGGGCTTCAAAGGTCACCTCTTCTCCAGAATATTGCCGATGCTGCAGTTAGTCCTGTGTTTGATGGAGTGGTACGCACATCCTCGATGCATACCATGTCAGCTGGCACGCTCACCCTTTCTGCGTTGACGTCGCCAATAAATGATGCATTAGATCACCACAAGACAGAGGACGTTGTTTCATTCAATGGAATTTGCAAAACTCCCCTACTCGAGAAAGTTTCTCTTGCAAATGATACCAAGTCGCTTCATACAGAAGCCACTCTGTGGCCCACTTTCTTGTGTGATCAACACGATCTGTCGGAGGATGTTGGTGATATTGCCGATGCGGTGACACCAGCAATACATCGCCCGCGACGCTTGACAAACAGTGAAGAGGTTGCCATTCCCGTTGATCTCGCGTCGAAGTTGCTAGGAGGGATATCAGTCCGTCTTGGACCTTTCCGACGACGTCATTTCGATGAAGATCCATCTTTCAAGTACGGAGTGGATGATAACTGCACGGTGCTCCGTGGTTTGGTGAAGGGGCACCCTGATATATCCTCTCGGGGATTGCGTAGCAAGAGTGAAAATGTGAGATGGGGTCATTCCAGTACGATGCGTGGGAAGGAAAAATACGCTCCGTGGAATTTGAAAGCCACTACTTCTGGGGGATGTGAGGGTGACGGCTTTCATCCGGATACTTCTCTCAGTCATACATCTCTAGAGTTTGCATCAATGGGGAAGCCGCGGCGGTGGGCGCAGTACCATGAACGATCCCTTTCGTGTCCAGAATAGGGCGAGGTTGGCTGAGGTGGGCTGCGTATCATAACGACAAAATAAAGAAAAAAAAATGATGGAGGGTGCAAACGTTTGTTCTTCTTTTCGTTTTTTTTTTTTTTATTTTATGTCTTCGGCCTTGGTGAGGTGAAAAGTGGTGGTCGGTAGTCATCTGACATGGGGGAAAAGGGAGGAAAGAACTGCGCCTTTCTGTATATCTGGACTTGTGTGCTGGTGTACTACTATGCTTTCTTTGGTTTTTGTGTATGTATGTTATTCTGTTCTTATGCAGGAGAATATTCTTTTTCTGTTGTGTATCTCTTTTTTTTGTTTGTTTGTTTGTTTGTAAATGGTCTTATTACTGCGGGTGCTATTCTTATTCTTGTTTTCATGATTACCACTTTCTTGTCATAAATATGGACAAGAGTACTGCGTCATGCAATCGACAAGGTACGTGGAGGTGAGGGTGCAGGGCGGGGTGAATGACTGCCCGCGTGCATGTGCGCGCAAAAAATTAAAAAAATAAAGATAAAAGAACAAGAAATCAAACGAAGGGGTGGGTGGAAGAAGAAGAAGTGATGGTGGTGGTGGGAAACACGCTCCACTTCCCACCGAAGCAAGACGTGTGGGAGACTCAATAGTAGATGAGTGGCGTTAGGCAATGGAAAAAGACGATGGCGGCATGTGCAGGCGTGAGTCAAAAAGCCTAGGCGTAATAGCAATGGAGGGAAAACGGAAAAAAAAATGATAGTTAGCTAAACGTTAGGGATGTGTTACGGTGAACCATATCTTTGATTGTTTGTTTTTCTGCCTAGTCTCGTCTTTGTTTGCCCCTTCTAGCGACTTTGGTGGTCGCTGATGTGATTGTAGCTTTGATGCTCCGCCGTGCTCCCTCAAATGGGACAGCAAACTGTTGTGCATAGCCTCACCACCTCTCGCTGCTGCAATGACATGGCCACTTCTGAAAAATGGTTAGATAAAGCTAATAAATGGGTGAAGGTTTTGTCGGTTTTAAAACGAAACAAACAAACGGGGAAGCGTTTCAAATGAGAGTGGGGGAAATATAAGAAAATGATCGATTACATGGCTTTGGGTAGCTGAAAAGTGACACCTCCAGGAGAGAAGCCAATAAAGAAAAAAAAAGAGAAAACATAAGCAAAGGAATGAGGAATACACTGTGGAAAACGGGAGAGAAATTCGGAGTAATTGCAGAATGTACATGCCGGATGTTTTTTTTTTTTCTTCAGGAGGTAAATGTGGTTCAGATATCATTTCTGTTTGATAATCTATGCAGCGGCAGCAACGGCGGCCGCCTGAGAGTGGCGGTAAAGCATATGCTGGTCGAGTTGAGGGGGGTTAGGTTTCTGTGTGTAGTGAGCAAACGTCAGGTTCGCCTTCCTTCAATTGCTTTTCGCTCCGGCCCTCTGCATGCGATGCGGTTTGGTTCTACATCCAACTGGGAGTGACTCTCTCATTCAAACTTCTCTTTTCTTTTTTTTTTTTTCTTATCTGCTGCTGTTGTTGTTGTTGTTTTCGTTTTATACATGTGTGTTGGGGCCGGTGTGGGTGTTTGTATGTTTTTTTGGTTGTTGGTGGTGGACATGCGGAGGTATTTGCGTCTCATCGCATAGAACGGTTTGGCCCCGTTTTTTCATTTTTTTTTTGTTTTAATCTGTTTGTATTTTGACACATCCTTTTTTTTTTTTTATTCTACTTTTTTTTTTTTCCGAGAGATTCCAACAGGAATAGAGGAGAACAACCCCCTTCTTCCTCTTTTTTTTTTTTTTTCTGCTAGCGTGAGTATTCCAGTGCTGATAATTTACAGATCTTTTTTTTTTTTCTCTCTGTGTGTGTGTGTGTGTGTCAGAAGTTTTTCGCTCTCACTTTTGTCGTCTTTTTTTTTTTTTGCTTTTTAAATACACAAGAAGTTTTAGGTCTGATGGCACGTCTCGTGTCCCTCCATTTCTTGTGCTGCCGGTTGTGCGTCGACGAGATGCATTTCATTCCCTTTTCTATTCTTTTTGTTTGTTTGTTTGCATCATTCCTCTTATGGGTTTGTGTGTGTGGAGCCGTTGTTGCAGCTGCAGTACGGGAAAGGAGCAAGAGAAAAAAAAAAAAAAGGTGTGGGCGGTGAATCTACCATCGACTGCGAGGGGGAGTGGAACAAGTCAGGGACAAAAGGACTGACGTAGGGGTGCGAAATCGAAAAAAAACAACTGGAAGGGGTAAAAAAAAAGGGGGGGGGCAAAGGTGGAAGAAAAGAAGATTTCAAACGTAGAGACGCAAACAAAAAGAAGCAAGGGTAGTAAATCCGCAAGTGCACCTTTACATACACTCGGCCGAAAGAAAGGATTATCAAATGTACCCAAAGAATAAACCACTCCCCCCGGAGGCTGCGAGCAGAGCAGCTTGCGTGGTCAGCAAAAAGGGAAACGATAAGGCAAGTAATGAGGTTGCAATGGGAATGGGTGGTGCTGTCTCGTCATCCCTTGCCTCTACACTGCACAGGCCACATAGCTACGAGGACAGCAGCACTGCATCGTCTTCACATTGCTCTCCCCTGCATAAAGCGACGATTAGGCAGGGTGACCGATCATCATTGAGAATCAAGTTTCCGCCGTCGTATGTGGACGGAATGAACGGAAGTCCACTGGGGAATCCTAACTTTCAGCGTGACGCTCTCGGTAGTGTTGTAGGAAGTTCAATGCTCCCAGGAGGTGGTGGGTCTGCCCATAATCATTGTCATTTAATAGGTCCAGATTCTCATCCACCACCATATGATGGAACGATTTCCAAATCCGGTGGATCAATGGACGAAAGGGCCTTCGTTCCAGTTTGCAACATGACGGCATCTCCACTGTTAGCACCTCCATCTTTATTGCATCAAGGTGCACCAGGTCTTTATGGGGATGGGTCGTACTACAATGGTCAACGGCTGCATGGCTCCCATTCTGCGCGGATGCTCGATCGTCCTCCTCTACCTCCTTGGCTCATGTACGATAATGCAAATTCTACGATACCGATGTTAGAGATGGAACACAAACCTCTGCCCCCCTTCGGGGATTGTAATGGAATCGGACATCCGCCATTACCCGTTTCTTATACTCCTCAGAATTCCTTTGCACCGGACAACATGGCCTGGAAGTCATGCGTGAAAAAGGAGCAATCAACTCACCATAAAGGGGCTGAAAACAATAATCAGTATTGGATGCGGGCTTCACTAAAAGCCAAAAAGAGGGGAAACACCGAAAGGTCAAATGAACCGTTGCGTTGCTCCCAGTGTAGTGCGTTGGCCGGTAGTCCTGCGTCAGAACAAAAGGAAAAAAATCAGAAGCCTTTGTCCGTCCCCTGGGAAGAAACAACGCCCTTCTCCCCGCAACATCGCAACGATGTTGCACTTCTCATGCAGGTGATAGCGGCGCTCCTAGAGCGCATCACCGAAGATAAATCTCTCACCAGTCCCTCGGCTGCTGACAATACCGTTCAAATCCCTCAAAGTGATTGCACACATTTTGAGCAATCTAAGGAAAAAGCTAAGGAATGTGAAGAATATGCGTCGACGTTGAGCCATCAATTGCGTGAGCTGCAGGACGCCGTTGTTAGCTTGCAAGTGCAAGGTGCATCAATGAGCCCGAATCGTCGCCAACTGATCGCCGCCATTTTGTCCATTCCGCAGTTAATTCCCTTGTCAATTTCACTGTGTGACAGCTCAGAGGAATCGGCATCTTCCGCTTCGGCAATAGATGCATTTTGTGCCAAGGATCCTCTCTCCAGCAACACGCAGAAAGAAGTAAAGGTACTTATGAACGCTCTGGACTTTGAGACAACACGGCCACTTGCGTTGAATCTTATAGCGCCCTCTTCTTGACCTTCATTCCCCTTTCTTGCCCTATGTCACAAAGGGAGTGACATTCGTATCACATGGAATCGAGTAGGCACTTTCCCCTCTTTTTTTTTTGTGTTTTTCCATTGTATTAGTGAGAAGAGCTGCTATAGGAAGTCTCTTGTCTGCGCGGATCTGAATCGTCGTACATTGTTTTTCGTCCCTTCATATATATATATATATATATATATATATATATACTTTTTTTTACCGATGCACCCGAGAATATTTTTACTTCTCTGCTTGTGTGTATGGTGTTAGGTTCTCCCTGCTGCCATGACGGTGGGGGGAGCAAGAAAGAACAAGAAGAAATGAGTGTACGATAAATGTGCTTTTTTTTTTTTTTACGTGCCCCCGCGATGTGGTCTCCATGTGTTTGCGTGTGTATGTATGGGGCGGGGGTGGGAGCCTGAACGCCTCTTTTCCCGCCTGGCCCGTTTTTCCTTGCCAAATGGGGATGGGAGGAAACAGGATGGGCGAGCTCAGAGAGAATCTAGTGGGAGGGAGTTGTGTGAACGCGTATAAAGACGGCCCATGTGAGCGCCCTTAGGCGTCTGGAAAGAGATGGCAAGAGTAGTGAAGAAGAGATGCGGCGACGGCTGTGGAAGAAAGCGATGCTTTAAGGATAAGTTTAATATTGGCAGAGGGGGGAAGTCTGCAGGCACGGACGAATAGACACGTGAAGACGGCGCCGGCACGAGAAAAAAAAAAAACCCAGTCGTCACGGAGACAACAATGAAAAAAGGATGGGAAAAAGCAACAGGTTTTGTCTCTTTCTTTTTTTCCTTCCCCTTCGCTGTTGTTCGTTTATTTGTTTTTTTTTTTTTCCTTTTTTTCATCGCATTTATTTCTTCACGTCACCCCGCTCTTTCTTGTTCCTTCGCTTCTTTTCCCGTGCGCCAGCTCATACTCGCTTGCCATGAGATGCAAAAGGTTTCTCCCACCACCACCTTAGAGAAAAAAAACTGATAACAAAAAACAAAAAAAAAAAACCAAAGTTGGACTTGTCTCGCCTGCGTAGAAAAAAGACGGTTATATATATATATATATATATATACTGAAACTTCTTTCAGGGTCTTTTGCAAAGAAAACCATAACATACCAAAAAAAAGTATATAAAACAGGTGCGCATATAACCATCTTCTTCTGAACTTATAAGCCATCTGCAGTAACTTCCTCCCCACTGAAACTTCACACGTGCATGCTAGTCAGAAGAGGAGGAAAGGAACCGATGGGCCAAAAAATATATATTATTAATAATAATAATAAAACGACTTGTACGTGCGCGGAGTGGAAGTGAGAAATACTTGGAGGAAATGTTTGCCGACGAACGACGGAAAAGAAAAGAAAAAAGTAGGTTACCCGGGAACCCCGGTGGCTGCTGATTGTTGAGATTATCATCACTATATATATATATATATATATATCTTTAAGCTTCTTTATTTTCATTTTTTTTATGAAGCTTTTTAGCGTTTGCTGTGAGTCACTGCTGGTTTCGCTCGTCTCGTTGTTACTGGTGTCTGTGGTGTGTTTCCCTTTCCACCTGCGATTGCGCGACCGGTGAATGTGGACCAAGTGCAATTGTGGATAACGATGGAGGTGGACAAGACACAAACACGAACAATATGAGGAAGACGGTACGCGTTACTGTTTGAGTGCATACATGAAACGAGAAAAGGGATGAGGCGATACGTTGACTGAATAGAATCGAATAAAAAAGGGGGGAAGAGATGTTTTTCTTGTCTGCTTTTGTGTACCGCTCTGTTGCCGTATCGCCTTCGCACTTTTGTATTCTTTCAAGTGCCTCCTATCTTCATCTTTTTCTTCCCCCCTACTGAGAGTCCCGTTATTGTGTTTTGTGGTGCGTGTCTCTCTTTATTTATCTCTCTCTCTTTGTGTGCGTGTGTGCAACTCCAATATCGCGTGTTTTTTTCTCTTGAGGAGAGGTGAAGGATTTTTTTTTTTTGCGGGCGTGTTGGCGGGGGAAGGAGTTCTTATTTCTGACGTACTTGAGGACTGTTTTCGTCGGTGTTGTATTTTTTGTTTGGCAGGCATTTGCCCGCGTCTTAATCGATGCCGCTTCTGGGCGATCTGCGTCATTGGTGGGCGGCTGCGTATCGCCCCATCCCCGCCCCCGCTGCCTTTCTCGCGGCTATCTCCTTTTTTTTTTTTTTATTCACGACTCCACACTCCTCATATTTTTTTTTTTTGGGGGGGGGGGTTTGTTCCGCCTTCCTCTTGTCGTTTTCTTCTTTATTTCCGTCAGTGTACTTGCGTATGTATGTGTATGTGTTTTTTTTTTTGCTCGTTTTTCTTCCGATTCGACTACGTGGCGATGTCAGTTGTAAGACGCTCCATGCCAAAAAAGCAAACGGCTGCCCTTCACCCCCCCCCCTCAGAAGCGCGCAAGAGGGAAGAAAAGGAGGTTTGGACACGGAATAAAAAAAAAAAGAATGAAAAGTTCAAAAAAGAAAAAAAAACAATTCGTATCCAATGAAACACAGAAAACGAAAAGTGGTGTAGTCGCGGTCTCAATGGTGTATTGAAGGTCAGGAGAAGTTGTGCACATTCTTGTCTCATTTGGTGTGCTGTTTTCTTTGCTTTTTTTTTCTTTTTTTATTCCGCCGTGATGATGTCACTGCACTAATTTCAATTAACATGAAATACAAAAAAAAAAAAAGCAGTGACAGCGGTAACGGAAATGCAATGCGAACGTGTATTCTGTTGCTCTATGCGCACAAAAGCAACAGCGACAATAGAAGTATATATATATATATATATATGAGAAAGATAGAAAGGGGATTGGGTGCAAAGTAAACAAGTGAAAAGAAAGATTATATGGTTGACATGTGCATCTGAAAGGCGCTCAAGGATTATGAATGAAAAATAACAGCTACAGCACTCAACGAGCGTAGGGGGTGGGAGAGGAACTATATCGGAGGTGATAAATGCGAGGGGTGAACGATTAGAAAGAACGGGAACAGTGGGATTTATGAAAGAGAGGAGGAGGGCTCGCCTTTCCCTCCCCCACTCCCTCTCTCTCTCTCTCTATTTAAACCTTTTTTTTTTGAATGCGTCTGTGTGTGTGTGTGTGTAGGGTGAGGGGGGGGTGAGTTGTTTCTCATGCGGCTCTCTCCTTTTTCCTCAGCGTTTTTTCCTGTGTTTTTTTTTTTATATTTATTCTCTTCTTTGTTTTTCCCTCCTTCGATTTTGTCTCTTTTCTTCCGTTGTTGTTGTTTTTGTGGTCGTGGCGTGTTGCTTAGTAACCCCCCTACTCTCGCCAAAAAAAAAAAGGAAAATAAATAATTTCGTTTTTATACCTTTTTTTTTTGAAATTTATTTTCTTCTTTTCTCTTATTCACCATCACTCTGCTGTTTTGTATGATGTCTCTCGTGCACAAGCGCTGCCGTGTTCCGCTCATTTCTCCCCCCCCCCTCGCCCTCACTCTTCACACCCCATCTCCATCACAAACACACGCACACATCACTGCAGCGCCTTTTGGCACCTGAGAGTGTGAGAGTGGAATAACGGTATGCAGACGTATAAATCAGTAATTTTTCACGGGACAAAATACCGTATTTGGTGCTGATCTGGTCCCGCCACAATGTTATGCATCCGCTTCCCATTCAGTTGTTTCTGTTGACATTGTGGTTGGAATTTTCCTCTTCGTTTCACTTGTGATTGACTCTTAACTCTAAATGAAGGAGTCCGGTAGGTGGAAACTCAACACAAACCACCGCAACCACAGCAGGCGAACAGTGTAGTGTCACGGACACGTCAAGTCTTGGAGGTTTGGGCAAAAGAGCGTAGTGTTTGGAAGAAGCTGATAGCAATACTGAGAAACCCCTCCCTATATACACAAGCAGACGAACCGAGAAGAAACGAATTAATGCGGTCTTTCATTTTCCGCATCTGCCCAATTTTGGTGGTGATGTTTGCCTTGTGGGTGGCGACATTTGTACATGGCCAGGAAAACATGCAAAGCATCCCGGTGGCGCCGTCATTGCTCGAACCGATGGACCCATCCTCGCAGCGGTATCTCATTGGTGTGGTGAGTTTTGTTGTTTTTACTGTGACTGCCATTCTCGGCGTAGGTGCATTGATGAAGGTGGACTACAGTGATGACTCGTTGCTCATGGTGGAGGTACCGGAGTCTGTGGGTGGTGAGTAGGTAGCAACAGGCAAGATAAGTACATGTTGAGGGGATTTCCAAAGGAATAGTATGAAGAAATATACGAGAGTGTAGTGCTCTGTCTACATCTTACTTCGGTTCTTCGCTATCACACACAAACCGACAAACATTAACCAAAGTGTAGTTTCTTACGAATTTTGTATGTGTCTGTTGGCCTTATCTCGTTTCTGTTTGTTAACCCAGGAGTAAGCATATGTACGTATTCATATGTATATGTACAAATGTGTGTGTGTATGCGTTTTCCTTTTTTTTTTTAAAAAAGGATCATTTTTCTTTGCCCTCGCTCCGTTGTCTTTCTTCTTTACCTTCGGTTTTTCTTCTTACTGGTTGTTTGCTGAGTTGCTATCTCGAGATTAACGGTTTTTTTTTTTTCTCTTTCTCTCTTGCTATATCGATCCCTCTTTACACGCACGAAAGAGCTCGCCTCTCGCACAGCGTTGCGGTCATTTTTGGCTGTTTTCTTTCTTTTTCTTTTTCTTCTTGTCGAATGTTTACCTTTTAAAACTCCATTTAGGGAAAAGGAGGTGGGGGAGGTGGGGGAGGAGGAGGAGAAAAGTCGTAGAAGCAAAGACAAAGGTAGACAGAAATGCATTTCGGAGCCAAAATTCTCCTGGAAGGGCCTGATGAATACCAGCGCTTGATCGATGCCATGCAGTCGCTTTTTATGTACGAGGAGAGATACACGGATTTCTTCTTCGATTTCCCACCCCTTCCAATAACGCAAAGTGCAGCTGTGCTACGGCTCCGAGTTCCTCTGGGGCCCTTTCAGAATGCGATGGGCAAGGAGCGGTTTGCGTCCTTAACGTTGAAGGAAGGCAATAGGGTTCAATGTGGTGGGCAGATGTTCGGCTCTCACGAGGTAAAGGAACTTGGGGAGCAAATGGCAGAGGAGATTCGCCAGACCGAAGACCTTATTTCTCTTCTAAAAAGCTATTGCTCTAACATATCAGGCATCGCTAACGGCCCCCTTGGAAGGATCGTAAGGGAACTTGAGAGTATTGCAGCGAAGCTCGCTACACCGCAACAACTGCAACAGGTTGGCTCCTACACGACGAGGCGTAGGGTGTACCGATATTTTTCCCCGAGAAACATGATGGGTGCAGAAACGATCAACAGACCCGACACGAAAGAAGAGCCGTTGTTTCATTCTTTGCACATTCGAATTGACCAGACAGAGTTTCCCTTTGGGACAAACTTCGAACTTGAGGTTCCCGATATTTCTATTCCTCTTGATGATGTCGTTGCCGACGTGGAAAAATTCTTGCAGGCGCTAGGCGTCAAATACAACCTGAGTCTGGACAGCAAGTATGCGCGATTTATGAAGTACGCTCAGGGACTCGTGGCGGAACGCGAGGAGGCACAAGGTCTAAGACTACGTCTCGCTGGTGTGGAGGGTTATAAGGAGGTTCTCAAATGGCTGGAGAGCCTCCCGGAAGTAAAACCACAGCCAACTCCTGGTACGTCACATCAGATCCTCTCTTCGCAAGTGCAGGTAGACGATGCATCTTTCAATAACAGTTTGGAGACGGAACCACTTTATTCAAATATTCATGCGCTGCTTGAGTACTCACAACGCACAAACCTCTCCGATATGTCATGTGTGAACACAAAAAAACGCAAGATTGCTGATGGTGTGGAGTATCAGGAGAACTACTGCTTTGACGATCCGCCGATGTGCAATCTGATGAGGCAAAACTGCTCTCTACAACTTCGGTGCATTGACAATGGTGCTGTTTTTACCCTTGCATTAAAGGAGGAGCAACAAGTAATCAATATATCACAGACCGGGTTCACACGCTGCGCTGAGATTTCTGGTGATGTCGCCCGCCTCCTCTTGTGCAATCCAACCGAGTTTTTGGTCTCTCAGAGAGAACACAATAGCATTGCCAGTGCTCTCTGGGATGAATTTGGTCTTCGGAATCTTTCCGTGACAGCATTTTTTCTTACCCACCGCCGTGTGTTTACAAAGTGCATTACGGACTGTATGTCAAACAAAACAGCATCGAACAATCCACCACGGAAGCCACCTACCGTAGATGATGCGGCCAGCAATTCATGGGATGTACCAGCGACGTACTCCACACAGCATGTGGGGAATATCATGCCGCAGCTGTGTTTTAAACTTGACTGCACATTGTACGATCTATCTGTTCCGGCCGATACATTTGCTGTTGCTGCAGGGAAAAACTCCTTCTGCTCATACTGCTCTGCTACAGCCGTTTCGCCTGCCACACACGTAAAGAGGTTATACGACCTAGAGGTGTCAGACCTCACGTTGGAGACGCTGCACATTGTGAACCAGTGGGTCACTAATATGCTTGATCATCTTGGTGTGGAGTGGTGTTCTTGCGTTCAGAGTAAGTTGGAGCAGTATTTTGCTTTTCTCGAGACACCCATGCTGATGAGTCAACCGGATCCGAAACAAGATGAAAATGTTTTTCCTTCTGCACCCCAGTGACGAAGAGGAGGAGGAGGACATGCGACGTCATGTCCTGAAAGAAAGGAAACATGACAAGTAACAGGATAGAAAGGCAGAGAGAAGAAAACGAAAGTTAGGTGGCGTTCATTATGGTGTAGCACCTGCTCTCTGGTGCTCCTTCTCGTTGCCCTCGCCCACCACATTTTGTTTCTTTTTAATTTTTTAGTGTATGTGTTTTCATTGGAGGGGCACCGTGTTTTCCGTTTCATATATATATATATATAGAGAGAGAGAGAGAAAAGTAGAGATGAAAGAGTTTAATCGAGTTGGGCGCACGCAGACTCATTTAACTTGGATAGCGATAACGTTTTCTTTTCTCCACCATTTCGGTGGCACCTTATTGGTTTGACTCCTAACTCCTTGAAAGCCCGTGTCTTTCTGTGCGTGTGTGTATGAATAGAGGCAAGAAGTTTTGGTTTGGTTGAATGTTTCTAACGATTGTGTTTTGTGTGCGTACTACTCTCATCTAACGACGAGGCCGTGAAGAAGTGCCGAGCGAGAAATTGGCCCTACCGTCGAGGCGAGTTTTGACGGAGTCCGTGGGTGTGGGGGAAAAGGGCATGGGGGTTTCTTCAGGGACACAGACCCGAAGAAGTGCATATGCGTACTTAAGTGCAGGGACAAGATGAAGGAATTTGAAGGAGCGAAGACAGTTGGAAGAGATCACAAACATCAGAAGAAGAATAAAAATAAAGACGAAAGAAATGTGGAGAAAATGAGGGAAGGCAACTGTGTGCCTACAAGTGACCATGAGCAATGCAGGTGGTGTGGTGAATAAGAGAAGCGGAAATTTGGAAGGAGGCACATTGGTGGGTAAATGTGGCAGGGGAACCCCAATGCACTGAAAAGGTGGTACTCGTTTTCTTTTCTTTATTCTTTTTTTTCTGGTTTGCTTCTGTTCTTTTTTTTTTTTTTGCATTTGTGTTTATTTCTTTTCATTCTAATTTATAAAAGGATTGTCACACAAGCCGCGCGAAGGGCTTACGCAATACAACACAACATCTCATCAGAAACAGCAGCATTATCTGCATTAGTAGTAGTACCAGCAATAACTGAAGGGATACAAGCAGAGAAAGGGATCGCAGAAAATGGCTACTATGAAAAAGATGGCAATGATACGAAAAGATTCCGCTCCTACCTCGTCGGCTCATCTGCCCAAGCCACGTAAAAATCTTGCCTCACGCAAGATTCACACAGAGGGCCGTATTGTCGCTAAGAAGGAATCGTCAAGCGCAAGTTTGAAGAAAAAGCACCGCTGGCGCCCTGGCACCGTCGTTCTGCGGGAGGTTCGCCGATACCAAAGCTCGACGGACTTTCTCATCGCGAAAGCCCCATTTCGCCGCTTCGTGCGGGAGGTTGTGTCGAACTTGAAGGACTCTTTCCGCATGAGTTCCTCGTGCCTCGAGGCGCTGCAAGAGTCGACGGAGCTTTATGTCACATCCGTGTTGGCTGACGCCAATCTGTGCACATTGCACGCCAACCGCGTCACAGTGTATCCAAAGGATATTCAATTGGCGTTGAGACTGCGCGGAGAGCGCATGTAAAGGCTTGACAGCGTTGGTTTCCTTCCCTTTTTCCTTTTCCACTTGCCTCCCACTTGGCGGTTCAATGCGAGTTCGAGAAACTCATGCAGACATATATAAAAAGGAAAGGAAAAACAAAGAAGGGCGGAAAAACAACAACGACGACTGAAAACGAAGGACTAGAACGTGCACAGAGACGGGGCAAACTGGAGGCGGTGCGCCACCTGGAGGTAGAGAAAAAACGCACAACTGGGCGAAAATTGCATTTCACCTTTTAAAAACAAACAAAAAAAAAAACAATCACCGTTTCTTATGTGCGGAGCAGCGCGTTACAAAGGCGTTTAGACAAATAGGAAAAAAAAGGAAAAGAAAAGAGCTTTTTTTTTGTACCTCTCCTGTGTGTTCTCGCTTTTATTTTTCTGCTTTGGGCTTCCCAGTTTACTCAGCTCTTGAAACAACCAAAAAGAAAAAAAAAACAAGGAGTGGCAGTAGCCATGGCGAACACGACATGCTCCCCTTCTGCATATATATATATATATATATATATATATATATATTTCTATGAGTCTGGGAGAAGTGTAGCTGGTGCTCGCCAGGGCATCCTTGTTGTTGCTTCTCCCTTTCTTTTGTGTTAATGGTGCATGTTTTTTGTTTTCGTACGTTGTGTCTGCTTTCTGCAACCGAGAGGAAAAAGAAGGAGAAGAAAGAGGTGGAGAAAAAACAAGGGGTGGGGCGAGATGCGTTTATTTTATTCATTTACAGTTTCTTCCTCACTCTCTTTTTCTCTAGTGAAGTGCGGAGCTTATATATTTAAGGGGGTGGTGGAAAAAGGAGACGAGCAGAGCGGGCTTACAGTCGCTGGGTAGCGTCTGCGCCGCAGGAAGGGTGGAAAAGCGTCTGATTTCCACGATTAAAGAAAGGAGACATATCTGTATTCATACAAACATTGCTGACTAGAAAGAAACGGTATATTGAAAGAGGAAAAAAAAAAAGAAACGTGAGTTGTGTTCATCATGATACAGCAGTTGAGGTGTTGCACGTCTCCTGTTTCGGGAGCTTTTCTCCTCTTTTTGGGGGTGTCCGTGCTGGTTTTGTTGCCACCCAATTGCGTTCATGGGCAGACACGCCGGCTGCAATCTGCCATCCTGGTCGATTTGCGCAAGACGAATTTGACGGAAGAGTTGCTGGATGCTGCGATTGCTGCGTACACATCAAGAATAGGGGATGCCAGTGTTTCTAGTGTTGATGTTTCCACCCAGTACGAAGTGAAGCCTGTAGTACTTAACTCAGGGGGCAATTTACTGACTGCCCTTCGTGAATTGGAACAATTCTTGGAGGGGATTCAAACGGGCCTCGACGTTCTTTTTCTTGCCGAGAGCATTGATGTCTCAATTGGTGTGAGTGATGCATTGGAGAACAATCCCGCTACCGCTGATATCTTAGTTATCTCTGTACGTGCTTCACATCCAAGACTGTGTGACACAAGCCTCAAGCCCGCCACTGTGTGTGCTGTCCCTTGGGACTCTACAAACGTCCGTGGGGTGTTGGAAACGGCGTTATCAGCGTTAGAGTGGCACTCTGTTGCGGTAGTGCTTAGCTCCGACACGTATGGGAAGGGTATCGCATCGATATTGGAAAACCAATATTCGTTTGATCGACTAACCCCAAGAATCGTAACTCAACTGTACATTAAACCTGGATCCACGGAAGAGGCTGATAACGACCTCATCCGTGAAGTGCTGCGGTATCATACTGCTGGCATTTTATGTTTCACGGGAAAGGAGGAGCTTCTGCGACTTCGTGCTGCCATTACACGACTAGGTGAAGAAAAAAACCTTTTCCTCCTTTCTTCACGTGAGGCGATGAATGCGCTTGACGAATCGACTGGTTCCACCGATCAGTTGCCCATGAAGCTCTGGGGTGCCTTTTTTGTGTCGTACCACACGTCTGCCTTGGGCCTTGTAAAGAAAGGCTTTTTTGAGCCGCAGCAGATAGATGACTATGGTGCCTACATTGTGAGCCACATTTTTGATGCAATTCAGGCGGTGTCTGTGGCAGGCAAATCGCCTGTGGCGGTTCGTGAACTTTCTTTTTCGGGTTTCACCGGGACAGTCGTATTCGACTCCGTGACAGGAGAGCGCGTGAACGTCCTTTTTTCGCTGATATCAAAATCCTACACAATTGAGTCTCCGCTGGTAAAGTGGGAGCTCACATCTTCTGCGGAGGAAGGTGTCATCATGATTCCCAATGCAGCTGCTACATCTTCCCTCATCTTGTCATCACCGCTGTGGGCGGTGACCGTCTGCATGGCTGCTTTGGACAGCTGCTTTGAGATCCAGAGTCTCAATGCCATGTCATATGTGTTTCTCCGTCACAACCAGCTGGCTGCCGAAAGAGGGGACAAGATGATGTTTATTCCGTTGGTCATGAAAACTGGTGCAGGTGGAGTGAATGGATTGGTTTCGCTGATTCATGTGGCACGAGCATGCTCGGTATTTTTAGGGCCCGGCTCTGGGCGTCTGTCCGTCGCACTTGAGCCGGTGATTAACCAATTTGGCATTACCCAGCTTGATTTCAACAGTGCTGACATGCTTCTTTCGGATCCGTTGGCACACCCATACTTTTCTCGCACAATACCCAACGATATGTACAACTCTCTGATTTATGGGGAGTTGTGTGCCTTTTTCGCCTGGGAACGCGTGCTTATTGTGTCTCTTAACGATCCGTTCGGAAGCGGACGGGCGCATGCAGTACAAAGTTCTCTTGAGCAGCGGAATATTCACGTGGAGCGTGTGTACCTTCTTCCAAACGTGAGCACCGAGCAGATAACGTCAACAATGGAAACAATCTACAGGCGTGACATTTCTCGCATTGTTCTTGTACTTTTGCCTATTAATGGCGACGACGCCCAGGTGTGGTTTAGTGTCTTTGACGGTATGAACTACATGAAGCAGTACGTTTTTTTTCTGAGCGTTGAACTTTGCCAATACTCCCTTTCTAACCCTGAAAAACGTAACAGGATTCAAAGCTCCTTGTGTGTGTTTCCATACGTTTCAAAGGATCGAGTGGATGGTATCAACAATGAAGCGAATATGAGCGGGCTTTTTAATGATCAGATGCAGATTCTTTCACAGGGTGGATTTACAACGAAAATAGAGCAATGCGCTCTGAAGACCGTTGGCCATGAAGTTGGCTTTGCTGTCGATGCAGCGTATACAGTCATTGATAGTGCCAAGCGTGCCGTGGCATCAGGGGTGAACCTGAACAGAAGTAAGAATTTCATCCCGTTTATTCGTTCTACAAATATTGACGCCTTCACGGGACCTTTCAAAATTGATGGAAGTGGAAATCGTGACTTTGCAACCTTTGGAGTAGACATCCAAGTACCAAACCACACAGTGTTTCTCGGTGTCTGGGATGTGAAAAAGATGCCACAATTTCACTATATGGCGACCGAGCCAATTTTGTGGATGACTGGTGAAACAGATGTCCCAGCCGACACGTTTCGTGATATCCAGTTTATTTTGGGCACCACCGTTACGGCAAGTCCCGGTACCATTGTTCTTTCACTCCTAGGCTTTGCTGGCACCATTGCTGTTTTTGCTTTTTGCTACCGCCACTACAAAATGCAGAAGCTGGTAGAGCATGTGCTTGCAAGCAACTCTGTTCCCGTCACAGATGAGGAGTTGCGGCGGCTTCGTGGAGATCACTTGGTAGAAAATCGAATTTAGTACTCCTTACATTTGTTTGTTTGGTGAAATGCAGTCCTTCACTACGCTTGCATTTGCATGTGTGCATGCATACAGGGAGTGAGCGGTGGACGAAGAGGTTTATTTTCTGCTTTTGATTGTTGTTGTTCTTGGTGGTGTAGTACCCTCGAGTGCTGTGGTTCAAGGGTATTGTTGCTCTATGTACGTGAGGTGGACTGTACGGAGGGAAGAAAGGGGACAAAATAATGGCGGTCGCATTGCTTCTTAGGTGATTTATGCCCGCGCACCATTACGTGTTAACGTTGGGCGTGAGTGTGCTCCTCGCGTTGTTCATGAGTACGCAAATGCCTTATTTTGATTCTATCATCTCTTCTCCTCCTCCTCCGCCATTTGGTTTCTCTCTTTTGTGAGCTTCTCATGTCCTGCGTTTTTCTCTAGTAAGGATCAGCGTGCCGTGCTCAAGCGTGGTGTTCTCTTGTTGTTTCTTTTCTTTTTCTCGTTATATGCTCGGCACTTGGTTGCGTCCTCCCCCCTCGTATCCCCGTTTTGACGCTTCTCTTGTGTCGTATTCGTGTACTGCCTTCGCTGTTTGAGTCTCATATATATATATATATATATATATGTTTTCTCTCGAATGATGGAGTAATACATGTGCATCTCTCTCTCATTCTTCTGTGCGTGGACGCTTTTGCACTTTTCACCGTTTCGCCACTTGGTGTTCTAACAATACCCACACACGTGCATACGCCCACACCCACATGCGCACGCGAATAAATGTGCTGCAACGATTCATATATATATATATATATATATATATATATATATATGTATATGTACATGTATTCAACTGAAAGGGAAAAGAAAACAACACAAGCTGTGGTGGTGTCAGAGCGGGAAAAGGTAGAGACCCACAAAGAGGAGTATCATTTTTGGAGGGTGTGAAGAGAGGCAGAAGGAGAAGAAAATAACGGGGAGGGGTGAAACGATAAGGAAAAACAAAACGAAAAGGGACACGCCTCTCTGTGTGTTCCTCCGTGTCTGCATCTGAGTGTGCACCTAACCAAGTGAAGAGTTGGAGAAGGGCTGCGGAACGAGACTGTGAGGAAAACATCGCCAAGTCGTCTTTCTACATGTCATTTTCTTTTTCTGATCGTCAGTTCTCCGCTGCATCCACTGTGCCACAGCATCTCCAGCAGGGTATTGATGAGTTCCCCACGCAGGCTCACCACGACAGCTGCGCGCAGGAGTCGCATAATGATAACACTAATAAGCTGTATACATTCTCGATGGATGTTCCAGTCACAGAGGCCGATGTAGGACGATGGGAGACACTCCTCCACCAGAGCGCCCCGCCACCAGAAGCACCAAACTCCGCGTTTGTCGGTGGTGGTTTTCTCGACACCGCCGCCGTGCTTGCCATGAATAATGAGGATGAACGACAGCGAGCGACGCACAAACTCACTCCAATGAAGTTATTTCAACCACAGATGGTGATTCGCATGCCGATGACGAAAGTACTGACGCATCGACGGAACTGGTTGCCGTACAGGCATCGTGTCCCCCTATATCAGTATCGTGCACCGTTTCTCGATGCGTTGCTTAGGAATCAAGTTCTGGCCCTTGTTGCTTCACCCGGCAGCGGCTGTACGCTACAGATTCCACAAATCATGTCGGAAACAGAAGTTTTTAAGGGCAAGCGAATAATTGTTGTGTGCCCGACGAACTTGGCTGCGTGTCGTACAACAGATCGATTGCGTGAGGAGCGCGGAGAAGATGCAGCATCTAGGACTGTCGCTGTGTGTACCCCAACACAGTATGAAGTGGAGGAAAGAACGTTGATTGCAGTAACAACCCCAGATATGTTGGTGCGCCAGCTGCTCTGTGATCCATTGCTACTTCGTGTTTGTTGTGTCATTCTCAATGATATTCATCTGCGGTCACCAGTGCTGGAGCTTTCCATGTCTCTTCTTCGTGGCACATTGCGGCTGCTGAAGGATAAACATGACGTGGAGAAGCGTGGTGGAGATTTGCGCATTGTTGTCGGCTGTCTTGAGGACACTATTGCCGCGACCATTGCCGAGTTCTTTGGGGAAGAGTGTACAACTCGCCTAAATCTCATGCATGTGATGCAGCAAGGACTTGCTGATGCGCATAACTTGAAAAGTAACTGGGTTACCCCGTGTGTTTTGCATCTAGAGGAGACAATTCAGTGGCTGACTAAATGTGAAGAGGAAGGAAGCTTTCTTTGCCGTGACACCGCAGAGGATCTTCGCCACTTTGTGGAGAATATTGGGGTTGTGGCGAAAATCATGGCAGCTGAAGATGCAAATTTTGCAAATGATGAGAAGTTTCTCTCGTACTGGTGCCCCATCATTCTGCGTGCTGTCCACGAGTATGATCGCTCAGAGAGAAAGGAATCGGAAGTAGCTTCTGCAGCGATGCAACCACGACCTGCTGTTGTGGTCGTTGCACCAAATGCACATGTTGCTACACTGATCTGTAAAGCCCTGCGTTGTGAAGCGTCTGTCTCAACAAAAAGTGAAGACGAAGAGCAGAAACAAACGAATGAAGAAGTGGGGAAGAAAGAAGCTGGTATACAAAAGCGGTTACCGCTCACGGTGCGTCTTTTGCCTGAGGATGTCACATCAGAACAATTACAGTCCTCACTTCTGCAAGATGATAATGCTGCTGTTGAATCATTTGCAGGAGGAAATCGTTTGGTTTTTGTTACTACACCGATCATGGCGCAGTCTGTTCTTCCATCCACGTTGGATGTGGGCCTCGTGGTCGATTGTGCACGGCGTTCCTACGTCAGCTATGACGCTAACACGGACGCGGACGTATTTGTCACTGCATACAGTCACGTTCAGGAACTACGGTACCGACGCACAATTGCGCGCATTCGAAGAGGCAACATAGAAAGTGAGAAGAAGGGTGAGTGGACCCCAGGATGTATGGTAGTACAACTGATTCCAAAGTCTGTTCTCCACAGTGTTCAGCATCGGCGTGTTAGCGGAGATCCCGCACAACACACCATTTTTCACATGAGTTGGGATGAGTACGTGGGGATGTACCATCTTTTGCAAGCACGCGAGGAAGGTCTGCGTTGCCGCATTTTCTCAGCGGGTACTGCAGCAGAGACGGGGAATTCTCATATCTTATCGACGATGGTTGCACAACTTGTTTCCTCCAACTTTGTTGGTGTGCCACCTGCTTCAACAAGCCGATACGAACAACTGCGACGCACTTTTGTGATGGTTGAACATTACCTTCAGCGGCTTGGTCACTTGGAGTCTATAAATACACAGATGCCTCCCAAACTATCACCGTTTGGCGTGGCTACAACGTGTTTCGCTTTGCCTCTCGCAGTGGTGCGCCTCCTGTTGTTGTCACAGCTTAATGGCTGTGTTATACCTGCGAGCCTTGTTGCTGCAACATGGATGAATGGGAGTATGTTCCTGGTGGATGAGGCAGATCCGGAAACCAAGCAGCTGATTAGGGAGGCGCGTGTCTTTTTTTCCCGAGATTCTGGGAGCGATGTCATCACTGCATTTCATGCCTACCGCATGTGGCTTTCGTTGCGCGAAACGTCGGAGGCAGAGGAGGCCTTTTTGAAGGAGAGCCATATACCTAGGGAGACATTGATACGTATAGAAGCACTTCAACTGTGTCTGTTTCGTCTCCTTGAGGTGACTGGGGTTTCATATCTTTCCTCTTCCATGGGTCATCCATGCTGCAAAGGTGACGCTGCATCAACCGACAATATTCCCACTTCTGCTGTTGCTTCTGCTTCTTCGCTGGCTTTTAGCATCCTTCAGATTCCGGATGACGACATTTTAATTGAGGGGCACATTTTAATGCGGTGTGTCACGGCTGCAGCATACCCACGGTGCGCCATTCCTCATAATAACGGTATGGTGACGCTTGTGGGTCTTCCATGTAATGTAACCAAAGGAGCGACAACGACTGATTCCACCGGAGTTGTCTCTCGAGCATCCCAGCAAATCGCTATTTTCTCGGGGGAGTCCGTGATGAGCGTGGAAGAGGTATACAAGCAGTATGTGGAAAAGCCATTTGTCTACCTTCACCGAAAGCGTATCGTGGAAAAGGGAATCTATACTCTGGATGGGGCGGTGCCACTTTGCATGGATGCCGCGGTTGTGGTTTGCGGTGAGCAGCGTGAGTGGCCAAAGGTGCCAGCCTCTCGTTGTCGTGGTTGGACGTCAGTTATGACGTGTGCGTGGAGGCAAACAAAACGTGCCCGACGTCTTCCACCGCCCGCCCAGCTACCAGCAGTTTCAATTTCTCTAAGACCATACGACACTATCCGAGCAACTCCAGTTATTCTTCAAGTGGATGATCTATTTTCTTTTAGTATGCGTTCAACAACTGCCAAGTGGTTGCAATTGATGCGGAAGCAAACTCGTCTTCGGCTTCGGGCGCTGCTATGCGACAAGTCATGGCCTCCAACCGGTGATGTCTTACTGGCTTTACAGGAGATGTGGGACTGGTGGTTGAGGCGAGCACGTAATGCTCAGGATTGGTTACGCGAAGAGCGCGCTAGCCGTCTCGCTATGGGCGCTTCGGAAAATCGCAGGGAAGATGATAATTGTGTATTTTCACTTTGTCCATATTACCAGTACAGTACGAACCCTGGGCGGCCGAAGGCTGTTGTGCCATCTAAGAGGCAAGTGGGTATTGGTAGTGCTGCTAACGCGGTGACGATGGCAGCATCAGCAACTGGAAGGGGAGTAGGAAGTGGGGCAGCAGCAACATCTGATATAGTTGCGAGACAATCAACGGCATACATGGGGAAGATGCCTGATCCAGTAATGGATAAAAACATCCAACATTCTGCTCGGAGCATCGCCAAGGCTCGCAGTCGTGAACAGGAAGCCACTTTTCTAAAGATGTACCCAGATCTGTTTGCCTTTCTTAACCCTGAGCATGAGTTCCACGCCTACTATCTGCATGTTTTGCGCCGAGAGGCACCGGACCTGGAGGTCCTTGGTGACGATCTGGAAGAGTTGGAGAGATTTTTAACAGAGCTTGAAGAGGAGGTTCAGCGTGAAGTCGGTGCGACCGCGATGACTGATGCGGTGTCTTGCGGGTCTCAGTTCTTTGGAGACGGGCCTGTCGCTGGTGATTCAGGTGCTAAAGCGCAGTACCAGTTCCAGGAGGTCAATGAGGAAGAGTACATGGCGTCATATGGCATGCAGGTTGAGACTGCTGCAGAGCATACGAAAAGACCCCCAACACTTTTCAAGACCCAGAATTCGCGTGTCTCTTCATCGTCTGGAGTAGAAAATTCTGGAGGAGTTCCCTCCGCTGCATCCTTCTTTTCCCCTCAGGGAGGAGTTCTTGACGGCCCGGCTGCTTCCCCTGCTGTGACTTATACGCCCGTGGAGAAATCAACTCCGAAAACTTCTTCTGTCGATGTGAACGTCTCAATTGGCAATTTTACATTCGATAAAGGTTCGGGGACTGCGCAGGGAGTACCAACGGCAGTGGACTCTTCGTTCGCCAGTGATGTGATCAAAAACAGTGGTGGCAGCAATGTGGGTGGAAGTGCACCCACTCTTATGGAGCGATTGCTGGCGATGAAAGAAGAGGTTGCCGGACAACAGAATCACTCTGAAGCCGCCCCGCTATCTGGGAACAAGCAAGAGTCGCTGCAGCTGCAACTCTCTGATCAATCGGCACCGTCTGCTGTTGGTGCTGCGATGTGGCCCCACAACAGCAACAACGCTGTCGCTCCAAATCCATCGGCTGTTCTTCATAGTAACAATTTAAATAACAATGGGGGTGGTAGTGGTAGTGGTGCTGGTGGTATTTCGGAGACAATCTCCCAGCAGACAACGGCTGCAGCAAACACGACTTCGTATGTACCGCCTACCACAACGGAGTTACTTGCGTTAATGGGCATCATTCCTTCTGTACCAGCGGCAAATCCACTCACTACGCCACCACCACCGCTTCCCACGGAGGCCGTCGCCAACCGTCCACCATCAATCCTCGTGTACCCGTTGCCACCACGTGAATTCGGGAACATTCCACTCATCCTGGCAAAGGCGCTGGGTGAAACGATGTGCGTGAAGGTTGGACCAACTCACATAGTTGGCAACGTTGCCCGTATCGGTGTCCCCAATCACATGGTTGAGGCACGTGCATTAGAACTAAAGTCCTTCACATGTGTTGGAAGAAAGGTTCATATATTTAAGAATGATCGCATTGTGGACAGTGTGCGTCAGGTGGCTTCCAAAGTGCAGCAGGCAAAATCTAAGCAGCGGGATGATGTATCACAACATCCCAACAAAGTGGGATGCGGTTCTGAATTGCAGAAAGGCGAAGAGAGAGGCGGTCAAAGACGACTGCACCACGAGATGTATGGTGCACACGCCTCTATTCAGTATGATGAAGATAGAAAACAAGATACTGAGCAAAGCTGGAAACAACAGGAACAATGGCCTCTATTTGACTCCGTGGTTTCGTCAAACAAGACATTGGGACATCTGCCGCATATTGGTCTCCTGACTGATGATGAAGATGATGATGATGATGATGATGAGGACGTGAAGAATGATGATAGTGATGGCAGTAGCATAAAGCATAATCCTGGTTCTGACGAAGACAATCAGAGGTCATCCAGCAGCTCCAAATCGGTTTAATTGGCAGAGATGAATAGTGCGAAAGAAAATGAGGTCTAAAACACACACTCCATTTGAAAAAAAAAAAGAACGCAAAATAAGTCACATGCTTACGCATATATATATATATATATATATATATATATATGTGTGTGTGTGTGTGTGTGTGTGGTTGAGGAGCAAGTGATGTGAAGCAACTCATTGCTTTAGCTACTACCGCTGTATTCAAGGGGGCGATCAGGGGTATTGTGGGGGAGGGGAGGGGGAAGGTGAAACAAAATAAGGTGAAGAGAACTGTGTGTATGCGCGCGTAGATCTTGGAATGAGGAAATGGAGAAAAAAAAATGAGGAATAAATTCAAAGACACGAAGAGATTTTTCTCGCTTCGGTTGCATAGATTACCCTGGACGATCGGAGTAGTAGTCGATGAGTAGGGGTGAGAATTCGTGCAAAGAGGGGGAAAAAAAAAACTAGACGCTATTAAAATAGGATGATTTATATTGGCTCGTTTGATGCCCTATGGTCCTCCTTCCTTCGTGTATTTGGTGGAATGACAGATTAAGCGCTAATGCATGTCCACACGTGTGAAAAGGAGGAGGGCTTGATGGCGTCTAATGTTTTGTCTATTTACTCTTGACTCCATATGTCACACGGTATGAAAAAACAAGAGATGAAGAAACAAAAATCATTGCTTGACGCGACTTTTCATCTCAAATTTTCCCTCTATCATCGTATTCATAACCATTGATGATTTTCTTTATTGTGTGGTGCTTTCTTCCCCTCTTCTTCTTGTTGCTCTTACTACTTTATATGCCTTCTTCTCCTTCATGCACAGCAATTTCCGGTTCTGTGAGTCGGAAGCGAGAGGAGGGCGGTTCACGTGAGAGAGTGGCAGTATGAGTTACAGCGCCAAGGTGCAGGTGGGCAGTGACAGGGCACATCACACTGAGACATTCAGCTCGCCGCGAACATACTTCAGCAGTGGAAAGGTGCCACCTCCAACAGCTCTTCCCGATGCACCGACGATATCAAACCTCTCAATTACATCAGCTGTGGGGAGCCTGCCGGAGAAGCATCTATCTGTAATGGTTAAAAATGAGGAAAGCAGTACGTCCCTGAAAGATGTCGCCACGATAAAAAGCAATACCACTCGCCGTGTCGAGACCATGACATTCGACGTGGATCACATCAGTCCACCGATTGCGAACATGTTTCGACGGATTATTTTAACTGAGGTTCCTATTCTCGCATTTGACCGCATCCTCATTGAGGAAAACGACAGTGTCATGCCCGATGAAATTCTCGCTCACCGCCTCGGGCTTGTGCCGCTTGCTGGTCCAGTCGAAAAAATGCAGTATGTGACGGAAAGCAATCAAGTAGGTTTTGATACACTTGACCCGGAACGTGTGCTGGTGTTTGAGATCTCTGTAGAGGGACGTCATGACGTGCAGGCGACAAGTGTGTACAGCAGCGATCTACGGTGGTGTCCCCTTCCACATCAAGAGGCTTGGGTGAATGGTCCAGATGAGGATCGCGTGTTTCTGGTGCACCCCGATATTATCATAACGCGTTTGGGTCCTGGACAACGCTTGAAGCTTCGAGCGATTGCTATTAAGGGCATGGGTGGCGTGCACGCAAAGTGGTCACCTGTATCTGCCTGCTTCTACGAGTTCAAGACGAGCATCAGTCTTCGGGAAAAAATAGGCGGCGAGTGCGCAGCTAAGCTGCAGCAGATCTGTCCCACTGGTGTGTTTGGAGTCAATGAGAATGGAATGGCGGAGGTGGTCGAGGTGGAGAATTGTACGCTCTGTCGTGAGTGTCTTCGTCAAGATGTGCACCCCGACATTGCAGACAAAATCCTTGTTGAGAAGGACAAGACACGCATACGCTTCACCATTGAGAGTGTCGGGCAACTCCATGCCGCTCAGATTTTCCACCACGCTCTCGCACTGTTTGCGGAGCGTGTGCGGAATTTGGCAACATGCATTCGTAGCTCGGAGGCTAGAGTCACCAGTGCAGTACCAACACAACATTCAATCTAATTCAGGAAATAGGGCGACACCTATGAAGACGACAGGGGGAGTAAGTAAAATAACGTGCAGAGTGCAGGGAGCGCTGGAGATGGAATTATATGTGAGCGCAAAAGGAAAAGAAAAACAGTGAGTGGCGTACCGAGAGACACTATGTTTTCCTCCTATCCCATCTTTCGTCCTCTTGTTCTGTTTCACTCCTTTCCCCCTCTCACACTCTATATGTGTCTGTGTCTTCGTCTTCATTCCTGTCTCGAATAAACTCTAAGTGAAAGTGAACATATTGTTTACTCGCGCATATGGGCACTGAAAACAAAAAAAAAGTAGGAAGAGGGAGTTAGACTCTTGCATTCATGCATCACCAGCCTGATCCATTCGTGGTCAGTTGGTGGTGCAATTTTATTTAAAGTGATTTTTTTTTGTCCCGTCTGCTTTTCTTTTTTTTTTCTTTTCTTTTTGACGGGGTTGACCTTTGGGGTTTTCGCATTGCCGCGGATTATCTCGCGTCCGCCCTCAGCCGTTGGTAGTTTGTGTCAGCGGCGCTTGAGGTGGGAGGAGGTGAAGAAGGAGGGAGAAGCCACAAAGGGGAGGAGTAAGTAATAAATAACATGACTAAAGGAAAAGGGCGTAACCCTGGCGCAGGGAATCTAGACAAGCACATCAAACGCACCACACACAAGGAACGCTCACAGCCTGCCTCTCGCAAGCATCTGGGCCCGCTAGAAAAACGTGGAGATCATGTTGTGCGATCGCGCAGGCGAAAGGCCAAGGTGCAGCGGCTCTTGCAGCTGAAGCGCGCGGCGGCGCAGCGGAACCCCGATGAATTTCACATTGGCATGACAAAGGCGGTATTGGATATCGCGTCTGGAAAAATGAAGGGTCGGTCAGCGTCAAGAGATGAGAAACTTAAGACAATGCAGAAAAGGTTGCAATGCAATACACGCAATGTGCAATATCTCAACTACAAGGCACAGGCAGATATCAACCGTGTCAAAGAACTTCTAGACGAGGATGCACTGGCAGCTATCACATCAGCACCACCGAAGAACAAGCATATTGTATTTGTGGAGAACGACGAGGAATTCCGCCGATTTAACCCTGGAAAGTATTTTGACGCCACACCAGAGATGCTTAAGCAACATCCTGCAGTGCGTGGAAGGCTTTCAGTCGTGCAAGATACTGTCTTGCCCGAAGATGTGCTTTTGGCAGGTCCACGTATGCTGTCATCGTCGCAGCGACGCCGTGAACGTCGCGAAACGCAAAAGAAACTGTTGAAGAGTGGTGCAACGGACGAAAAGACCCGTGAAGCACTCGTAGCGCGGCTCCGTGCGAAAAAGGAGATGAAGAAGTATCGATTCTCGTCGCTTGTGGAGGAAGCTGCAGAGGCAGCGGAAAGGGAAAAAACGAATAAGGATGCTAATGGGGTCGGGGATAATGCTGAACCACATGATGACGTAGAGCACGTTCTGCAGCTTAGGTTAGCGAAGGAGCGGGCCCAAGCGGCCGAAGCAGCGCGACGTGTTCAGGAGATTCAGCAACGTGTAGAGCGCAGCAAAAGCCTCAATGCCTTGGCAAAGATGATTAAGCGACAGAACAATGGAATTCAAAAGAACTTACATCAGCGGCAAGATTCTCGTTTTAAGCCAAACGCCGTCCGTCGTGCGCGTTGAATAATTTAAATGCAAAACCTATACGCTATCTTGTTACTCTCTTCACGTGTACGGAAGACGGAGCAGACACGCATCCACATGCGCTGGCTTCCCTTCTTTTTCCTTTTCTTTTCTTTCCTTTTATTCCCCCCATTGTCTTTCTATCTCTACAAAAATATACGTATTTACAGTCAAGACGCTTTCTAATAGAGTAGTGCCAAACAACAACGACAAACAGAAAGGTAGGGGAGTTTCTGTTATTTGGTAGGGGCCGGGTGGGATAGAGCTGGGGTGCCGCTCAGTCTTGCAAAGAAACGTGGAGGAAAGTGAAGTGAAGATTGGCGTCGCTGTGTTTCTCCTTTTCTTTTTTTTGCTCGATTCTGCACGAAACAGAAAAGAGATATTCCAGGAGAATATATATAGAGGAGTTCTATACTCGAGGGGGGCGCGGAAGGAAACATGCAGAATCGTTCCCCAGTTCGATCTACGTCGACGTCCTCACGTCGCGCATCGGTGCAACGACACGGAGATTCTCAATTTTCTCGCATGCAATCTCCGCGTTCGCTCGCCACGCCCCGCCGAGCGTTGTTTGATCTCGCACAAGTGCAAGGGAATGCCATGAAGGTCTACGTTCGTGTACGGCCGTTTAGCGAGCGGGAACTCTCAACAAATGCCCCGCATCATGCTACAGTGCGCATTGATGTGGAGAACTCATGCCTCATTACACTCCTAGACCCCAACAAGGATTTCCGTCCCCGTGAAACCTTCAGTTTTACCCGATGTTTGTGGTCTGTCCTTGAATGTGATTCTGGTGATAGCAGGGCGGACTTAAGCCTACGTGATTCTTTTCTTGAGCGCCGGAGCAGCGCCTGCACCAGTCCTGGCTCACGTGGCAATTATGGTCGTAGAGTCTCCAATATAGGATCACCACGTCATCAGGGGCGGGTCGCAAGCTCCGAGAAGCCGCCAACGTTTGAGGGCGCAGGTTCTAACCCAGCTATCGTTTCCAGGAACGCCCTTGCTCATCCGCCATACAGTTCCCAGCAGGATGTTTACAACGAGGTTGGCCGTCCTGTGCTAGAGAATACGCTTGAGGGGTATAACGGGTGTGTGTTTGCCTATGGGCAAACTGGCAGTGGGAAGACCTTCACAATGTTTGGCTGCACTCCGAAGAATAATGATTTTGTCATTAGTAGCAGACGAAATTCAAGCGCTAATAACTACTACAAGGAAGAGGGTGATGATGCATGTAGCACAAAACCTTCCGTACGATCTCAATCGCCTGCTTTTTTTCGTCGCACAGGGACATTAAGTCGACAGGGAAGCCGCCACGATGGGTTTTCCCGTCAAATAAGTCAGCAGGGGAACTTTGAACGGCATATGCTTGACATTGTTGACAAGACACATCTAGACCCCAATGAACTTCATGGGATCATTCCACGAATCACCACGGACCTCTTTACAGGGTTACGTGAGAAGCGGGAAAAAGACCCATCTAACTCCTATCGCGTAGAAGTGGAATACTATGAAATTTACAATGAAAAAGTGTATGATCTCATACGCCCGCAAAAAGATGCCGATTTGAAAATTCGTCAACATCCTGTCAATGGGCCGTATGTGGAGGGTCTGACGTCCAATGTGGTTACAAAAGAGGATCAGGTAGCAAAAATTATTCAAAGGGGAAGTATTGAGCGCCACACAGCGGCAACCAAAATTAACGATCGCAGCAGTCGAAGTCACGCAATCATTACCTTTAATGTAATGCAACTGTACCTTGACCAAAACGACAATACATGCAAAAAAAAAAGCAAGCTGAATCTCGTTGATCTCGCGGGCTCAGAGCGGACAGGTGCTGTCGGGGCGGAGGGAAAGCAGTTTCTCGAGGGCACGAAAATCAATCTCTCACTTACCACTCTGGGCCGCGTTATTGATTGCCTGGCTGATCTTTCACAGTCCAAATCGCTCTCTGTACCAGTTCCCTATCGTGATTCCAATCTCACATGGTTGCTAATGGACTCGTTGGGTGGTAACAGTAAAACCTCTATGGTGGCCACTATTTCACCTCACTCTGTGAATTTTGAAGAGATGCGCCAGACTATCCGATACGCCTCGCGTGCGAAACAAATTGTGAACAAGGCGGTCATCAACGAGGACCCACAGGTGCGCCAGATTCGTATGCTAACAACTGAGGTAGAGCGTCTGAAGAAAGTTATTCAGGATGCTGGACACAACGAATTCACTCGCGACTATGTGCTGGACCTACAGCGGCGCAACTCTACCCTTGAAAAGCGCTGTCAGGATCAGGAAATGACCATTGCTGAGTTGCGTGCAGGACAGGAGGAGAATGGCATGTGCAATCGATTGGATGATCAGAACCAAATGTGTCCCAGACGTGCGCGTGGTGCTCAACAGGAGATGAATCTGGGACGGAAGCAAGCTGATTCAATTCAACGGGACGACAATGTGTCAGTGTTGAAGACGCAGCTTTCAAGTGCGAGGGTGGAGGTAGAGGAGTTGCGGCGTCAGCTCGCTGCGGAGGGCCTTAGTAAGCGGAATGGCGGTGGCAATGAGACCGCCCGTGTGGCAGAGCTTAACGTGTGCATAGAGCGTCTTAGGAAAGAATTGAATACGCTGCGTAGAAATGAGGAAAAAAAGATGCGTACTGCTGAGAAGTTTCTTTCTGTGTACATGAGTTATACTGCCGAATTGCTACACAACATGGTACAAAAAGAGAGGGAGTTTATGAGGCGAGTGGGTCTCATTGTTGCTGATCAAAGCCGTCAAATTTCTGATGCTGTTGGTCAAAGTAATCAGGCCCACCGCACCGAGATGGAAAAATTACGGAAACGTCACATTTCAGAGATGGCAAACTTGAAGAAGATGTCTGACACTCAAGTAAAAGATTTGACTGAGCGGAGCAACGAGATTTGTAAACAACTAATTGACAAACATGTGGAGAAAATAAACTTTTTGGAGGATCGCATGAAAAAGAAGGCAATTTTGTCCGAGTCTGAGGTGAAGCGATCCGAGGCTGAAAAAGAGGGCATCCGCTCTAATTACGAAGAGCAGATGGCGAAAATGCGTGCCAACTTCCAGGAGGAGCTTCGACGACTTCGAGATCAGCTGAACATAGGCGCCTCAGACCGTCAGCGCTCTGGTGAGGTCATAAAGCGTGTGCAGGAGGAGCATGAGAAGGAGATAAACCGTCGTCAAGAGGAGATAAACCGCTATCGTTCGGAGAAGGAACAGGAGATATCCCGGCTGAAGCAGCTTCTACATAATGAAACGATGCGGCGTGAGAACGACATGATGGAGAAGGATCGCCAGCGGCGTCTTGTAGAAGAAGAAGTAAATGAGATGCGTCGTGAGTTGCACAAGGCTCGGACGGAGCGCAATCGAATGGAGCAACAGCACCAAGCGGACATGCAGAGCATTGCACAGCAGCAGGAGAAACTTATCTCTGTCGGCAATGGCCTGCTTTTAGACTGGGACAACCGCTCTGCCGCAATCGGGACATCCTTCTCTGAACTGCGCTCCCTTTTACACAGTCAGGACTACATTAACTTTCGTTCCCGTCTCCGTGATGCGGTCTTTGAGCGGAAAGATTACACGGCAGAACTGGAAGCCGTGGATGAGCGCAAGCGGCGGGATACAGAGCGTCTGCGCGAGATTGTGCAGCAGCTAAAACAGAATCAGGAAGACAGCAAGGCGAGTTTACAGCGTTTTGAAGAGGATGTTATGAAGCACCTTGCGCGTGTTAATAAAACACACAGCAGCAATGTCGTCAACCAAAATGGGGAAAGCTCGTCAATCTCGGAGCGGTCCCATTCTTCTGTAGATAAGCCCTGCTCTTTAACTCCCACAGCAAAAGCTTCGTCTTCCAGAACAACGCCACGAGCAGCTGCTACATCATCGTTGCCAAAGAAGTGATTTCCACAGGGTTTACTGATAAAAAAAGAAAAACCATTGTACCTCTTTCAACAGGCTATTATCTGCCTTCCCTAACGCAGTAGTGGTAAAGAGAAAGAAGAAAAAAAAGCGACGTATAAGAAAAAAAATTTTAAAGGAAAAACAAAAAAAAAAATGGGCACTCAAAAAGATAGAGAGTGGGAGAAAAGGGAGGAGGAGGCAAATATGGGTTTGTATTTCTGTGTACAGTGGTGATCCTTGACGCCAATGCATGTGTTATTGTAGTCCCTCTCGAAGTGTGGTAGATAAACTTTTTGCTGTTGCTGTTTTCTTTGATTCTTTTTCTTTTGTTAGCGGCTCCTTTTTCTTGAATGAGTGATGGTGACGGTGATGACGTCACACTGTAGAGGTGTAGCTGAGTTGCGGAATTCTTTTCTTTGTGTATGTGTTAGAACCTTTCTTTTTTACCCTCGTTTTTTTTTTTTTGTTGCTTTCTTCCGTGTTTTTTTTCCTCACTGTTATTTATATATATATATATATGTTTTTTTCTCTCTTGCATCTTCGGAGTGGCTGAATGGTTGAAGGAAAAACAAAAAAAAAAAAAAAACTGGCGTGAAGAACAGTAGAAGGAGAGGGGAATAGAATGGATGAAGGAGCGGGTCGGTGTGCTTCCCTTCACTGAGCGGCGTTTAAGATAGGGTGGATGAAAGGAGCGCCAAGGATACGAATATGTAGAGGAGTAGTTTTGGACCGCTGGTGTGTGTACACGTGTGTGTTTATCCCCCGTCCGCACTGGTGATTTTGTGGTGTGCAAGACAAAGAAGCCGATTAGGGGCTGAGTGGGTGGTAAGTTCCATGATGCTAAGAAAGAAATGGAGAGTGTGATTGGGTGTGGAGAATGATAAACACTTGTTTGTTTGTTTTTTCTCTCCTGTGGTTTTGTGGGTTGCTTACGCATCTTCATAATACTCTTTTTTTTCTTTGTTTTTAATCCGGCACGGCGTTATCACACACACACATACACACACCATGCGGTCCAGACGTGACTAGCGACGTTTGGCATCTCTCGCTGCCTTCTTTTGTCGGCTCGTCTGTTGTTGTGTTCCGGCACTTGCGTCCTCAGCCCGCACGGGGAGGCTTGCCAAACAACAAAAGAACAAACTTCAACCCCTTTCCCCCTCCCAGAAAAAAAAAAAAACACAGACACATATAAAAAGAATTTTTTTTAAAAAATGCAGCAACAGCAAACTTTTTTTTTTTTTGTAAGGAGAGCGTCTGCGTTTCCTTTACTCTTTTTTTGAATTCTTCATTCGCATTTCGTGATATAATAACGGCGCATGTGCGAATCTATGTACGGATGGAAGAGTGTGTTAATGAGGGGAATTCCTTCGCTGTGCATGCGCTTGTCAGGCTTTTGATTTTTTAAATCACCAAACTGAAGGTGACGGTAGATGATGCATAGGTGATGATAAGTAGGCGGAACTTATTTCGTACAGGGAGTAACAGTGATTGGAAAAGAAGAAAAAAAAAATGGATGGCGTGCTTTCATGTTTTTTGTTGTTGTTGTCGATAGATAAGGAGAGGAGGTTGGAAAAAAAAAAAGGAGCGTGTGCCAGGACAAGTGGTACAAATGGCTACACGGAAGGTGTGTGCTGCTTTACGCTGGTGTTGCTCGATCATCTCAAATCCTCCATTCCTCCCATTGCTTCGGTCCAACAGAAGAGGGGGAAGGGGGAGGCAACGAGACGATGGGAGCGGAGGTAAAAAAAAAAAAAAAGTCGACAATGTTTCTGCAGGGTGGTGCAGCCAACGAACAGAAGAACTGTAGGGCGGATAGTCTGAGGGCAATGGAGAGTGTTTGAAGGGTTTCATGTATGTGTGTCTTAGAAAGAAGGGGAGAGAGAGAGTGTGTGGGTATCTTGCTGGAGAATGAGCCGTCGTACGGAGCTCATGACAGCGTTGCTGTGTGCTTGTTACTTTTTTTTTGTTCTTCTCCTTCGCTCTCCAGTAAAGCGACGGTACAACTGCGATTTTTTTTTGTGTGTTATTTGACACGACGCAGAAGCGTAAGTTCTGAAGCAAAGACGAAGAACCCACCCAACTCATTCCTCACCGCGTTGCGCGGGGGCGGGGAAGGGCGCTTACAGCACCTCCTTTTCGTCCGCGCTACTTCTTTTTTTTATTATTATTACTATTGTATACAGGACGAGGGGTCCTTCCAGACTCTCACAGGTGCTTTGTTTTGTTCTTGTTTGGTTTTGTATTTGATATAGTGCCGCTCTGGGAACCTACAAGCGCTTTTTTTTGTTGTTGTTCTCTTCACTAGTGGAGAAAAAAAGCTGTCGAATATTCTGCCATTTCGCTCCATCGCCTATGCATCTACCTGCTGCCAACATCTATGCCAAACCGCTTCGTACGTATCTTGCGTTGTATTCTTCGTGTTTTCTGATCGTTTTTTTTTTTTCATCTTTTTTGGTCTGTGCTCTTCACCAGTCTTCTTGTGGGCTACTGTAAGTGACATAGTAGCAGTATTCAATTAAGGGACGGGAGTTCCATTAATATTATTGTTTTTTTTTTTTCTTCTTTGAAGTGGCTAATACCCATCCTTCCATATATACATATACTCAGAGAGTGGGTGGGTGTGGAGTGAGAACGCGTTAAGTGCTTCTGTGTTTGCATAGAGAACGGACGTACTGTTCTACAGAGGTGTTTATTCACACTAAGTGAGGATCGGACGGGGAAAGGAGCTCATTTCGGCACTGCAACCATGCAAAGCTCTCACGGAAAGAATCTTCTCCAAAAACAGTTAGACAATTCCGACACTCTTTTGAGCGAAATGGATAATATGAAACCCGCTCCGTCTTCACACGCTACTGCAACTCTCGTATATGTGCGTGTTTGTCCGTTCAGCCAGCGCAGTCCACGTGATGGTGTTGAACGTCCTTTAACTGCACTGAGCATAGGCCCCAAAGAGGGGCAAATAACCGTTCTCGATCCATCAAAGAATTTTGCACCGCGATACACCTACATCTTCGAGTACTGTTTTGATTCCAGTGTTGCGGACTGGAATGACGATCAGGAGTTTGTATATAGACGTGTTGGTACCCCTGTATTGCGCAATGTCATCGATGGGTACAATGGCTGCATCTTCGCCTACGGCCAAACGGGAACTGGCAAGACCTACACTATGCTTGGGCAGCAGCCCACGAGTACTCCCCAGCGGCAGCGTTTGGAGAAACAAGCTTCGGTGCTTGAAACACTAAGCGTCACCCCGCGGAAAAGTGGGAGTTTTACCCCTTCTGTAAATAGTCTCTCTACGCCATTTTCCGGCCGTTGTCCTCTTAGTGATATTGTAAACGCCAGTGAAGACGGTCAAAAGAGCACTGATGGTCTTATTCCACGTCTGGCACGTGATATCTTCCAGGAACTGCATCAGAAGCACAAAGAAAACAGCTCACATTCCTTTCGTGTGGACGTGGAATTTTTCGAGGTATACAATGAAAAGGTGTGGGACCTACTGAGTGGCGGGGTTAATGGCAGCACAGAGCTCCGTGTGCGACACAAGTCTACACAGGGTGCATATGTGGAGGGTCTCTCGCGAAAGCAAGTGACAAATGAAAAGGAATTGCTGCGATGGGTGCGTGTGGGTAGTGCAGATCGGCAAACGGCTAGCACCAAGATGAACGATCGCAGCAGTCGAAGTCATGCGGTTCTTTCCCTTCATCTTGTGCAGATGACGCTTGATGAAAATCACAACAGCAGTCGTGTTACTAGCAAGCTAAATCTCGTTGATCTCGCGGGCTCAGAGCGGACAGGTGCTGTCGGGGCGGAGGGAAAGCAGTTTCTCGAGGGCACGAAAATCAATCTCTCACTTACCACTCTGGGCCGCGTTATTGATGCACTCGCTGACATTTCCATTGGGAAGCGAGGTGTATTCTGCCCGTATCGTGATTCCAATCTCACATGGTTGCTGATGGACTCGTTGGGTGGTAACAGTAAAACCTCTATGGTGGCCACTATTTCACCTGATATGGCGCATTACGACGAGATGTGTAACACTCTGAGGTACGCCTCGCGTGCGAAACAAATTGTGAACAAGGCGGTCATCAACGAGGACCCACAGGTGCGCCAGATCCGTATGCTAACAACTGAGGTAGAGCGTCTGAAGAAAATTATTCAGGATGCTGGACACAACGAGGAGGTGGATCTGTTACGAGATTGCATGTTACAACTTGAACAGAAAATTGCTGAAGAAGAGTTTAAAGTAAGTGAACTTCGTCGCCAACTTGCTAAGAGAGAAAGCAGTGGGGAGTTGTGGAAGTTAAGGGAAGAAAATTTTCGCTTGTGTGAGGAGCTGAAACGACTCAGTGGTGTCGAAGAGGAATTTATCTCTCTTCAGAATGAGTCAAAGATTTCGTTTCAGAATCTAAAGCGACTGCAAGAGCAACTGGCAGCTCTAGAATTGGAGAAAGAGCAGTATGCCTCCTCTCGATCGGTTCTTGCGCCGTCTGATCCACTGAAGGTGTTAACTAACGAGCAAAATGTGACCCAGACGTGCCCGCGTATCGGTCAGAAGACACTGCAGGATATAAAGCGTTTCGGAATTACAGCTGACCGTGGTAACTACGGACAACTCTTAGACTTGGTAACGATGTACGCGTCTGATACAACTCGTGAATGCGAGTTGCTACGCCAAAGAAACACCATGATGATTGAATCCCACAGTCGTGCGCTGCGAGAGAACATACGAAGAATGGAGGACCAAGAACGGGCTGAGCTAACAGCCATAGGGCAGAAGCTTCTTGCGGCATTTGAAAAATCATGTGCTAGGCATGAGGCGATGTCTAGGGAGGAAACGCCGCGTCACGTGGAAGTGAAGACAAGAACATGGGACAGGTTGAGAGAGTCTAAAGAGTCTCATGGCACACAGGAGAGGGATTTGTCAAGGCTCACAGCAACTCTCAATAAGCAAAAGGAACTATCACGAAAGCTGTTCGATGATAAGGTGGCACTTAAACGGCAAGTCGATGATGCTGCAGCCAAACTCCTTTCCCTTCGAAAAAGCTCAGAAAAACAAGCGGTTGAGGCACAAGTGAAGTTGGCAGACACGGAGGAACGCGTAACAACTCTTAAGCGGCAGCTCAATAGTGCTCTTCAAGACGTATCTACATTGGTGGGAGAGATGGTTCATAGTCGTTGTGACATTATTGCGAGTGAATCACGTGAATACAGCGACATAGTTGCTGAGAAAGGGGTATTACTCCGTGAAGAGCAACATGAAGTCATGCGAAAAGAAATGGACGATATTCGGATGGAATGCGGACTTGCTATAAACATATTAAAAGGTCAGGATATAGTACTGCAGCGAGATATAGATACCCTGCGGCATTCACTGGCATCAGCGGAAGAGCAATATGCTATTTCTACTCATGCACTCGTTTCCACGTGTGATGACCACACAGAACTATTATACAGTTATCTCCAAGAAAAAATGCAGCTTCTGGAGGTATCTTACGCCGCCCTCATAGCCGCAGAATTTCGCTCCTGTAAAGCATCATCTACTGGCAATGCGTCCACAACGAGCGATGCAGAGCAGGAGCCACAAGTGCCACCCCTTGTGCTGGAAGAAATTACGCAGTACCAAAAAGAGATTGCCCGACTACAACAAGAAAGAGAAAAGGATGTGCAAATCGTCTCAGACTTACTGGAGAGAACAATCAGTCGACACGAATGTCAACGACAAATAGAGATTGACGCTGCCTACAAACGCGTCCACGAATATCTCCAGGGATTAGAAGAACAGCTTAAAAAAACTAATGATATCAAATGGTCAGAAGAAACATGCATAATACATAAAATAAAAGCTGACCGCGATCAGCAGTATCGCATGATGCAGCAACGACTGGACGAAGCCACGCATACAACATCAGTTTTAAAAGAAAAGCTAGAAACTACTATTCAACAGCAGAACGATACGAACAGTCAGTACCAAAAACAGCATCAAGAAGAAATTAAAAAATATGAAAACGAATTAGAAAAATCGAAAAATCTTCTCGAACAAAAACAACAGAAGCTCCTAGAACTTCAAGAAGAAAACCAAAAACAAAAAATGGCTCTTACGAGCGCCATTAATGCATGCAACACTACCCTAAACGGACAAAAAAATAGTAATAGGCTGATCGCGGCAGCCAGGCAACTGTTCACTGAACAGAGCATGCTGCACAGCGAGCAGATGGACGCCCTGTCAGTCGCTGTCAGTGGTGCAGTGGAGACGCTGTGGGCGGAGCAGGTGGCGCTTCTGTCTGACACAAACCGTCGCGCGGTCGAGGCACAGAGTGTCTATGAGACTGAGCTGCACCGTCTGCAGGAAGAGCACGCCAAAGCGGCGGGCACGCTGGAGCGAAAGTTAGAGGTGACGAAGTCTGCGCTTGTGCAACATCAGGAGGAGGCGAAGAAAGAGGTGGAGGCGCTGCGCACTAACCACGCCGAGAAGATGCATCTTTTTGCTGAGATGAGCTGCGTACTTGTTGCGGAGTGTGCGGCTAGCCGGCAGACCATCGGCAGCGAGGAGGATACAGAGCGCAATGCCATTGTGGCTGCGGCATCCAGTGCTGCAGCACGCCGCCAACTGAGTGAATGGCACGAGCAGCAACTGTTGGCGTGCTTGACGGCGGAAAGCGACCAGCGCGCCATGGTTTTGGCCTGGCAAGAGTGTGACTGGCTAGCCCTGCTGCATGCAGCGCGTGAACAATGGCGCAGTCTCTCTACGCACGAGGCCCGCGAGCGCATGTTAGCTGACGAGCTGAGCTCCCTAGAGGACGCACGGCGACTTGCGGCGAAGCGTGCGTCTGAGGGTGATGGGCTGATCGCGGCAGCCAGGCAACTGTTCACTGAACAGAGCATGCTGCACAGCGAGCAGATGGACGCCCTGTCAGTCGCTGTCAGTGGTGCAGTGGAGACGCTGTGGGCGGAGCAGGTGGCGCTTCTGTCTGACACAAACCGTCGCGCGGTCGAGGCACAGAGTGTCTATGAGACTGAGCTGCACCGTCTGCAGGAAGAGCACGCCAAAGCGGCGGGCACGCTGGAGCGAAAGTTAGAGGTGACGAAGTCTGCGCTTGTGCAACATCAGGAGGAGGCGAAGAAAGAGGTGGAGGCGCTGCGCACTAACCACGCCGAGAAGATGCATCTTTTTGCTGAGATGAGCTGCGTACTTGTTGCGGAGTGTGCGGCTAGCCGGCAGACCATCGGCAGCGAGGAGGATACAGAGCGCAATGCCATTGTGGCTGCGGCATCCAGTGCTGCAGCACGCCGCCAACTGAGTGAATGGCACGAGCAGCAACTGTTGGCGTGCTTGACGGCGGAAAGCGACCAGCGCGCCATGGTTTTGGCCTGGCAGGATATGGACTTTGAATGGGTGTGCTCTTTAGGTCTATCTTCATTTCGTTGTGCATCAGAAGGTGTTAAATTAGCACAAGAAGTTTTTGTTGTAGCGGATGCGGTGAGCTGTGATATGAGCTTAAGCGTTGATGGTATTGAAGGTGGTTGTGGAGATGTTGTTAGTGCGACCTGTGCTGTGAAGGTCGTGTTGCTGTTTGATCAGTATAAGCGTTGTTGTTTTGAGGAATATCTTTTTTTCCTAGAGAGTGTGTTAGAAACGAAGAATAGTTGTGCTGTCGATCTTGTGACTTCATCTTTGAAGCGTGAATACGAGGAAATGATGGGTGTGGTTGAAGAATTCCATTATCAAGAACTTCTGGCAGTGCGAAAGGATAATGCGGAGCTTGTGGTGAAGCTGCAAAACCTACGTGAGGACTTAGAGTTCCAGTTGAATCTTGATCAGCTGGAGGGTGAAATGGTATTAAGGAAGAATCAGTCAGTAAACTCCTCGCATATGGAGAACTTTGGCAATAAGTGGATTAATGGTAGTGGGGATAATGTTGTGAAGAACAGTCGTGATAGTATGGGTATTGGTAGTTATATCTCATCCTTCCTTCGTGGGCGGCAGAATGTAACAGATTCAGCCCCGGAAAATGTTGACTTTGTAAAGGCGTTTCCAGTGGAGGAAAGCAATCGCAGCAAAACAAATGCGTCGTCAGCACGACCGGGGCCGACTTCAGGAGTCGTAAAGCAGAGTGAAACTGTTTTTTCGTTGGATTCTCATTTGCCGCAGTCGAAGGTGAGCCGTGGTCTGTCGTCGGTGAAGGGAAAGGGTGCAGATAACTTTTGCCGCAGTGATGCCGACTTGAGGAAATCGGTGTTCTACAACTAATATGTGATGAAATTATTTGTGATGATGATGGTGACTGAGCTAATTTGTGTTTTTCCTCTAGTGCGCCCTGGAAGTCGATAGTTATTGCTGCAAGTGGCCATGGTAGATGCACTTAGCACTACGTTCGGAACCCATTTTTTTTTTTTTTTGGGGGGGGGGGGGGGGGGGGGGGTATCTAGAGATTGTTCCTTTGTAATATTTCTACTTTTTTTTTTCTTTGGCTCACAGGCGCCTGCGTGTGCGTGTGTCGTCGTGAAGGGTGTTTTGCTCGTGAAAGCACGGCATAAATGCCTGGATTCCTTCTTTCTCATGCCGCCTCTGTGCCTCTCTCTTCCTGGATTTCCCTCGCCCTCTCGAACAGCTTTGCTCCTTGCATTACTGAAATACAAAAAGCAAATACACTGAGCAAATGGTGAACGTCGCTGTCATTGGTGCTGCTGGTGGTATCGGCCAGTCACTTTCCCTCCTCCTCATGCGGGAGCTGCCTTACGGCAGTACTCTCTCCCTCTACGATGTCGCGGGTGCTCCTGGTGTCGCTGCGGATCTCTCCCATGTGGACCGTGTTGGCGTTGTAGTGAAGCACGCCAGCGGAAAGATTCCCCCTGTGCCGCGTGATCCAGCACTAGCTGAGCTTGCTCGCGGTGTTGATGTGTTCGTCATCGTGGCTGGAGTTCCACGCAAACCCGGTATGACACGCGACGACCTGTTCAACGTGAATGCAGAAGTTATTATGGACATTGTTTTCACATGCGGGTCGTCTTCACCTGATGCATGCTTCTGCATTGTCACCAACCCCGTGAACAGCACAGTTCCCATTGCCGCACAGGTCCTGAAGAAACTGGGTGTGTACAACAAGAATAAGCTGATGGGCGTGAGTCTGCTTGACGGACTTCGCGCAACGCGTTTCATTAACGATTGCCGTCACCCACTTTCTGTGAACGCTGTGCCGGTTGTGGGTGGACATAGTGATGTGACAATCGTGCCACTCTTCTCACAGCTTCCCGGTCCACTTCCGGATGAGGTGACTCTTGATCAAATTTGCAAGCGCGTGCAGACAGCAGGAACCGAAGTGGTGAAGGCAAAGGCAGGCCGCGGCAGCGCAACACTATCGATGGCAGAGGCTGGTTCTCGCTTTGTCATGTTAGTTGTTCAAGGACTCACCGGCCAGGGATCTCCAATGGTGTACGCATACGTGGATACGGATGGTCAGCATGAGTGCTCATTTCTCGCGCTGCCAGTGGTGCTCGGGAAGGATGGTATCAGCAAGCGTCTTCCAATCGGCTCTATAACACCCGCTGAGAAGAAGATGTTCGACGAGGCTCTCGATGAGTTGAAGAAAAATATCAAAAAGGGTGAAGCGTTTGCACGCGCAAAGCTGTGAGTGTCTTGAACACCCTGAGCGACAACCAAGACGACTCAAGGCAAGCAGGGAACTGGTCATATCAATAAGAAAGTCAATGAGGAATAAGAGAGAGAGAAAAAAAGATTCTTTTTTTTTCAAAGAACTCGGTAACGATGGAGCCCTTCGGATTGATGCAACTTGGAGTTTTCTTTGGCTAACTTACTATTGTTGTTCGTTTGGTTCACTGTGGAGACAATATACACAAACACAACAGTAAAGAACATTCTGGATGGAGAAAGAAATGACGCTGTGAGGTGTGAGAAGGAAGAAGAGGGGCCAAGATACCTCGTTGGAAAGGTAAAAGCGAGGGGGGGGAAAAGAAACAAGCAAATATATATATATATACTATGACGAGTCTGTGTGTTTGTATATGTGTATATGAGGGGAGAAATGATAATATGGTTCATTAGGGTGTGGGCATAATTTATTAATATTGTTTTCATTATATTCTCGTTTTGAGTGAAGTCACTCGAACTTTTCTTAGGTATGTAAGAAATGACCATGTTTCTGTGTTTAACTACGTGTGCCTGTGCTATGGTGTCTTGATATTGATATCTCTGTTACTGTGGCTCCCGTGTGTTTATTCTGGTCTTCTTGTAATGACAGGTGTTGCTGTGGTTCTGGGGTGAGGGAAGCAATGCCGTCTCCCGTGGTGCTAACTCGTTCAGCACCTGCACGGGGCTTAAATATCAAAATGTTTGATCGCCGTCTGAAGGGCGTGCAACGGTGTCTTGTAGATGCACCAGCATGTGACCTGCATAAAATGTGCGCGTCCCAGATGCTAGACCGCCGTGCGTTCGTGAAGCGTGACACGCCAGTGGTGTTAGAAGTCGGTGCCCACACTGGGTGGTTCTTTCGTCACATGCTTGAGCAGAAGCAACTTTTCGGCCTGAAACAGTACATCCAAACCGACGTGTGCGAGGAGCGGCTAAATCAAAACTATGAGGAGGTGAAGCATCTCATACCGCCTCATGTGGAGTTTGTGCAAATCTGCTGCGATGAAGAGGAGTTGAATCCCTTTGGTATTCCTGAGCGGACTGTAGATATGGTGGTGTCATGTCTTTCCATGCACTGGGTTAACGATCTCGAGACAGCGATGGTGAACATCCGCAAGATTCTCAAAAGGGATGGGTTTATGTTGCACTCCATGCTTGGTGGTAACACATTATACGAGTTGCGTGGGTGCTTCTCAATGGCGCAGACGGAGGTGCTCGGTGGGGTGTCGCCGCACATTTCTCCAATGATTGATGGTGCTGGCCTCTCCACACTTGTGCTTCAAGCGGGGTTTAACCTCCCAAGTATCGATGTGGACCGCCATCTGCTACTGTACCAGACACCGTTTCATCTAATGGAGCATCTCTCAACTATGGGGGAGAGCGCCTGTCACTACATGCGACGACCATTGAACCGTGACGTGCTACTCGCTGCGTGCGCAGCATATGAAGTCATGTACAAAAAGAATGAGCTCATTCCAGCGACGTTTGAGGTTTTTCACACCATTGCATGGAGTCCGAGCTCGACACAGGCTAAGCCGCTTGAGCGTGGCAGTGGACAAGTGCCCTTATCGAGCTGGAACTCTCAAAACAGGAAGCGGCTACAGACAGTGCTTGATGAGTTTGCGCAGAACCCTGACGATGAGGGACTGCAGGCGAAAGCGGAGCTTCTGTTTCAGCAGCTTCGCGAGGAGAGTGCGGTGTTGCTTGAGCAGAAGGGACTCAGTGCGCGCGGCCTGGATGGTAACCGTGATGAGGAGATGCGAGCAATGGAGAAAAACAAGCCGGACCCGCCATTCCAGCACGGCGAGGGAAGACGCGAACGTGTAACACCATCACTGGAGCAAAACAAGGAATCTCAACCGCCAGTTTCGAATGACAAGAGCGGCAGAAATGGAGAGTGAACACCATAGCTGTGCGCATCCACATATAAGCACGTTTCTGTGTGTGAGAACGTTCGCTGTCTCTCTGCCGAAGAATAGGCGGATGTTGCGAGGAATCACACGCACGAAGAAGGAGAGGCAACGTGATAAAAGAAAACGGAAGCGATCCCCTGGTGTTGTACATCATCTTGAGCGGCTGCGTGTCCACCAGCACGCCTCTCCCCCCCCCCCCCCTCCTCCAAAAAAAAAAAAGAATGGGACAAAAGCACTTGCAGAGCGGAAGATGCTGCCTTCCTCCATTTTTCTCTTTTTACCCTTTCCTTTTGCATTCCGTTTTCTTTTCCCTGGAAGAGCAGATATTTCCTGAGGGGAAACAAGGTAGTGTCAAGAGAACAAATTTGGCAGAAGAAAAGACGAGAAAAGGGTGCAGACTACTCGTTGTAATGCAGAAAAACAGCAGCAAAGCGACACCAGAGATGCAGTTCTGGAGCTGCCTAAAGAACTGTGACGTTGATGGACTCGAAAAGATTCTTCTGCGCCGCGTCGTGGATCCGGAGACTGCTGCAGTAAAGCTTGAAATCGACCGCCAAACTGCACACCGACTTGTGAATGCCCCTAACGCGAAGAAAAAGCTGCCGTTATCCTATGCAGTTAGTCGGGGGATGGATGAGCAAGGGCTTCATCTCCTCCTTCGTGCCGGCTCTGACGTGAACGCGGCTGATGGTGCTTCAGAGCGCTCTACCGCCCTTCACGCTGCCTGCTGGGGTGAGGATGACGTTGCGGTAGCGCTGTTTCTCCGTTGTGGTGCTAACCCTCTTGTCACGGATTCCGAATGCCGCACGCCTTTGCATGTGCTTGCCTCACTAAATGCCGCAGAACTTTTCTCTTATTTCCTTGAGACCACCACCAATCGTACCAGTCGCGGTGACGGTGTGGAACGACGAGATGGGCTGCTGTATTTGGATGGGCACCCGTCTGTTGTAGTGTCTCCGGTTGACCTCCTAGGCAAAGGGGATATCAGAAAATATACTGTGCTGCACACCGCATTGTCGGACGTTTCCAGCAGCGGCGATGGTGTTGTGGCAGATTTGCTCGACTACTTGGAGACAATCGCAAGCACCGATCCTGCGACTGTGACACGATTGGTGAATATGACGACCGAGTCAGGGGGAAACCCGTTACACCTTCTTCTCTCAGGTTCAAACTGCAGCGCAGGTGCGATGATACGTATAGTAGGACGTCTCCTTCAACTTGGTGCAAATCCTGGAGCATCGGATAATTTGGATCATACACCTCTCTCTCTTGCCGTCAGGACTCATTTAGGTGCCGTTATTGCGAACGTGTTGCAACTTTTGCTGCAGGCCGTGCAAAGGGAAAATGATTGGGATAAGCTAGAGCGTGTTTTTGTTCAGTATGATTTGGAGGATGGATACACACTCATTAATCATGCGATATCTGTACAGAATACCGAAGCTGTGAAGACTATGGTGGCTTTTCTAAAGTCTCTTGACGAGGCGAACGGATCAAACTATGTTCGCCAGTGGCTTGGTGAAGTTCTAACGGCGAACAACAAGAGTGTCGTGCAGATGTTGGCAGATGTTGCATGTGATGAGATTGCGCATGTTCTGATCAACAATAACGCCATTGTCAGGGAAGAGTATGAGCTGTGCCGAAGCGAAGCAGATAAACGGAAAAGGGAGGAGAAGGAGAGCGAGGAGAGACGAAAAAAATATGAACGTGAAGAATATGTGGAAGAGGACAGTGAAAACATTTATGACGGAAGTAGTGTTTCGAAGGGCTATTCTGGTGGCAAGAAAAAGGTTGGCGACTTTTCGGGATTCGGCTCCTCATCGGCAACGACAGCAGCAACAGTAGGAGGAGGAGGAGGATCGCGTGTGCAGCAGGCGCGCAAGGCGCGGGCACAAGCAGTTGCCCAGCGGAAAAAGCAAGTGCACCACGATTCTGATAATAGCAATGGAAAAATTCGCACATTCTACAAAGGTGTCATACCACTTTGGTTGAAGGTGGCAGTAGTGTGTATTCTCCTTTCAGTAATGTATCGGGTCTACACATTGCTGCAGCGACAATTTTGACAGGGAGTCAGAAGGCATTCGAAGCCGAAACGTACATTTCGTCTTTTTTCTACACATATACGCGTGCCCGGACCTCTGCATGAGTCTCTCTGGTTGTGTGTGTGTGTGTGTGTGTGTGTGTGTGTGTCGGGGGGTGGGAGAGCACGTGCTTCTCTGTCTCTTTTTCTCCCTAGTAAATTTTTATTTGGGGGGGTTGACGCTTCATTTCTGAAATTGCTGCTGATGCTTGCGATGCCTCCTCCCTTCTCGTTTTCTGATTACCACTAACTTCTCACATTGTTTCGTGTGGTGCATAACATTCGGATAAGAATAGGTGGTGTTGCGTTCCCGCTGGCCGAAGGAAAATCGGTTGGCGGGTATCGTCGTATTTGTTAACTCTCCACATCTCTGTCGTGTTGCCTTTTTCTTCTTCTTTCAAACGTGCATGCCATTATCCCTCTTTCTCCCGCACATATGTCATCTCTAGCTGGCGCGCGTGTGGTCAGCTCTGGTTGGGGAGATTAGAGGGGATTATCATTGCCACCCTGAGGACAGAGTAGGTGCAGCAAGGGGAGGGGAAAAAATAAAACGAGGGCGGGCTGTACGAAGTGACTAGAGTAGGAAATGGCTACTCTATCGTTATCCTTCAAGCAGCCGCCCCCACCGGAACGTCTGCCGTCGCGCCGTGTAGCTAGCGTTGGGAAGACCCCACCAAAAATCCCATCCCATCGCGCCACAAGCAACCGAATAGTGGGTTTAGAGTCACAGCGTTCGTCACGCATTTGTCTGCAGAATGGTTGTTCAACCTCTCCGGAGGATTTGCTGGTCGGTCGCAATGATAGCCAACGCTTGGAAACCGATGTGTTGTCATTAAGCGGAGGGGGAGGAGGTACATCACCGATCCCGAAGCAACCGGCAAATGGCCGTGGCATGTCACCCGACTCGCAGCACAAGAAATACACGAATATGGCAGAGCAAATGGGAACAAAATATGGTTCGCGACGTCACTACTGTCACACCATTCGTAATTCGGACACCGAGGTATATTCTGTGCAACTTGTTGGATACAGTATCCAAAAGACAGTGACCGTAATGGCAATCGTGGACGTAAAGCCGTGTCAGTGGCGTGTTGATTTGGATCCTTCACTCAGTTCGGTTGAGCTGCACATACGAAAAATTGATGCAAACACTTATCCAATGCGCCGGTTATTGCGTTTGATTCACAGGACAGTTCCTTTTGGGCGAGAAGAGAAACATTTAACGGGTACATTGAAATCACGGCAGCTAAAAGGGAATCTTACCATTCACAGAGAGGACAACAAACACCTGCGATTTGTCGACAGCGTTACGAATATTATTCCTTTGTCAGGATCAACAGTTTTCGCTGATGCGGTGGATGTCACTGGACTGCCATCACAAGGAGCTATCGTACGCCTTCGCTGGAAGGAGGATCCCATGGGGGGGCTTGAAGAGGGTTCTGAGCTGAGCATCTCGGTAGGTCCATGGCTAGGTGATGGTTTTAGTATCAACGCTAAGAAGGAATGTGTAGCTTCAGCCTTTGGGAATGGACATCTACCGGAGCCGCGAAACAGGCGTTGGAGCGAAAAGCAAGATTACACCAGCAACGGTGGGAAATGTTCTTGGAACGGGAAGAGGAATTCTTTCACTGAGACCCACAATGGAAACTCCTCGGAATCATCTTCAACCCTGGTCAGGGGAAACACTCGACATGGTGATAGCTTACCAGTGAGCACTGATGTGAAAGGGGGATACTGGAACTTATCACAACCTCGTCTGGGCGCTTTTGACCAGGCCACTCCCCTCATCACCTACCTACACGCACCAGCCATCATGTACCGAACACCCTGAAGAAATTTTTTCAAACTATCCTGACGGTTTAAGTAGTACGGAAACAAGGGTGGTAGCCGTACTCTCCCCAATATCATTGCTCTCGTTCTCTCTATATGTATACACACAATCACGCACACACACTGGCGCCACTATCGTACGCCTCTCTATTTAACTACTGACCAAAAATTTTTTATGATGTCTTTGTGTGTTATTACGTGTTAATGACTACTCGGGGTATTCTAGTACGGGAACACTGACGACAGAGAAAACGATTCAAGAGGGGGGGGGGGGAAGGGGGTTTCGAGGAGTTAAAAAAAAAGGAAGAAGGTCTCTTACTGAGAAAACATATACTCCAAATAGATAATGGGAAATATCGGATCACTCTCCCCGTTGCCCTTTTTTGCTTTATTTTTAGTTCTCTTAGACACTCACCCTTTTTACATGCAGTAAATAATTGGAGGCTTATCAATGTCTCCAGAGGTTGTTTGTATATATATTTTTTCTTTTTCTTTTTCTTTTTTTGTCACGTTGGGGAGGAGTAGTGGGTTATGTCGTTGTTGCTCCGCCTCTTCTTCTTCCTGCTACTGCACACTGCCTTATCACCTTTTTTCCTTTTTGTATTTGAACCCGCGCATGGTGAGTTCGACTCACTATCAACAGAGGGGAACAACTTGTATATATATATATATATATATATATATATAATATTTGTCAAAAGAAGGCGAAGGATGGATAATGCAATGGATTTCTTAGAGAGTCACCCCCTTGTAGGGTTTCAGATGGACGGATCACATCTTCACAATGTGCTTCAAGGCATTATTCGCGAACAGCAGCAGCAAGCACACTATCAACGTCAGGTCATTCAGCGCATGGATGACATGGAAGAAGAGTTGCGCAATCTCAGTGTGCGCCAAAAGGAAATTGAAAAGATGTTTGGTATCGTTGGTTCGGATACCATCCGAAGAATGCGCCAGCAGCTTGGGGACCTTGATCAGGGCATGGATAGATTGGCTAGTAACATGAAGGAAACTCGACAGGTGGTGGATGAGGCTGCACAGGTTGCTGTGGACGCCAATCATGGCGTGCAAAAGTTGGAGCGTGAGTTGGCACCACTTCGAGGTCGGCAGGAGAATATGCAGCAGTATCTGGATGATCTGGGTTCAGAGATGGCCCACAGTAACGGACAGCTGAATGATGCTCTCAAGGATATTGAACGAGAGCAAGTACGGTTGTCCGAAAAGACGCAAGATCTCATTCGTGAGATGCAGCAAAGAGACGGGCGTGAGAATTGGCAGGTGCTTCGAGACATGATATCCGAGTTCTCCGAGCGCACCGACAAAAACTTCCAAAGTGTTGAGGAAAGCGCGCGTGCCGTTGATACTGAATTAGCTCGTCATCGCTCAGACATCGACGGTGTGCAAGGTGACGTGGGGTCGCTTGAGGATCGGATGCGTCAAAGGATCTCTAATATCGTGAAGGATGTAGACGACAAGTATCAGCTGATTCTGGATTTATTACGCGACCATGAGAAGAGCTCGCTAGAGATTGAGGAGCACATGGTGGCAGCAGGGCAGGTTCTCGCCCGACGGCACGCTGGCAGGCAATCTTATGGGGCTTCCGAATCCCGTGGGCATGATCAGGCGGGCTCCCGTCGTGCTAGATGGTGAATGAGATGCAAGACTGTGCTCTCACGTCTGACTCTTTGTGGTGAGGGAGGAGGAACGGAAAGGGAAGAAGAGGAGGAGGGAGGTGGAAGAGGCGATGGTGAAAGGAGGAAATGGGCTACAACAGGAGGCGAATCATACGATTTTTCTGGAGTCGCGCCACTCTCTACTCTCCTTTCCTCTTCCTCCTCATGACTTTTTTTAGTAGTGTGTGTTTGGTTACAATTTACCGCTTATTTTGTCAGCATTCCGCAGTGTGTTGTTGTGTTACCCCCTTAAGCATTTTTTCTCTTTTTCCTTCTAGATGGGTGTCTGTACATCTTTGTACATTTGCGAAAGATATGTGCGTGTTTTTTGGGGGTTGTTGTGGGGGGGGGGGGGGGCATGGTGTTGCTCTCTTTCTCGTTGTCCTCTAGTGAGGGCGGTGCTGTTAATTTGTTCTCCTCTCTATTGTTCTAGGCAGGTGAAGACGTCGCTTCTGGTGGAGAAAGTCTCTCTGGGTGTTGGATGAGATGCAGGGGAGTGAAGGTTCTCCTCAACTCTCGCCTAGTCTGTACAGGTGGAGAGGCGCGCTGTGGGTTCTCTCTTTCTGCTCTCGAGTGAGTTATATTACAAGGATGTATACGTAATTGTCCACACACACACACACACCGACACATGCATACATACATACGTATGCACGAACACAACGTCGTTATATTCAGCTGCCTTTCCATTTTCTCGCGCGTGTGTTATTCTGATCGTTTTTCCCATTTACGTGGGTAGCCTTTAAGCATACCTCCATTACTTTTTATTTTTATATTCTCTCCCCGGAAGTTATTTTTTTTTCGAACTGTTGTGCTTCTTTTTCCTTTGCGGGAAGGTGTGGGTTGGAACTCGTGCATAATCTTTTTTTTCTTTTGATTTTTTCTTTTAAATGCGTGTATGTATGCGTTGAAGTGCTGCGCGGTCTTCTTGTAGTCATGTACGTGGGCCCATGGCAGGAGTACAGACTCATGAAGGTCGTTGAGAGTCTTCGTGAAAAGAATGAGCGCCTGCAGTGCGAACTCTGCGGATCCGGCCACAGTGTTGCGTCAACCCGCTCCATCAGTGCTGCTGGAAGTGAACAGAGAAGTAGTCGCCACTTCCCCACCGCCTTAGACGTTGCGCCACCCAGAGTCTTGTTAAAAAAACCCCTGCCCACCAAATCTTCGGCAGCCCCCTCAGCCTTTCCGGCATGTAGAAAGCCCAAGCGATTGCCCACAGTTCTGCGGTTTGTGTCCCAGATACAAGATGTGAAGGTGTTTGTCGAGGAGAAGCCTAGTGAGAACACCAGCTCAACAGTGAGAGATACTGCAAGCATTGATGTACCATCATCCTGCAGTAACGGTAGCATGAAGTGTGGAAAGAAAATTGGCAGACGCAACGATGCGGGGAGGCTAAGCACCTCAAGGCGTGGTGGCGCTCAAAATGCCATCACCACTACCCCGGTGCACGTGGAGTTGGGAACAGGAATGGTTGTTCGTGATCATCAGGTGTGTCCTTCATACCAGCCAGAAATAGACGATCGAGATACTTGTCTGGCATCGCTTGCTAAACTGGGGCAGTCAAAGGTCCTGCAGGAAGATCATTTCCTGAAATTGCTATGTGAAGGTCCATTGGACACCAAGAAAAAGTACCAGATGGCCGGCCAGCCACTGCCTGTACCTCAACGTCTAAAAAAATTAACGAAAGGCGAAGCCACTAGCGACGAGGAGATTCAAAAACAAATCGAACGTCGACTTCGCTTGCAGATGTTGTATAGCAACAATGAGGCTGTGGCTGAACAGCTCTTTACAGACTCCCTTCACGCAGTGGGTGGAGGTGAAGGTCTGGGAGAGAAAGAAGAAAAAAAACAACCGCCGCAGCAGAACGCCATAGAATCTCTGACAAACGCTGGTCGGCCTGTTGCAAGCGTACCCTGGGATATATTTCCACTCGAACGTCAGCATCCGCTGACGGCACGTGATTCCAGGGCTGATGTATCGTCAATGGGGTTTTCCGGTTTTACTGGGGAAAGAGGGGGTGGGGAGGAATGTACACCGTCACCACAGGAGCGCCACCATCGTTTGACTCATCCATATGACGTGGGGGAACCTTTGCGCCAATCTGCTCAGCAGTCCACAAGTTCTCCTGCCGACATGAGGAACACACCAAATATGCAAAATTACCCCAGAGAGGAACGATGTGGGGAGAGCGGATTGTCAAACATTGATGAATATTTGAGGAGGTTGAGTGGTCAACATGCCTCTTCTGCTGACGCTGAATTTAGACAGGAGAGTCTCTTGACGGCAACAGCACCATATCATCCAGGGTCATTTGGTGGGAATGGTAATGTTCCTATGGTGAATAGCCCTTTTGTTGATTCTACATCGGGATTTGTAGACGTACCGAAAATTACAGTGGGTGACGATGATGATAACGTAGGTGCTCTGATCAGTTGGGCTGAACTTCTGGATCCAGACAGCATCGTATGAGCTGCAACAGATTTAGCATGTCCCGTGCTGCCGTATCCCTTAGTGAATTCCGTATACTCGTATTACCCCACAACTCACGGGGTCGGCGTGGGTCTCCAAGCAAAAGGACACCTTCTCTGCAACTCATTGAATTTTCAAACCTGTTTTTTTTCTCTTTTCTACTCTTGACCTGGCATCATGTTTTCTTTTCGTGGGTTTGACCTTCTGGTTGGCTGACTCGTCGTTCAGTTATACTTCGTTCTGCTTTCTCTATCTCCCTTTCTTTATGTGCGTGTTTTCTTTTACCTCCCTGTTCGTGCTCATATCATTTCGTCTTCATGGTTGTTTTGCGTCCCCCGTGACGTGCAGGGTAATACAAAACGCAAAAAGAAAATGAAAATGAAAAAGGAAACGGGGTGAGGCGAAAGTGGAAATACAAAGGTTTTTTGCTGCATCTATTTGCACTTCAGCGTTTAAGGGCACTGGCATACGTTTACATATCGCTCCTCATGAGCGACATCTAAATTTGCTTTTGCTTTTCTTTTCCTCCTCCTGCATATTCCCCTACCCACAAAATATAGTGACGATCCTCTGCACGGTGCGCCTGTAGCGAATCGAGGGAGAGAGGGATCGGGTGGTAGAAGTCCGAAATAGAAAGGTGGACGTGTTTGTGTGTGCCTATTCGCTTCAGTGACGAGGGGCGCGACAGTGGAAACGCCAGAATGAACGTTTGGCTGTTACACGTCGACGACAAGCTTGTGCACGATGATGAGATCGTTTTGTGTGCTCGAAGTGGTGTTGGACTCTACAATGGGGATGAGCGCACGCAGTGGGAAGACGGTAAACTGACGCTTTCGACACACAACATCTTCTTTCAACCTCCCTGCGGGAATCCACCCGCGTTGCGATTGCCGTTGGGACTCATTGACACCTCTGGTCGTGAAATTTACAGCAAACGGCGGTTTGCGTTTTCGCATGCCAAGATAGTTGTACCTCTCTGCGATGAAAAAAAAAACACGTTTGTGAAGTTTTCATTTCGAAACGGCGGCATGGACGAGTTCTTCAGCGCCATGCAGAATGCGTTGAGGGCGAAGCAGTGGCTGAAGGGTCTAAAAACACAAACAAGACTAACGGCAACTCCAACGAAGGCGACCACACAAGCCCTACGAGTTCAGAAACAAGAAAAGGAAGAGCGTGACGGTGACGGAGGGAGCGACGCGCCTGCTGCGCCTGTATTTAGCATCACCGATAAGGCCGGCATTTCTGGTCTTATGCGCGTCTCTGGGGAAAGCGTTCAGCTGCGTGAGGCACTGCGTGACATTGATGACGTGATGGCTAACGCCTCGTCTCTTGTGGCGAGCATTAATCATCTACGGCAAAAGCAGATGAGTGCGGCCGGGGCGACGCCTAGTGAAGACGAGACGGCAATTGAAAGTATCGAGGCAACACTTGGCCTTGGCTCCATGCTTCGAACTCCATCAAGTGGTACCTCTCACAACAGGTTTCACGAAGAACTCGCAAAGGAGATGCATACGTGGATGACACACGAAAAGAACGAGCATGTGTTTGGAACGATGCCGCTTGTTCCTCTTATTGAACTGTTCTCATTATACAACAAAGCCCGTGGTGGAAATGATCTGGTTTCTCCCAACGACGTATACCTTGCATGTTGTACAATGGGAAAACAGCCCTATTCGCTCTACGTATTTAAGAAACTCTCCTCGGGGCGGTTTGCCATGCAGCGCAAGGACCCTTCCCTGGTGTTGGAGAAGCTTGTACGCGTTCTTGGGCCGCGTTTGTGTAGACCTGCCGAGAAGGTCGATAACGTTAGAACTGGCTCAGGTGTAGAAATTGTAGTATCGACAACATTCCCGGAATTTTCGTCAATGTTGAGATTTATAAATGAGGTGGAGTTTGCCGCCCTCCTCCATGTTGCTCGTTCAGTCGCACTTGATTTGCTTGAAGAGCTAGAAATGCATGGGTATCTCTGTCGATCCGGCAGTGGCTTTGGTTGTGTTGCGTTTCACTGGAATATATTTCTTTTCTGATATGTATCACCTGTGCTTATCCTTCTGTCTTTACCGCAGCCACGAAGACAAAAGGCGGCAACGACAGCCATCTCACTCATTTATATATATATATATATATATATATATATATAGGTGGGGAGCTGCGATGCATCCTGGGGGGATGTCTTTTGCTGTAGCTTTTGTCGTTTTGGTGGCCCATCCGTTTCTTGAGTAAAAGATACCGCTGCAGCTGGCATGTGCCACATATATTTTTCTTCTCTACCGTTCTCCAACACATCGCCATCCTGGCATATATGTCAACTTCTTTTTGTCTGGTGTTCCCCGCATCATCATAATTTCCCATGTCATTTTTTTTTTTCAAGGGGTTGGTTGGTTGGTCGCATTCGATTTTATCCTGTTTTTTTTTTTCTTTCCTTTGCTATTCTATTTGGTTCTCTACCACAATTGTTCTCGTCCGCATTCCACACCTCTTTTAGAAGTGGTGAGGTAACGGTTGGAATCCGCATAACGACAGGGACGCACACGCAGCACACCCCGTGAGGGAGGGAAACACACACACACACACACACACAGGGGTACAAAGCACGGGGATGGGAAGAGTGGTAGAAGCTGTTTTTGACCAGCTGCGGCCGATCCTGGATGCCGAAAACCTCAACGTCTGGAGAGAGAGTGATGTCTCAACGCTGCTGTCACTCCTAGACGAATACTACAAGGCCCAGCGCAAAAAGAAACTCCGCCGTGTTGAAAACCCCGCAAAGAATAAGCCGCTTGAAATGGGAGAGGGGGGTGAAAGGGAGCATGTGAAGGAAAATGACGACGACGAGGGGAGTGTGGTTGATCTTCATCTTCTCATGGGCGATATGGACCGGTCACTTACTCAATTGCGGCGCTTTCTGCAGCAACGTGTCCCGTACGGACTTGCATGCGAACCAAATAAGCCGCCGTGTTCCACCTCCGCCATGGGATGCGACGGCAAAATGCAGCACCTGCACGGTGAAATCAGGGCACCTGTCTATTCTGTGGACGCATTTCTCTATCTTGAGGAGGATGTAGATGAACTTGCGGAGCGTGGGTGTATTTCAAGGGAGTATTGCAAAGCCTGTGGCTCATGTGACATTGGTTTGAGCGAGTTCATCACACATTCCTTCTCACAGGACCAGCTGGTCTATCTTTCGTGCTATCTGCTGCCGGCCCTCGGTGACGCCTCATATGGTGTCACTCCCGACTGGTTTCTTCGGCTACGGGACAAACCGGTGCCTACCGGCTCAACACCCCCCTTCTCGCCCCGGCACGTGGTAGACGTTGGCTCGCGCCTCGGGTCGGTACTCTTGTCGTGCTACTTTGCCACTCAGCAACAACGCCTAACTGTGACGAGCCGCGTAACGGGTGTTGAACTTGACAATAACTATATTACTGTTCAGCAGAATGCTATCAATCGATTTGCTACAAACCCCGAAACATTGCAGCTGGATGTTGTACACAGCAACTGTCTTGAGGGGTCTGGTGCAGATGCGCTTCGTAGTGCTGATGTCGTCGTTCTGCATAATGTCTTTGAGTACTTCACCGAAACACCTGAAGAACATCTCCGATCGTGGAAGCGTCTTCGTAAGATCGTAGCACGTCGCGGGCAGCTTCTCATCTGCTCTCCGAGTCTGCAAGAAACATTTTCACTGTTCAACGAGGAGGATATACAAACAGCTCTTATTGATGATCAAAATGGTGCTAATCTCGGCGCTTTCTCAGCCGGTGAATCCCAAAATAATACAGGCAGTAGCTGTCGTAAGCGTTCTCGTGCATCAGAGGAAGGTAGCGGAAGCGTCCATGAACGTTGGCTTCAGTCGTGGGTGAGGGAGATCGACGTGAGCGAAGTGCGGGATGCTTTCCTTCTGTTGCGGCAGGAAACTGAGCATTTCCACGACGATCACTCTTCTTGCAGCGAAGAAAACGGAGAAACGGTTGAGCGACTCTGTAGCATGAGAGTATACGTGGTAAATTAACATCGGGTAACGTAAATTATTCGTTCCCTCTTTTCTCATTTCTCTCTCTCTTTTTCTGTGTGTGTGTGTGTCATTGTTTTTTATGTCTCTTTATTGACGCTCTTGTGGGACTAGTTTCTCATTGGCGTCTTCTCTGCCAGTGCCGATTACGCTGTGCATTGGTGTGTGTGTGTGTGTGGGTTGGGGATGAGGGGGGTAGGGAGTTTTCTTCTTCACGTGTTCTTCACGTGTTCTTTAGCGTCTCCTCTTTCTGTTTCCTCTTATTCTTTTATGTCACGCCCATCTAATATGGCGATATGAAAGAAGATCGTCGCGGCACTCGAAAAGGAGTCACATTCGGCATGGTGCAGCTTCTTTTAATAGGAGCCCTGACAGTGGGGAAGATTATCATTTGCTCAGTGGCTGGCTTTGTGGCGTCTAAGTATTTTCCCATTTTACATCAAAACATTAAGGGTCTTAGTGCCATATCGGTGACCATCTTTCTCCCGTGTCTTCTGTTCTCCAATCTGGTCCTGCGTATCACCTGGGAGGAATTGGAAGTATTTTACTGGGCCCCTCTTCTAGCATTTCTGCCAGCAGCTCTGGGTTACGGATGCTCACTTTTCCTTAAACCGCTCCTTCATTCGGAGTGGCACGGCATCCTCTTGCTTGGTTGTGTCTTTCAAAATGGAATCACACTCAGTTTGTCTGTCATTTTAACCCTGAAAGATATTCCATGGTTAACGGCAGAGGCGGTGGAGCGGGCGCAGTCCTACATATTTCTTTATAACATCCCCTGTTCTTTGGGGCTGTGGGCAATTGGGGAGCCGATGATTGCGTCCTACAAGCGGGAAATGGTACAAAAGGAGGCTGAAACTCAGCATTGGCGAAAAAAGCAAGTAGAGGTTTCTTCAAATGTGAATAAAAGCATGAAAGGTGACATCTGCACAGCTTTTCCTTCTTCATGTGAGTTGGAGGCCCTTCATGACGTGGATGGGGAGAAGGTGACCCCGCCGTCTGGTAAGCCTGCCGAAACTAATTCCAGGGAGGATGTTATTTTATCAGCCGATAGCCAAGAAGAGAATAAACTATTCAAGAAGGTAAATCCGGAGGAGAACCTTCAGCTGTATCAGCCACTTGCTGAGGGGTCAAAAATGTCTGTAGCCCATTCGGATTCCTCGGCCAGCAGCTCCTCCTCTGGTTGGGCCCTCTTGCAGAAAATTATCACTATCCTGTGGAATCCACCAATTTTTTCCTCACTTGCTGCCATCATCATTTCGCTTGTCCCACCGCTTCGGTGGGTGGCTGAGTCACATCCATGTGAGGCGCTGATTGGCGGCATAAAAATATGTGGCGATGGAACGATCCCACTTCAGCTCCTCATCCTTGGTTGCACCGTTAACAATACGCGTGATCCATCATCAGATACGTCTGCGAGTGTCAATACTGCAATCGGGGACAAAAGGGAAAAAGTAGAGCGGGAGGAAGATGATAAGATGGGGACAAATGGTAACGGAATTGATGTTGATGCATCTGACATATATGAGAAAGGAAATCGCATTATCTGCCTTTCCATCCCTCAATCTCTTTTTTTCTCGTTTTCAATTATTGTTGTGCGACTTTTGGTAATCCCAGCGGTATGTTTTGTGGTGATTCATTTTCTTCGTGTGGGTGATATTATTCCCAGCGAACGGGAGTTCTTGTTATCAATTCTCCTTGGAACATGCGCACCTTCTGCCATTAACTCCTCCCTTATTTGTGCCATGCACGGTTACAGGGTGCATTCATACGCGCAGATGATTTTCATGATGTACATAGCCACGGTTGTCACAACCTCCGTGTGGCTTACCTTGTACATATGGTATTTGGGGTATTGACACCATCAGCTCACAAGCATTTCGGGAAAAAGGAAATAGAGAATGATCGAGGAAAGAAGTGGGCAACATCTCTGCGTGTGGTAACATGTGGTTGCATTTACATCACAATACAGAGGTGATATTTTATTTTCGTTCCCTAGCTAATTAAGCAATATATACGTGCCCTACTCATGTTCATTTCCATCCTTTGTTTCATTTCACGACCATCATCGTCCTTCTCACGCTGCATTCATTGCCTTTGCTTGTGACAGGAGTGGTATTTCTCTGCATTCCTCTTTTCCCATCTTCTTTTCTTTTTTTTTTCTTACCCTTGTTAAGGCCTATAAAGGTCTACGGTTCTATTCGTCTTGTATATTTCTCTCCTCCTCCTCCTCCTCCTCCTCCTCCTCCTCCTCCTCCTCCTCCTCCTCCTCCTCCTCCTCCTCCTCCTCCTCGCTCGAAAGGCAAGAGAAAAGCCCCTGAAATTCTTTCTTTCGTTAGTAAATTTTTCTCCCCAAGTCTTTGTCGTGGATAATTTGAATGGATTTTCGTTTTCTGCATTGCTAAATATTTAACTTCCTTTTCTACTCAAGTGCTTCTTTCTTTTCATTCCTTCTTTCTCTCAGTAGGTTGGGAGAGGCAGTCAAAGACCATTTTGTGGTGGATGGGAGGGTGAGCACACCGAAAGGTGAACACAACACCATTGCAAAACACCACCCATTTATTTTGCTTCTTAAGGAAGGCGGTTGCCCCTCGTCAAGAGCCTCTCGAGGTCGGTGTTTTATTTAGCTTAGACGTTTCAAGCCTTCGTTTCGGTTCTGCTTCTGTTTAGCATCACAGTGAACCCACTCGGTTTCCGCCTTGGAAGGGTGGTCACATTACACCACGGCTTCTTTGGCAGATGACCTGACGCCCATTGCCCGGCGCAGCAATAGAGATGTCGCCAACGCCGTATTGCAAGAAGGCATCAACGCGGTACCAGCACTGGCGAAAGAATACGTGACAGATGTGAATGCCACAAACTTCAAGCATGTCTCTTTCTGCATCAATGATGTCAGTCCCTTTCCGACTCCTACTTTTGAAGAAAACCGATAACTGCGAAACGGCTTCCAACACTCCTGAGGACACCACGGTCCAGAAACGTCGCGGCATGTGAACCCACATTTGCGACCCGGAACGGGAGATAAACGACTGCCTGCCCCAGATGGCTGCTGTATCCTCCTGCACGTGGAATCTCAAGGGAGTCGCCCTGCGGGCCTCCTACCCGGCCCTTTCTTGCCCCAACCAAGAATCATGCATGGTATTAATTTATGGGGTACTGGGATGCGTCATTCATTGCTCACTTATCCTTGAACGGTGGGCAGTACAAGACATACCAGATCATTGAAGACATTTATAAATGCAGCCTCAGAAAGGACGTTCTACTGAAGGTCGAATTGCAGCCGCTAGAAACAACGGTGCTTGCTCGAAGTCTCAAATACATCTGGGATAAGAGGATGTCTTGAATATGAATGCGGAAACTGTCTACCACACAAAAGCCCTGTCTGCAGCAACAAAAGAAGACCGTCACGCATTTCACTCTCCACCCCGAGCGGAAGGCGGATAGTCACGGATCCATGGGTGTGAAGCCGGTTTCACAGAGGACATGGAATTCTGCTCTTCCAGAAACGCCATTCACTAGGGAATGATTGTCCTTAAGTGTTACCTATTTTTGACTTTTCTTATTTTTTTTTTTTTACAGCTCCACCACCCCCCATGCTCCCTCAGTTAGCAATACCAGTAATGGCCTCATCCTAGACGGATGGGAAAAAAAAGGTGTCTGGTAGTTGGCTGTTGGTGCTTTTGCAGCCAAAGGGAAGGAATAATACTCCACACTTCACATCACAGAGGTTTGTGCGATGAAGTCACTGGTTCCCTTTCATACTGCTACTCAGCGGGAACAAATGTGCTCGACGATGATGGCTGACGTGTACATTGATCGATACAAATCAGAAGAACATGTAGAACAAGAAAACGGAAAAAAATTTACCGTGTAAAACGAAAGAAAAGAAAGGGGAAAAAAGTCAAATAAATATAGAAAAGTACGTATTTTACTTCAATGCTCTCTTTCTATGTACGTATTTCTGTGTGCTTCCCCACTTTGGCTCTTTTTTTTTCCTTGTCGTCTTCTTTGTTTCACCTTCGTTTTTGGTAGCACTCTCAGTACCCTATACCAGCTCTGTGTGTACGGTGCATAGTGCTATGGAGTACCTTTTTTCTTCTGTGGAAGCCGTTGGGAAATTGGTCTTCATTGCCGGGATAAGCATCTACATATCACGGGGATTCGCGAACAAATCTAAGTTACTTAAGGCATTCAGTTACATTTCAGTAAAGATTTTCCTTCCCTGCCTGTTGCTCTCAGAGCTCGCGAGAAACATTTCATGGGAAATGCTAAGAAAATACTACTGGGCGTGCATCCTACCATTCGTTCCAATGGTAATAGGATTCTCCTCATCGCTTCTTCTACGCTCGTGTTTTTCCTCTGAACTGCATGGTTTGCTTCACATTTCCTGCACATTTCAGAACGTTGTTTCCTACGGCCTGGGTCTCGCAATGAATCTCAACACTCCGTGGTACAACGAAAGTGCAAAGAAAGATGCGCAGTCATACGTGTTTCTCTACAATGTGATTCATTCTTTATTCCTATGGTCTGTTGGTATGATGATTATCGAAAAGTGCGTTGTGGCGCTGGAAAAAAGTGGAGCTTCCACTTCTTCTGATGATGCTGGTCTTACTACTGATACCGCCACCTCTTCTACCAGTTGTAGTATTACGGCTGGTATTATGGGCCTTAAAGCTGGTGATTCTGAAATCGGGGGTGTGACGGTAATATCTCCGTCTGGAAACGGGGTTAACAGTGGTTTATCCTACCAACCAGTAACAAGGCTGGAGGATTATCGCCCGCTGTCAGTCTCCAGATTGAAGACCGGAAAACTGAAGCGTAAGCGAACGGAGGACACTACATGGATGGAGTATATTGGTATGCAACTTTCTTACCTTCTTACGGAGCAGCTCATTGCAAGCTTCATTGGACTGCTGATCGCGCTCGTCCCGCCCTGTGGTATGCTGGTGGATAATCTTGCTGGCAACGCTATATTGGGTGGTATTTCTATCCTCGCATCAGGAACAGTACCTCTGCAGCTTATTGTGCTGGGGATCAACTTCACCGTGGAGGGTGATACCACTGTGGTACTTCCATTCAGATTCCTACTTGGCGTAATCCTCCTTCGTCTTGTTTTTATTCCTCTCATGTGTTTCTTGTTGGTGCATATTCTTATTATAAGTGCATTGATTCCATTTGAGAAACCGTTCGTGTTGATTATGCTTCTGCTCTCAAGTGCACCAACTGCAATAAATACATCCATTATATGCTCGTTGTATGAGTACAAAGTGAAGGAGTATGTAAGATTGCTTTTCTTTATGTACCTCTCGTGCATCTTCACGACGACCGCGTGGCTCAGCGTGTTCATGTGGTACTTGGAGTCCTGAGCCAGCTGTGCAGTGAAAATGGGTAATGGTAGGTGTGGAAAACACCGAGTGAGTGAGTCGTGTGAGTGAGTCATTCATGCTGACGAGTGGCGGGGAAAGAAGGGTGAAATGACGATGTAGACCTTGGAGCGGCAGTATACAAAAAAAAGTGAAAGAGAGAAAGAGTGACACCCCTTCCTCTTTTTTTTATTTTTTTTTTTCTTTTTTAGTTTTTGTAGAAGCTTGTGAACAGAATTGGCGCAAGAGACGAATCTAGCGTAGAGTTTGGAAATTTCCCCTAAACCTGGCATTTATATGTTGTATTTGTTTTCTTGGTTCTTTTTTTCCTTCTTTTGCCATCACCGGGGCGATATGTCATACGGTACCACGTTGGAAAGAATTTAGTTATGTTTTGTTTTGCTTTTCAAAAAAGAAAAAATTCTCAAGTTTTTCTTACACGAAAAAATGTGAGTCATACCGTATTCGCTGGGTCCAGTGGGTTATACTGAAAAGGAAAGTTCTGCAAATACTGCGCGAGAACTGGCCCGGCAAGAATAAGCCTCGCTTATCTCACACCGCAGAGTCAGTCGCAACATAAAGGCACCGAGACTTGGGCCTCCAAGGGAACTGGTCACAGCATATGGATCGAGTATGCAAAACTTGGCAGGACTCTTCGGTGGGCGGACAGATTGCGGACTTGCATGCCCCTGAGCGGCACCAGTTTGAGCAATAGTGCATCTCCCCAATTTTTTAATACAGTCCGGGCTTTAGACTGAGTGGGACGTTTTAGCTGCCGAAGGAGAAAACTTCCAACGCGTGTACGCAAATGCTTTTGAGCATTTTAACCAAAGGTGCGCTCAGTTAGACAGTGAACTTGCTGCCACAAACGAAGACCTGGCGGCTGGGAAGGCAGCCATTGCCGTGGAAGAAGCACGAATAAAAGAAGCCATGGGCTCACTGAAGAAGAAAAGCGCGTTTTTCTGAAAGTTACCGAGAAACTATGGAACACAAGGCTCAAGCAACAATACAAGAAGCTACACAGGCTCAAGAGCGACTCAACGCGCAGACGGTAGAAATGTCTGCGGGAGAAGGACTGATCAAAAGGTCAGACAAGGAAGTTCGATCACGGCGCATCGATCTTTGCGAAGGATTTCATAGGGGGCGAGTGAAAAGCTGGGGGCATCGGCATGCGGAGCTACACTTGGGGATGCGGACATAAGGGGTGGCATCCCATACCTTTCTTGGAGTCGCATTTAGGCACGATGCAAAGACGGTTGCTATGAGGCAAAAATGCGTCTAACCCATTCAACAAGCTCCTAGATGGGGCGGTTTGACCATTGAAGAAATGGAAAGGCCAGTAACAAAACGTCTTCACACAGCAGCGGTGTTGAGTATCCTTTTATTTCGTTACTGACAACAGAGTCTTGCATGGGACTCACGCCTTGTTCCTCAAATTTCTACTTCATCTACTCATGTATACCAGGAGTAAAATGGTCTTTCTACATTTGTTCTTTATTCAAGAGGGAAAGTGGGCGAGACTATTCTCTTTATTTATTTATTTTCAAATTCTCTCCGCCATTATCTTCGCTCTATCGTACTCCTCGTGTGGTTCCATCTCATATTATCCCCATCTATCTTGCGTCATGTTCTCGTCTGTCTCTTTCAAAACACGTCATGAAACATGAACGCAGTCTATGCATCGCAAATAATAAAATAAATAATGTAAATAATACTCGCCACACACAAAAAAAACTTTTAATACTCACAACTATGCTTTTAATTTTTCCTTTCACTCAATCCAAAAGAAGTAAAAACATTCACTTTCTTATTCCATGCTTTCTGTCTTCTGCTTCCACTGGCATCATCTGCTTCCACTTTAGCGTGTTTATGCCGACTCTTTCGTTGCGCCGGCAGCCTGTTTTTTATTGACTTTGGGGGTTCTTCCTCTCTTGTACCTGCTGCCTCTGCTAATACTCTGAGCGCATCGCGTGTGTGCCTTGTTTTTCGGTCCCGCGCATGCTGGCGCTGTGTTTCTCCTCCGCTCTTGACTGCTTGCTTGTTTTATTCGCGTAGAGAGCAGCATACGGGCGCACGCACCTGAGGACGAAGGTGTAGACGAAAAAAAGAAAAGGAAGGCAAGAAGCAGGGAGGCACTCGGACGGGGAAAAGCAGCTGAGGGGGGAGAGCTCCTGCGTAACGGAAGGGCAAGAGACGAGATAGTAAATGTCGTCAGATTCAAAGCCCCGCGTTGCCATCATCACTGGCATCACCGGACAGGACGGGTCCTACTTGGCAGAGCTGTTGCTGGAAAAGGGTTACAGAGTACATGGGATCATCCGGCGCTCCTCCTCCTTCAATACGAAGCGCATCGACCACATCTACCGCAATGAGCGCCTCACGCTGCACTACGGCGACATGACCGATGGCACGGTGCTGCACCACCTCATTTCGCAGCTGAAGCCCGACGAAGTGTACAACCTTGCCGCGCAGTCGCATGTGAAGGTGTCATTTGACACGCCGGAGTACACCGGGCAGGCCGATGCCATCGGTGTGCTGAGGATCCTCGATGCGATCCGCGCAAACAACATGGAGAAGACGTGCCGCTTCTACCAGGCGAGCACCAGCGAACTGTACGGCAAGGTGCAGGAGGTGCCTCAGACAGAGAGCACGCCCTTCTACCCGCGCAGCCCGTACGCTGTGGCAAAGCTGTATGCCTATTGGATCACGGTGAATTACCGTGAGTCTTACAACATGTTTGCGTGCAACGGTATTCTGTTTAACCACGAGTCGCCCCGGCGTGGGTCGACGTTTGTGACGAAGAAGATTGTGCGTGCTGCGGTGCGCATCAAGAAGGGTCTTCAGAAGGAGCTGCTGCTGGGGAACGTGAATGCCCTTCGTGACTGGGGCCACGCGAAGGACTATGTGTATGGCATGTGGCTGATGCTGCAGGCCGACAAACCGGATGACTGGGTGCTGGCGACGGGCGAGCAGCACAGTGTGAAGGAGTTCTGCAACATGACGTTTCTGAATCTGGGATACGAGCTGGAGTGGTCCGGCAGTGGTCTTGACGAGGTTGCGTACAGCAGGTCGGACCCCCAGAAGGTACCACTGATCCGTGTGGACCCTCGTTACTTCCGCCCAGCGGAGGTGGAGACTCTCCTTGGCTGCCCTGCGAAGGCGGAAAGGGAACTTGGTTGGAAAACGACGTGCAGCTTTCAGCAACTCGTAGAAGACATGGTTCTTTCTGAGATCCGTGAGATCGAGAATGGGGAGGACGTGTGGCGGTAGTGTGTGCCTGGGCGGTGCTGTAACAGAGTGCACACTGGGAGATGGTGACGTGAGAAAGGTTGAAGGTCGAAGAGAAGAAGAAAAAGGTATTCAAAACGAGGCGAGGCGGTGAGGCGGATTGGGTAGGTACAGAGTATTGTTGTTGTTCTCGTTTGGACATTGTGCGTAGACCCTATAGAGTCTTTGCCGCCTGACCTCCCTTGTATTTCTATTGTGCTCTAGTTTTGTGTAAAAATGTATGCTTGTGCATACGTACGCTTATGAGTTTGTTTATGGTATTTGTGAAGTGGTGAATGCTCACCGTCATTGGTCGTCCACCCCTGGAGAGAAGGTGCACAAGGATTGTAAGGAAGAGAATGGCTTTGTAGAAAGGGAAAAAAAAAAGAGACAGTGGCAGGAATAGTTGAAGCCTATTATCACCGACTGCTGTATTGAGATTATAAAGCCAGTCCGTTTTCTATGATTGTTCTATCTTTGATATGGAGAAAAGGTCTTATAGTTTTATTTTATTTTTTGAGAGCTTGCGGCAAGAATTGTAGCACCTGACGACTTCATGGATCGACATAACTACACCTTCCCCTTCTTTGTTTATCTCCTTCTATGGAATAGCCTCCTCGGTAAGTGTAAGTTTTTTTCTTTTCTGAAACCCGCCCTGCCTTAACCCCCAACCGCCTTGCCGGGGAAGCGGCCTAAGGGCGCTTTCAGCACTGCCGTTTTGTGAGTAATCGAAAGTGAGAGAAATCGAGTGACAATGATTTTTGGTGCAGGGCACCGAACTCTTATCAACAGACTTGTAAATCAAAATAAATTGTTCTCTCTTTTTTCTTTTCTTCTTGTTCTTAGGAAGGAGGAAGGTAGATTCCATTCTGTGTGTATAGCCTACATCTTGTTCTTCCTTCCGTTTAAATATTGAGGTGGCGGAAAACAGTGTGTTAGTGCAAAGTGTTACATTTATCACCTCAAAATGAGGTTCAAACCCCCATTAGTGTCTGATTTCGTGAGAAAGAGGTAAGTTTTTTTAATCAATTTTTTTTTTTTTTTCCTTCATGGACTTTTCAGCCGGCATACCCCGATGGGTAATGGAGTACGTGGATGGGAGCTCTCAAGACATTTATCAGTCACCGCAGTTCGGCAGCGTTTTTCTTCGATTATCGGCCTGAAGACCGGCCCGATATCACCTTTCACATTGATAGCTTTATGAGTCTGGATGCGAAAAAAGAAGCCTGATGGTGAGGTTTGGAAACACTCAACAGGCAGATTTCTCTGATCTGCGGTATTTCATGGCATCCTTCACCATGCCGCAAGAGGAGGTGTTTCTCTAGGCTTTTAGCGAGGCCAGAGAGTGGCATTGTGCTCCGAATGCACCAGCCTTGAATTCCGAGAGACCCAACTTCTGCAGGAACACAAAAGGCACGCTGGCGCAGGGTGGCAGCCTAAAGGTGCTTTCGTCACTCCCCCTTTTCGTCACCTCTAAAATTATTATAGACGACGAAAGTCCTTTAAGACTCTCATGGATCTTTTGACTTCATAAGTGTGATAGTGGACACTAATACACCGTTTTTTTTTTTTTTTTCCTTTTCAGCAGAGGAGAGTGCAAAGCATCGAGTATTTTTCTTACTAGCTTGTCCAACTGATGGCCGGGAAGCCCTCTTGCGTTGGGTGGCAAACTAAAACTGTTTCTCGTCTTCTTTTGGTGGGCGTCGTGTTAGGGCAGGAGGAGGGGAGGTGCATGTGCTAAACAAGTGATCAAAATTACCCCTTCATCAATGGTGTCTGGTGATTTCGCTACACTCCTGTCTTTTCTCAATAGCCACTCGAGGGAGGTGGAGTACTTGGAGTCAACGCTGCAAGTGTAATCATGCATGCCACTGTCTTATTTTTTTTTTTTTGCTTTGGTTTGTGGGATGGGGGCTACTATCAGGCGCGCTTTTGTTTGTGTAGGGTAGTTGAATTGTCATTGATCGATGGTAGTCAAGCATGACTGCTTCGTCTTCTTGCTGCTCTATGAATTTCCCATTCGCTAAAAAGAAAATTTTCACCCCTGGTGCTCCTTATGCAGGTGGTGATAGTGTTTCTCTTTCGTGATTCAGGCGGGTACGCAATTCCAAAGGGAAAAGAGAGAACAAATGAGCAGTGGAGTACGGCAAGTTTTTTTTTTTCTGTACCAGTTGCCGCCATTGCTCAGCTCCTTATCGTTGTTGTTTTCGACATTTGTTTCCTCTTTAGATTTCTTTTTTTTCTTGTGCGGGTTATACTCACCTGCACTGAGTTTGCCTGACTCTGCATGGAGAAGCTAGCCACGCACATGGAGCTCGATAATCCTGGCATAACGGCGGAACAGCAGTTGCGGTACGCGAAAGGCCGAATTGCAGCGCTTAACTGCCTTCTCTCGGATGCGGAAAAGGGAAAGTTTGCGCCGCAGAATGAGCTGCAGGAAAAATTAGGCGCTGCTCGAGGTGTGTTGGAGGAGCTTTCTTGCGGTAGGGTGGACACCTCCCATGCCGTTGGTGGAGTTTCTGTAGCCCCAACATGGAAGGGGCAAGCTGTAACGGATATGCAACGCCGCCTGGCACAACAACTACTTGGGGAGTTGAATCTAATAGACACATCGTTGCAGCGTTGCTGGAAGAAGGCAGAGCAACGTCAGTTACGTCTCTCCGAGGTTGAGCAACTTTTGAGAATGATGCCGACGAAAAGGGGTAGCGATGATGCTTCGTCGCTGGAGCACCTTGAAACGGAACGTAGCTCTCTGCAGTACACGCGTAACCGTGTGCGGGCAATACTTCAGGAAAGTAATTCGGTTATGAATGCGTTGCAAGACCAAGGAAGGCGACTTGAGGGGTCAGAGAGCAAGGTCGCTGATGTCTTGGAGTCCCTGGGTGTGGCCAATTCAACAATTCTACAGATTCTCCGGCGAAATAAAATAGATGCATGGCTTGTCTACGGTGGTATTGCACTAACACTATTCCTCCTATACCTCGTATGGTAAGACCTCTCGAGAGCTTTTTCTTGTCGTTGCTGTTTATCCTATGAGAACTGTAGGAAATATGGATCAAACAAAGCAGAACCGAATAATAATAAAAAGTCTTTTTGTGAGCTTTTCACGCCGTCATCCTCCTTGCATTTCTGTGAGTGACCTTGGAGTTTTTATTTGTTATTGTTTCTCCTTTCTCTTTTAGTCGTGCAACTTGAATTCCTCCAGTGACACGGAGTGTGTGCTGTCAGGTTTAAAGCTTGTAGATCTAGTGCTGTTTTGTATTCTGTTCTCTTTTCTTTTGCTCGTGTTTTACCTTTGAATAACTTTCATTCTTTTTTGTTATTCTTATTATTCATCCAACACGTTGCACTATGCGTCTGATGTGCTGGCAGGCGGTTGGAGTGGGTGTACTTGCGGCCGCCTGCATCAATTGGCGTACAGATCCACGCATCAACTCCTAATTGAAAGGAGGTGGAAGACGTGTGTGTGTTTTTTTCTGTAGCTGGCTAAAACGCATAAACGGTCGTGAAAATGGATTTGGGACAGGTGCACCGCCCACGTCCCTTGCCGGAACCCTTTAGTGATCTTGAGGCACGTCGCAAGTGTACCATTTGCTGCGGTCTCCGCTGCGCTGCTATTTCTGCTGGTGTAGTGGGGGCAATCACCTTCCCTTGTAATCTGGTGATGCTTGGTGGACGCATCTGCGATGGTCGCGGTGTGGCTGGGTTCCTCAACCGACATCTTTTTATTGCAATCCCTTTCGCAGCAGTAACCTTCACCCACCAGACTATTCAATCCGAGGCTCTATGGAGCAAAAACCGCAAGACTCTATGGCAACTAAATTGGCAGTCAACTGGTCTTAACATTCTGCTCTGGCTTGGACTAACACTATTCGGCACACTCATCTCACGGCGTTACGCACCAGGTTGGAGCCGCCGTTACCGCTTACTGCTTTGGGAGTATCGCCGTACACGACGAAGTTGCGCAAATAAGTACATGCCTACATTTTTTGGAACAATCACAGAGGACCTGGATTGGTACAACATTATATGGATGCTAAGTCTTTACCATATTGTGTGGGGTATGATCACTGTTTTGGTTGAACGGGGATACGGTGCACACTATGCGATGCTTTACCGTGACTTGCCCTACAGCAAATGGTGCTCCCCACGCTGGAGGGAGTGGCGTGAAGTGGAAACGATGAAGCACGTCAACACAAAACAAGTTGTCGGTCTCAGTCGCTGGGGCTCATTCATCACAAATGATAAATGGCGTTCAAGCAGTGTTTAGAACAGAGAAATCAAATGCAATGAGCAATGCAACAAGAAACAGAAATATGGCAAGAGGAAAGATGGGTTTAGTGTCATATCAACGCAATCCTCCAGCATGCGCCTTGAAGACGCAACAAAAAAAAAAACATTCACTTTCTTATTCCATGCTTTCTGTCTTCTGCTGCCACTGGCATCATCTGCTTCCACTTTAGCGTGTTTATGCCGACTCTTTCGTTGCGCCGGCAGCCTGTTTTTTATTGACTTTGGGGGTTCTTCCTCTCTTGTACCTGCTGCCTCTGCTAATACTCTGAGCGCATCGCGTGTGTGCCTTGTTTTTCGGTCCCGCGCATGCTGGCGCTGTGTTTCTCCTCCGCTCTTGACTGCTTGCTTGTTTTATTCGCGTAGAGAGCAGCATACGGGCGCACGCACCTGAGGACGAAGGTGTAGACGAAAAAAAGAAAAGGAAGGCAAGAAGCAGGGAGGCACTCGGACGGGGAAAAGCAGCTGAGGGGGGAGAGCTCCTGCGTAACGGAAGGGCAAGAGACGAGATAGTAAATGTCGTCAGATTCAAAGCCCCGCGTTGCCATCATCACTGGCATCACCGGACAGGACGGGTCCTACTTGGCAGAGCTGTTGCTGGAAAAGGGTTACAGAGTACATGGGATCATCCGGCGCTCCTCCTCCTTCAATACGAAGCGCATCGACCACATCTACCGCAATGAGCGCCTCACGCTGCACTACGGCGACATGACCGATGGCACGGTGCTGCACCACCTCATTTCGCAGCTGAAGCCCGACGAAGTGTACAACCTTGCCGCGCAGTCGCATGTGAAGGTGTCATTTGACACGCCGGAGTACACCGGGCAGGCCGATGCCATCGGTGTGCTGAGGATCCTCGATGCGATCCGCGCAAACAACATGGAGAAGACGTGCCGCTTCTACCAGGCGAGCACCAGCGAACTGTACGGCAAGGTGCAGGAGGTGCCTCAGACAGAGAGCACGCCCTTCTACCCGCGCAGCCCGTACGCTGTGGCAAAGCTGTATGCCTATTGGATCACGGTGAATTACCGTGAGTCTTACAACATGTTTGCGTGCAACGGTATTCTGTTTAACCACGAGTCGCCCCGGCGTGGGTCGACGTTTGTGACGAAGAAGATTGTGCGTGCTGCGGTGCGCATCAAGAAGGGTCTTCAGAAGGAGCTGCTGCTGGGGAACGTGAATGCCCTTCGTGACTGGGGCCACGCGAAGGACTATGTGTATGGCATGTGGCTGATGCTGCAGGCCGACAAACCGGATGACTGGGTGCTGGCGACGGGCGAGCAGCACAGTGTGAAGGAGTTCTGCAACATGACGTTTCTGAATCTGGGATACGAGCTGGAGTGGTCCGGCAGTGGTCTTGACGAGGTTGCGTACAGCAGGTCGGACCCCCAGAAGGTACCACTGATCCGTGTGGACCCTCGTTACTTCCGCCCAGCGGAGGTGGAGACTCTCCTTGGCTGCCCTGCGAAGGCGGAAAGGGAACTTGGTTGGAAAACGACGTGCAGCTTTCAGCAACTCGTAGAAGACATGGTTCTTTCTGAGATCCGTGAGATCGAGAATGGGGAGGACGTGTGGCGGTAGTGTGTGCCTGGGCGGTGCTGTAACAGAGTGCACACTGGGAGATGGTGACGTGAGAAAGGTTGAAGGTCGAAGAGAAGAAGAAAAAGGTATTCAAAACGAGGCGAGGCGGTGAGGCGGATTGGGTAGGTACAGAGTATTGTTGTTGTTCTCGTTTGGACATTGTGCGTAGACCCTATAGAGTCTTTGCCGCCTGACCTCCCTTGTATTTCTATTGTGCTCTAGTTTTGTGTAAAAATGTATGCTTGTGCATACGTACGCTTATGAGTTTGTTTATGGTATTTGTGAAGTGGTGAATGCTCACCGTCATTGGTCGTCCACCCCTGGAGAGAAGGTGCACAAGGATTGTAAGGAAGAGAATGGCTTTGTAGAAAGGGAAAAAAAAAAGAGACAGTGGCAGGAATAGTTGAAGCCTATTATCACCGACTGCTGTATTGAGATTATAAAGCCAGTCCGTTTTCTATGATTGTTCTATCTTTGATATGGAGAAAAGGTCTTATAGTTTTATTTTATTTTTTGAGAGCTTGCGGCAAGAATTGTAGCACCTGACGACTTCATGGATCGACATAACTACACCTTCCCCTTCTTTGTTTATCTCCTTCTATGGAATAGCCTCCTCGGTAAGTGTAAGTTTTTTTCTTTTCTGAAAATGTAAGTTTGGTATGTTGACCACGACACCGTTGACCCTATCCGATGTGGAATGGGAGACGAACTCGAGGGCACTTCGCGCTTTTGTTGCGAATCACGGCCCAGTGCAATTTTATTTTCAGTTCCGCCCTGCTTCAAATCCGGTGTGATCGTAAAATATGCAGTGAATGCTCACCCCTGAGGGTGGCGAATTAAATTTGTGATACGGCAGTGGAAAGGACCCCGTTTGCGAGTTATCGACAGAGTGTGATGTCATTTACGACGCCGCGAAATGAGGAATTTTTTCGATGGCGTTCCAGGAAGCATGCATGACTTTAAGCAGCAAATGGGCTGCAATAGAAGCACATAAATCGTTGTTAGCGCACCAGTACGAATGTGCACGAGCAGAAATGGCGGATGAGCATTTCCGGGTTTCTCACGCTGCACAGCAACAGGCGCAGCACTCGCAAGATCAGATCATGATGATGCAGGAGCAAATGGTCGGCCTGCAGGGGGCAGTTGCAACAACGTGGGGCCTGCATGGAGGAAATGGGCGCCCAACTGCAACAGCAGATTTTGCAAAACCCAAAACTTACTAGAGCCTTGGAATCTTTGAAACAACGAGATGTACACAAACTCTTCCCCATGCGGGTAAGCCTTCAAGCGTACAATCCCCGGCACAAGCTTGGCCGTCGATAATAGATCTGTTATGGAAAGGTGACGGGAACGTGGGGGTTTCATGAGAAGGCCAAAAAGTGGGAATACGAGGTATCCAGGTGCTCCGGCAGGAGTCGCGAAGGATATCTCCACGCCCGGAAGAGAAGATTACGCACCTTTGATGGCGCGGTAGAATACACGATGGAGTATTCTCCTGTGGAGCTTTTGATGGCATATCGAACCACCTTTAAAACACCGGCAAAAGTGGGGCCGGTGTACACAGAAGCGTGGGAAGCATTCGAGGCATGGGCAAATGTGGTACGTACGAGTGGAATTACGGTTGAATCAATTGAGTTGGGAAGGAAAGTTTATGAGTGTTTGCGTCTCCTGCAGACAACGGCTGATCCCCCGAGTATTTCGTATCAGAGCCTCCGGGACACGATGACAGACCCACTGAAAAAGGACGATCCGTACGAGCAGGCGGCTTTAAAACTCGAGAAAGAAAATAAGAAGAGCGGAGTGTCTATACCGATCACGCCGCGGTGCTACCGGTGCGGCCGGATTGGCCACTACAGTACGACCTGCGGGTTCGACATGGCCAATAAGGAAGTGTTTAAACCAAAAAACGTTCCTCGGCCCCGGTAACAATGACTTCCGGGGCCGGCAAGAGTAGGCTTACAAGGGGTAAGAAGTGCCTGGGATTGGACGCGTCCACCGTACGAAAAGGCTGCCGACAGGCGAAACGAGCAAAACGAAAAGTGGTTACAGCAGACACAGGAAGCAATACATCGTACAGGTATGATATTCCGGGAACGAGAGTTACCACCGAGGACAGTTTCAGTAAACGCGGTCACGGTTGTTCTCGCTTCAACCGACGAACCCTACATTGTAGCCTCAGCGTCAGAGGCCAACAAGGTGGCAAAACGCATGTGGACCCAGACAACATGGGAACAAAAGGGTTCCATTTTGCGACGGTTCAAGGGGTTCGCTGCTAAACACGGCCCAGAGAGTAGGGAGGATAATGTTTCTCTGTTTAGAGTCAGTTTACAGTTGGCAAATAGCAGCGCAGTTCAGTACACAAGGACGCTGCTGTCCATGTTTTGGCCGCTGGACGAACGCCCACATAAATGTTTTTTGGCGGGGCTGCAAAGAATGGCCGCTACGGATCCCATGAAGCAAGCCCGCCCAATGCAACAATGGGAATTGGATATGGTGATTGCCAATCTGCCCCACGAACGCGATCGCGTGGCCATGAGGTTGGCGTGGGTGACTGCCAGTCGTTTTTGAGAAATTGCCCTACTCCAGCCGCAAAACTTCGTGCCGCATCTCCAAAATCCAGACGCCATCACTCTGGAATGGGGTGCCCTCCCGAAGATGTTCAAAAGTGACCCGCACAGAGCGGCGCGATACGTGGTTATCGGAGGGCAAGACGCCACGGCAGCGAAGGCGGTAATAAAAGGCATGGCAGACGAAGAGAAGATAACCACGTTGTCCACAAGAGAGGTGGAAAACATTCTGCGCCACTACGGGATGACGGCGCACTCCATAAAAAGGGGAGCCCCCGCGCATGCAGCAGCGGCAGTGGTCGAGCACGAGCTCGATCCCCGTTTGCTCGCTCATTTGGGAAGCATGTCGACCCAATGGAGTTTCCACGAAGCACGGTGCGGTACCTAGGTTAGTGGGCCGCAGCCATCAACTCGGAGAAATTGACGTCATTGATGTAGAAAAGCTACAAAAAAGGGCTTGAAAACCGTGGGTTTGCCCAGAATCCACGAGGGAGGGCGTACTCCCCGCTTTCCACGGCCGCAGTATTCTCAAACGAACAAGCAAGACACGAGTGGCGTCGCGAGAAGAAGAAAAGCCATTACCCTTGCAACAGGTGAGTGTGGACACTTTGTCACTGAAATGGGTAAAAAATCTCCTCAATAAGGAGGCCCAAAAAACGATTCAATGAGGTGTGGAACCTCCTGGGGAGACCTGCTGAGATAAAACACGAAGGGAAAGAATTCAACTTTAAGATTTTGAAGAAAGACGCGCAGCTTATGAAAGAGGCAGGCATTATTAGCACAGCGTCGAGTCACCCAACAACAGGCTGGGTGATACCCTTCAGAGTGGCGGAGGAAAAACCAACAGGATTTAGACGGCGGCTTGTCGCATGGCCGCGGGAAACTAATGAACGGAAATATTACGAGGCCAGCGTGCCGTTGGGTCATGTTTCCCATTATTTTGGAGCGGTTTGCGATGACACCGCGGAAGTCTTCGATCTAAAAGCATCCTTTTTTCAGGTGGCATTGCCCGAGGATGTGCGGGCATGCTTCCGTTGTCGAACAGAGTCAAGGGAGTTGGTTGAGTTTACTCGACTCCCCATGGGCTACAAATGCTGCCCTGAAATTCTTCACACTATCGCGAGGGCCTTGGCGGGCGACCTGGAAGTGGTGAAACCGGAGTTCGCAGCTCCAAGTGATTTGACTATTCACGCGTGGATTGGCAACATCCGCATCAGCGGATTGGGTGGGGGGGTCTGAAGATGGGCCAGACAGATTGACAAAAATGTACGGCATTGTGGTTCCACCCTTGGAGAAGAACATGTATGCGTCAGGGAGTACGATTTCATCGGGGTGTATTTCAATCACGATACAAATACGGTTTGCCCCAGCGAGAAAACAACAAGACGATTAAGCGAGGCTCTATCGCTTGAGACACTGTCAGTCGAGGAAATGGAAAGCACAGTGTCTCGCACGATGCATGCCGCAGGCGTGGGATGTGAATCCATTTTTCCGTACTACTTCTTTTTGAAGGAAGTACGAAGACGCTTATCGCTTTTGAATAGAGGTTTGTTGCGTCCATAGGATGGCGCGGGGTTGCTCTCAGCGGCTGTGGGAGTCGGCGATGAATGGTTTAAACGTTTATTACAGAATGAGCCGGTACAACCACCGATCAAGGCACCAAGTGCCGCACCATTTGCCACGGATGCCTCCATGCAAGGATGGGCGCATTGCTATTCAAGGATTCGGGAGAAATTCTGGCAGCGGGAGGCGCGTGGGAAGCCGAACCGCACATGATTTTACATGCCGAGGCTCGGGCAGTACATCTGGCCTTAGAAGCATTCAGGGGTAACTACGAGGCACCTTTGCACATTTGCGTGGACAATACAACGGTGATGAACATCATGGCTAAAGGCAACACACACTCAGATGCTCTTGTGAATGAAGTGTCGGCCATAGACAACGTCTTGCGGGATCAGGACATTCAAGCCACGTGGAGATACGTGGTTTCGAAAAACAACCCAGCGGATGGCATTTCCCGACGACGCGCTATCACGCGAGGGGATATGGCGAAGTGGTGGTACTTGCGAAGGAGCACGGGAGGCGGCCTAAAGGCGCTTTCGGCACTGCCGTTTGGTGAGTAACTGTAAGATAGAGAACACGAGTGACGATGACTTTTGGTGCAGGGCACCGAACTCTTATCAAGGGAATTGTGAATCAAAATAATTGGTTTTTTATCTATTATTTTCTCATTTCGTTCTTAAGGTGTGGGAGGGTAGATACTATTTTCTATTATTGTCGCAGTCATCGTGGATGTCCGAGGCATTGCAGAGGGGCAGAGTGGTTCTAGCGGTCACCCGCGACAATTCCTAGCAGGACTATGCACGTGCAGACAAGGAGTTCCGCTGAAGAATATATGGGCGCTGCTGGAGCAGTGGGCAGCGGAGCAGATGCAAACCAACCCTGCTTGCGTAGCAGGTTTGGGGTAGCGGGAATAGAAGAATGGCCGCGACACTGCCCTTCTCCAGCAGCAACGGGCATCTCTCGGTGAGTTTTTGGAAGACACAACACAAGATTTTGCACGATGCTCTGTGGATTTGTCCACCAAAGAAAGGGGATGGGCTGGATAACAAGTTAGAGGAACTGGAGAAAATAAAAGAATGCGATCTGTTGCTCTTCCGACCACGGAACGCAAGTCGGAACCCCATTGGATGAGGTCTCTCATATTCTCGGGACGGTGCTGCACAAAGGGAGAGGTGGCGAGCTGAGCCACGCCATCTCTCTCGTTCCCAGCACGGGATTCCCCTTTTCCTACGAGAGGCCCATCGGCTGTGGGAGTAATGGGTAGGACAGTGGGCAGCGACTATCTGCTGCATTTCGTCGGATATCCGGAGAGCCACGGCTGGGAAAGCGACGGGGACGACGCCATTTACGATCTATGATGTGTCTGCGTCGATCTCCCTGCTGCACTGAGGGGACAT
>JASANU010000907.1:0-193625 GCA_030849675.1 Trypanosoma platydactyli
CACGCGTTCGCAGTAGTTGCGCAGAGCGAAACGTATCCTTCCCGTGTGTATTCGCGTCGCTTCTGTTGCACGATCACCACTCTTCCCTCCACAGACCAAAAACCACGCCGTCGCCATAAGTGGTGCCGCGACTGAAACATCAAAACGAGACCGCTCATAAACACACACGCAGGCTCACCTATTCCTCCACAAATAGAAAAATCTCCCTGGAACATCATAACCCGAGTAATCAGCGATTAGTCATCGCTTCCAGAGAAACAGAGGCTGCAGCACATCACTCAATCACAACGCTCACACCAATGTGAGTCAAATGAGCCCTCGCGGCACCATGTTCGTGAATCCCAATAGGTCAACTTTTTACCGACGGTCTGTCATTTCTTCAGGACATCAGAGACGACAGACATCCTTCAATAGCAGAATGAATAGTGAGTGCCCTGCAATTTCCCCTATTTATACGATAAGAACAAGAGCGTGTGTTCTTTCCCAGAGCTGCACTTAGCATATCAGCGATAGGGTAAAAAAAAAAAAACTGTGATAGAATGGAGAGAGCATCCGTTGATCAGAAAAATAATTTGATGCTGACGGAAAAAAAGTACGGAGGGTCTTCTTAGTCTTCCTCCAGCACAAAGCGGTGAGGAATAACTTGAATGGGATGTTCAGAACCTACCTCCTTGAGCTGAGCTGAATTATATAAAAATGTCGTTTCGTGTCAAAACACTATATTGGTAAGAGAAATAATCTTTCTCCACTTTCCAGCATTAGCAAAAGATCAAGTAAGAAATTTTTTTCGTTTCCAAAACAGAGTTTATGGTACACACAGGTCGATGAGAAGGCAGAAAACTCACAAGGCTTTGATTCTTTCACAGGGCACCGAGCTGTTGTTCTATTGGAGAATCTGCTAGTGAACGGGAAGCGTTGACCGCGCATCACCCCGCCCCCGCTCGGCGCGAGACGGTCAGGGGTTTAATGTGTGTGAAGTCTCTGCGAAGGAAATCCATGCGGCACTGCCTGCGTTAGTATCAAAGATGGAAATTGGCAGAGCGAAAGCAGAACAGCTTTTAGCATCGTGGTATATGATACGGCAGCGAACCACAACCATTTCTCTCACAGGCCCACAGAAAAGAAAACAGAATAAATTAACTTTTAGAAAAACGACCTTTTCTTGCTCCACAAATGGAATGAAGAACAAGAAAAAAGTGAGCCTGTTAACAGAGAAAAACGAATTCCGAGCAAAATGTTAGCACATGACCCATCCACAATTGATATGTACAAAAAAGGTGGTATACTAACAATGAAACGCCACGCTTCCCTCATAATAATAGAACACCCCACATCTAATAACGTTCTGGAGCGTGTCTAATGTACCACATGATCGCTTGGTGCTGAGACACTAAGTGGCTTCTGAAATGTAATATTACTGTAAGGTGTCAAATATTCAGATCCTCCCTTTTTGTTTGCATGAGACCATGATCCTTCATATTTACCACCACTTGTCATATCTTCTCCCCATTATGCCCATCATGAAACCCCTCAGAAACACCATGGTCATGATGGAAATGATGATGATGGTCATGATCATTATGATGATGGTCGTTGTGACTGTGGTCATGGCCAAGACACAGATGCTCTGCCTCCTCCATCTCCAGCACCGAACAACACGCATTATCGTCTTCGTGTGGTGTGAGAGCCTCGACAAAAACAAACGTTGCGACACCCTCCAGTATGCGTCGCACTGCAAGCGTCACAGCTGCAGGATCGGCTGATGTCATAAGGCGAAGCTTCAGAAGAGCCATTAGTTGGCCTTCACTCACTTCCCAAAAAATAGACGACCGTACCTGCAGCACACCATTAACGAGTTTGACTCTGTGAATTGCATGATCGCATTGAGCAGTTACGGAGGGATGTTTTACAGCGTTGTTAACAAGCATCCACCCAATTTCTTTCGCCCTCCTAAAGGCAACCACGAAAACATATAGGGAAAGCAAAAGAGACCCAACCACCTCACACAAACAGCTTTCACACAACAACACTGCGAGACACAGTAGCACACACGACACCGGTGAAAAGGCGCGTATGGCACTTCGAAATACGGCGTTCTGACGCACAAATGAGTTTGAACGTCTTTCCAAACGCCGCAATAGCCGAAACGGAAGAAAACAGGTCTTTCCCGAAGGGAAAAGAAACTCATCGTGTTGCCTAAAATCACTGCCACTGATGCGGTCATACGCATCGATTTCCTTTCCATAAATGCTGAACATTACAATATGGAATCCCCCAACCAAAAAGAGGATAGTTGGCGAGGTATCATGAAGGTGAAACGCATGCTGCAGACTCTCGCCAACCACTGTCAGGGTGCTAAACATAACAAAGATTGTGGAACCAAATGAGATAAGCACATGGAGCCTCCTGAAACCAAAATAAAACCTTGGGGAACTCTCAGCGCCGCTCCTAGAAATCCCCTGCTGCTGATGAATACACGTTGACAAGACACTCGGGTTTGTTTCCCGCGGCACATTCGCCCCCCTCGTCAACATAGAAGGTAGTGCTGAAGAGTCATGATTGTAGTGGAGCGACAATGCTGCTGCAGCAATTGAAACCCAGATATTAAAAACCACGAAAGCATTTACATTAAGAATGAGACACTCACACGATATACTAAGAAATACATCTACGATCCATACTATAAAGAAGTGAATGCTAATATTGCGTAATCGATATACCTCTGGATCAATCTTCTCGGTGAAAAGAGCCAACAGATCTCGTATCATCTAAGAAAAACTCTGCAATTCGCCGTCCCACGCTCTGCTGACTTCCGAGAGAGAAAGAAGGAAAAGCGGCCAAGAGAACTAATCTAACATGGAAAGAGATATCAGAAAGAGAATAAAACAACTTTGAGTAAACGGTGGTTATAGTTCGCACCCATCACCGTTAATTTGTGCCTGTATAATAATATCGTATATAACACAGTGTGTCTCCCTCACTCGTATATTGCCTTTTTTTTCCTTTTCAGTTCAACTACGGGCATATAAAAAACCCTCTACCCACAGCCCACGGCAGCACTATGGGTGTCGTGCACTACAGCATTGTACGATCCTCAGAGCGAGCGCGCTTCACATGGCCGGTATTTAGCAAAGGGATAAGGTGGCCCATACCGGCGGCCTTTATCGCAGATTTTACATCGTTGGACGAAAGATTTGCGCGTTTCCTTGAGTCACGTAATCTTTCATCCTCCGCAAGGCAGGAAAGATATAAAATAGAGATAGTAGCCACTTTTTGAAACGCGATACGGGCATCCTTTGACACATGCATACCATCTTCAATCGCAGCGGCTACAACGCGGTGTACTTGGCCAGCAGCAAGACTTCGAACCTTTAGCATGTGAGCACTAGATGAATCCGCCACCTCAATTCCACCCTTATTTGTCAAACGGATATCCTCACTTTCCATGGGTTCAACAAGAGCAGATAGAGCCGCGTCCCCAACTACAAAACCACCTGTTCGATCTGTAGTCATTTATACCTAGCAAAAAGAATATCAATTATGAAAAAAACGTTGCAGGTCGTTCAGACACGCTCTGCTTACACAGGCACGTTCGCCTTCAATTTGTCAAGACGGGGGGGGAATGCCTCACGGAAGAGCGCAGGGAGAAAAAGAAGATTGGAAGCAAGAGAGGGGGAAATGGCGCGGTAGACATCAGTTGGTCATGTGTGAACGGTGCTCGTATCGTCACTTGCGTTTGTCGGATTGAAGGGCTAACTTCATAAATGGCAATAACTCATCACTTGCAGGTCGAAGCGCGGTGCTATTCTTCGTCACCGCTATCACAGGGCACTGTCATTGGTCGCTCAGACACGCTCTGCTTACACAGGCACGTTCGCCTTCAATTTGTCAAGACGGGGGGGGAATGCCTCACGGAAGAGCGCAGGGAGAAAAAGAAGATTGGAAGCAAGAGAGGGGGAAATGGCGCGGTAGACATCAGTTGGTCATGTGTGAACGGTGCTCGTATCGTCACTTGTGTTTGTCGGATTGAAGGGCTAACTTCATAAATGGCAATAACTCATCACTTGCAGGTCAAAGTGTTTTTAACTTTGGTATTTATCGATCAAAATGTGTCACTCTCCTTTCTGATATCTCGTACGCAAAGAGAGAGAAAGTCGAAACAAAGATAAAACGTTGCTGCTGGCAAGGAGAAATAGGTGATACCACTGCAGACCAGGAACGGTAAAGAAGAGAAATAGATTCCAATTATCATTAAGCTATCTTACCCCTTTTCTTCGCTTTCTCTCAGTGTCCACGAGCTTCGAATCAGGGCAAATGCAAATTTATTTTGTGACACACACACACACGCAGAAAAAGAGTAGCACACGCATACACACTTATTTTTTCTTGCTCTCTTTTTATATATGTGTGTATGTGGGCTCATGTAGAACACAGCGTCATGGAGAATGCACACTTCCCCTCAACAAGCAGTATGACAGCACTGCTGTTCTCTACAACTTCACCGTCGACGCGCAGCACACGCCATCCAACTATGTTACGGAAGTCCGACACTCCAGCCGCACGAAGCGCACGAGTAAAAGGCATTGTAGGCTCATGGGTACCTGCACTATCACTACTCGATACACCTGTAACGCGACGTATCGTGGCCCTATCCCCGTGAAGGGAGAAACCTAGCGGCAAATTTGCATCAACCCTTTCAAGATGCAGCGTTAACACCTCTCCAGGCGACGTGGTAGTCAACGGCGCATCAGGCGCCACATCATTTTTAGCCGCAGGATGCTTCACTTTGGTTTCATTCCAAGCAGGCTGCACCATCAGCTTCCTCCGCCGCGCCTGTCGCTCTTTCTTTACGTGAAAGAGTAGGCTATGGCGAGCCGCCAAACGAATGGTAGCCTGCAATCGCCCGAGCACCCGTAGGTTTGCCTCTTTACGGTGCGCAAGCTGCCTTGGATCGAGACCCTCCATCTCCGCAGGAACCCCGCTGCAGCTATCACGGAGAATGAGAGCCATGTTCCTCGCCCAAAGCCGCCTACTACATTTCCTCTTTTCGGACGCAGAATCCTCCAATGGCAAGCTTGCCGGCTTCTCCCGCTTTAGTAGCAACTGATAGTAATATCGAAGCACGTTACTAACTACGTAAAGACGCAGAGCTACGTAGCCCAGTGCCCGAGAAAAGTGCCGTAACGTGCCCCCCAGTGACCCAACGCGAACAATGTTGGAGGAGGCAAGCGCATCCAGATCTGATGACCTCAGCCCTGGCTGCACCATCTTGATTAACTCACGGTTTTGCGAGAGTATAAAAACAACCTCCTGAAGCTGCTGCAGAGGCATCCAGAGAAAGGAGGGGTGCAAAACATGAGCGTGGATGACAGCCAGGATAGAGTTCGCCTCACGTCGCCGCAATGGTTCGTTAGCCGGCACCTCCTCACATTGTACACCAGTAAAGCAATAATGCATCTTCTTCGTTCGCAGATGCCAGAGCTGCTTTGCTGTGTTATGGTCCAGTGCAAAAAGGATTTCCTTCACATATGAGGAAACAGCAGAATCTTCTATTTGATCATTGACACCTTCAAATCCATCACATGACGACTGAGAGGCCTGTCGCTGCAACGACAAAAAAAAACCCACCTCCGTCGCCTGGGAAAGGCTAACACCACAAACACGAAAGGCAGTCTTATCCCCGTGGCGCCGTTCTTCTCCATCACCATCTCTGACATCACTTACTTGCTTGAGTGCCAGAAACGTGTGAAGGCAGCATGTTAGCACCTCTTTCCCCTCTGTAGCGAGGTAATGGCGGCGCATCAAGGGGAAGAATGAGACGGCGATTCCACTGAGAAACCTGCATGTGGAGCACTGCACAAACGGTAGCACCTCCCTTCCATCAGTCGATACACACACGGCAATGTCCTCTGACACGTATGCACTGGCGTACAGACGAATAAGCGAGCTGGTAGAGACACGGACGTCAGATGCGGTACACAGTACATTTGCCCATGCAGGATCTATCTCAACTATTTTCCTTTTGCCATTACTCATTCTACTAGATATATCGATTGGTATGACCCAACACTGCCCCGTCTTCCTACAGGCTAGGAAATACAGCTCAGTTTCTATTTCCAATAGCGTGCGGCACAAGACGGCGTATGGCACCACCATCGAAACTGGAGCCGCAGTGTCTCGCTTCGAGTGCCATAGAGAAAAAATTCTCGCTGTACGCACCAGCAACCCCAGTAATAGATTCGCCATCGATGGATGTAAGTTAAGCAGCACACCGCTATCTCCCTCCTGTTGCCCATATCTACAGCGCGCGTAGCGAATATTAAGGGATGAATGCAAAGTGCGATGCGTCATCACCTTATCGGTGGCGTGCCGCTCGAGTGGGGGGGCAATACGCAGCCAGAGCCGCTGAAACGATGAAATGAGTTTCCGCTCCAGCTCCAGCTGTATTAACAGAGAAGATGATATCGCTGAAGTCACCAGCAACAACCACAAAATAAGCGAGCAGAAGATGCGCGCTTCATCTGGGTGGCACTTCTCTACAGGAGCTTCCCGCGTCTCGACAACTGTCAAGATATTTTCGATGCCTCGAAGAACGCGTGAAAGAAGTCGCTGCGGTTGCTGTTGCTGCCGCCCAACGTCATCTATGAGCAGAACACTCTCCTCAACCACCCTTTCAAACAGGATGGAAGCCACTTGCAGTATAGACGATCTAGAGCTCTTAATGCGGCCCTCTAGCAGCATTACCTCCTCGCCTCCATGAGATCTAACAGATGGCCGCAATGCATGCCACAAAAGCTCATCCACGACTAACAACGTCACGGCTACGATTTTGGAAGCGCTTAAGCAACTCCTCTCTCTCCAGTCATATATATCCTTGGGAACACTGAAGCTGTTCTCAAGAGGTTTTGCAAATGTTGCACGAGAAGCATCGTCAAGGGCGACAACGGCCTCCACGTAGGAACAAAGTACTTTATAACGCCACTCGTGTAACCGCGCTAACTCTCCCGCATTACCTCCACTACATGCCTGAAAGCGCCTCTTTCCCTCCTGGCGAAAGGCACGCACTGACTCCCGCAGTACAGCAGCTAGTAAGTTAAGCGCACCAAGCTGCATGTGTGCAGCAGAAGAGTACTCCTTATTCCATACTCCTATCCTCAATTTAAGGTGCGAGACGCAGCGATGCAGCATGTCATCGAGTTCTTTCCTTCCAACATCAGTTGGTGCAGTAGCATGTCCACCCCCGTCACACGCCAAATGATCAAACATCAGGCAGCACGCCGAGGTCACCTTCTTAAGCAATATCAATAGCATCGGCTGCCCCATGCATGTGTCTGTCACAGAGAACGTAGCCGTACGATCCCCACCACGTGCACTACTCAGCGCTGGTTTGTGCCCGGTGGAAAAACTTTGCACAAGAGACTCCATTTCTCGCATCTTAAAGCCAAGTGAGAGCACAAGATGTTGTGCCACCGTCTCATCGCTACTACATTTATTGGTAGCATTATCCCCATTGCTACTGCTGTTCCATCTACGGCTGTAGAACACCGGATACAGGGAGAGTATCGAGGCCCAATAGCCCCGCTTCATCTCACTACAAACGTCAGATAAACGCAAAGAAGCAAAAGATGTGGTGCATTTATTATTTCAGATATAACAAAATCAAACGGAAAAAGGGAAGTTTATGCGATGCAAGTGTATCTTTTCAATCCTTTTTAAAAAAAAAAGAGGGAGGAGTAAAAGGAGAAAGGATATTGATGATGATAGACGTACTCTCCTCCCCTTTAAAAGATGACATTCGGTGCAAAAAAAAAGGTGAAGCACAACCCTGTTATCATGGATACAATAAGGGGGACCGTTTTGCGTGTTTTGATGTAGCGATACCCCATCGCACAACTCAGTAGAAGCGTAGTCCCAGCAGCAATACGATTCCCCGTCTTGTCATGCGCATTCTTGCTCAAGAAGGTAAACGTAAATGTCATGACAGTCGCACCTGTCAGACCCGCGATCAGGCTGATATTACTGCCCTTCCGATACCCCATAAAACCTCCTCCCAATAGCAAGACAGCAAGTGCTGCAGCGGCGGTAGGCGCGTGGTTTGACATTCCTATCGTGAGTGATGTTTGCCTGGGAGCAAAGGTTATAAGTGTCTTTGTATTCTTCTATCAGTGAAAATAAGAGTAGAAGAAAAGTCTCACCCTCACTTTTTTCCCTTAAACAAGAGACCAAAGAAGGATAATAGTCTTGTATTACAAAATAGTGTATGTGCTGCACATGGATGGGTGGGAAGAAAGTAAAGAAACGAGGCGTTGAGTCATTCACCAGACTTCGCTCTGTTGTTTTATATACGGAGGGATTTGTGGATAATTGTGGGAACGCGCAGGCGGCACCTCATCCTCACCTCTCGCGCGAAGCGATCAAGAGGGGAACTGAAGGGGCGGGCTATTCACGAAGGAAATCTAAGGGGCCCTGTCTGCGTCGGTGTCAAAGATAAATAATGAACATGGAAAGCAGAAAACAGCTTTTTTGTCATGATATTAGCAGTGGGTCTCAAACCACTCCTCTCGCAGGCTCTCAGAAAAAAGCCGAAAAAACATGAGTGCAGGGTTTACTTCACTATAACAAGCTGATCTACAAAATAATGTCTCCTCGCATCACGCTGGAACATACGATTTGGGTTGTCTGGTCCCTCATAGCCCCTTTTTTGTATCTGCTTGTGTTTCCCTTCTCCCCTCTCCTTGACTCAACAGACATATCAACGCATAGGAATATCCAGCTCCCGATCTGTGTTGATGGTGGTGATGGGAGGGGAAATAAGAGTACGCCATTGCAATTTCTTTTTTCGTTTAAGTTGAAGTTTATACGTTGACAGCTCTGGTGTGTTCCTCAGCCGTCTGGCGATGTCCTGGATGACTGAGCTCTCCCTCACTCCAGACAGTCGAGGAATATCACGACCTTCTCCGTAGGGCAGGGGAGTTTCGACTGTAGACGACGTCGTATCTCCAAATGCGTTGTTTGCGACCAGCAACGGCGCGTGACTTGTGTACAAGTTTCGCCATGCTTTTGGTTGCTCTACAGCCTGCGTAGATGTCACGAAGTAGTCAAGTAGGCCATCAGGTGCGTGCCGCGGAAGAGACGCCGACCACAGGGCTCCCACATTCTTCCCCGAGACGGAGTTCAATGTGTCGTCGCGGGCTGGCGAATGGTGATGCTGCATTGCAGCAGTACATCCCATCAAACCACCAGTAGATAATTTATCGTCTGGCACTTCGGGGGTTAGAGTTGTCGAAAACGGAGTGTCAATTGCCGTAAAGCCCTTCTTCTGTGCTTCCACCGCCCTAATAGAGATGTCCTTCTCTTTATCCACAGGAGGTATTGGAGCGAGCTGCCACTGTTCGAGCACTTTTGGGTGCGCTTGCTGCCCGAGAGCGTTGCAGTCGTCCACTGAAGGCGAAACGATCGTTCCACTCTCGGTCGAGAGATACCACATGATGCGCACCTTGCACACAACCAGTTCTCCCGTTTTCAACGACACTATGCAATGCCTAAGAGGGTGGGGCATAAAGCCGATTTGAATGCAGTCGCTACTCGCCACGGCAACACCGTTGCGCATCAACGACAAGATAAAAAACAGGTCTTCCCCAAGAGAAGTGCGCAACATCAATTGTGCTGGTAAACGCTCCACGCGGCACCGATCACCCCGCCTCAGGCAATGCAGCTCCATACACGCTTCTGGTAGAGACCCTAGCGCCACGGCCACCCATTCACAGTCGAGCAAATAGACCTCGAACCGAAACATCACTAACTATAAAACTAAAAAAAAAAATTTCCGTCAATCACTGCTGTTTGGAAACCTGCAAGGCCAAGCTAAGATATGAAGGCAGGAACAAGTCAAACGCGCCGAAATCAGTAGGAGCAAGAAAAATGTTTTGTCTGACAAGCAATCATGAGTCCACGCTCCTGCATCAACACGGTGCAAATTAGGGAAGACATCCGTCAGCAGCATTATCATTCATAACGAAAAACAAACAGACACAAAAATATCCACCAACAAAATTTAAATCGATGAGCTTCAACTCATAGGGCACAAAATACATCCAGCCCCAGGGTAGTTAAAGCAACAACATAAAAAACGCGCATGTAAATACGAGATGTGACACAGGAAGAAAAAAAAAACATGCGATTGTCGCTAGATGTATACTCCAAACAGTTGTTAAACTACCTCTTCTTTCCTTTCCAGGAGGCATTCACCAAAACTCAAACATAGTGTATAATACATCACAACATAGTACATAGACGCTCCATCCGAGCATGCAGGTGAAAGTAACCCACCCAGTGAAAAAGCAAACAAAAAAATCTAAAAAGCAAATAGACAAGAGAAAAAAAAATGAAACACTCAATACTTCCACGACGGCCCAAACGCAACAAATTACAGTAACGCAGAAAAATCAGCTATCGACTCAACCACCAGAGGAGACACCACCGACATTCTTCCCCACCTCCCGCTCACATACAGAGCCACGTTCTTCAGCTACACATTCCGTTTCAGCTGATGGCACCGCCTCGTCCGACGGCTTTTCCGATGAAGCGTGTGGCAGCGTTGAGAGCTCCTTCACCGTTTCAGCTGATGGCACCGCCTCGTCCGACGGCTTTTCCGATGAAGCGTGTGGCAGCGTCGAGAGCTCCTCCGCCGTTTCAGCTGATGGCACCGCCTCGTCCGACGGCTTTTCCGATGAAGCGTGTGGCAGCGTCGAGAGCTCCTCCGCCGTTTTGGCAGGCGCGGCAGAACCGTCATTCTTTTCTATGTCCCCTTCGTCCACAGAAACATTTATCGGGGGATGCTCTTTGTCGACTTCCCTCTTAATGTTGTTTCTGTAATCAACACAGGCGTTCTCTTCCACCTCTTCACATGATGCCTCCTCTGATGAGTCGTGCAGACGAGCAGATACATGCTTTTTACCCTTGGAAATGTCAAACCCTGCAGACCATAGCGTGAAACCATGCAAAAGTGGGGTATAGCTGCTTGCGTGCCACGCTAGAGCTGCGGTACTCTTTCCATAGGGTCCAAAGGTGGAACGACATGCTTGTAGAACAGTAGTCCAGAGGAGTTCATTTTCCTGTTCCTCGATTTCGTATCGTTGAGAAACTTCCTTTCGGGTGACGGAGAATAGACGGACACCGTACATATCAAAGAGCCACCGAAGCATGCAATGCCAGTCATCTTGTTCCTCCTTCTCAATAGAGTAACGCGATTCTTGCCATTCCTCCATCATTGTCTTCTCTTGTACCTCCTTCTTTTCACCATAGCGTTCCATCCAGAGGTGCCGGAAGTAATCAGCAGGGGCCAAACGGAACAACTCGCGGCGAATGGTAAGACGTTCTGATTCTTCGTCCTCCACAATATGCGCACGCCTGTTAACTTCAACATCAGCGCACTGCTGGAAACAGACAATGTGAAACCATGACGTGGAGCAGCGCTGCTCAATCCCCGTGCGCAAGCGCAACTCAACACAACTCAGCCAGTGACGAAGCTCCTCTTCTTCCTGCACCAACATTCTGTACTTTGTGCAGGGGAAGCCAGGAACGCGGAACCGCTGGAGAGCCAGCGGGTTCAACTCTCGGGATGGAATGACAGACTGCTTCAAAATCGTCTCCCTCGGTACCTGGGAGAGTGTACCGACACCTCGTGATCTCTGTATAGATCGGTCACGCTCTCTTTCCTTCCTTTCACTGATCAAGACGCCAACGTCGTGCATGAGATCTGCCAAGGCATTAATAACCTCTTCTTCAATGCGCTTTCTCTCCCCCGTTTCATCACGAAAAACTCGCAACTGAAGCTCATGAAATGAGGGCACCCGAGAGGTCAACTCCTTATACGTTTCCGAAAAGCTCCTCGAAATCAGTGCCATCTCGTGGTGGAAAGATCGCGAAAAAAAAAACAATGCACTGTAAAAACTACCTGAGTTTTCTTTTTCTCTTTTGTGATGTATTGTTGTAATACCTATGTGCTTACCTTTCTCTCGTTTTCGCTCTTTGCTTAGGTAATAAAATGATAATAATAGTAAGAAAAATTATGGACGGTATTTATCAAGTTTCAAAAATCAGTTCCACTAATGAGGAAAGAAAATAAATGATAAGGAGCGAAAGGTGTGTATGCTTCCGTGATCATTTCTTAAATCCTACTCCTTTGCTTGTGGCTGGAGTATATAATCGACGTCCGTGTCTGTCTCGGTGAGTTGCTGAGGTACACAGCCCATCGCGAAGCGCAGGCTTGACAGGCGAAAGTCAGGAGGGTCAAGCGCGAGTTGCTGGACATCCCAACCCGCACACCTGAGCGACTCCCGAAGTTCCGCGCCGCGGCGCAGCCAAAGTAACTGCTCATTATTACACTCACGCAGAAACCGACGGAGTTCGGTGACGGTTTGTGAGTGGTACAGGAGCGCTGTGTACGCGATAAGGTATGCGGTCAGCAGATGTAGCTGGTCGCATTCTTGATGAACTAGAAGCACCAATCGCTGTCGAAACTTCTCGCGAATTGCTGCATCCTTTGCCCTTGAAGAAGGCCCAGCAAATAGCCTCTGCAAGAAATGTGGCGGCTCCCAGCGCAGCCAACTCTCTCGCAGCGACAGCGGGGCTATCGGTTCCCACAACGCGAGGAGAAACATCTCTGATGAGCACATGTACAGCACGTCCTGCTTAAGGCGGTCAGAACGGACACGAACCTTTACCACTGGTGGACTCACGTAGAGAAGGCAGGTGCGGTCATCATGATTGAATACTTTTTTATCCACCATTAGTAGACCTATGCGCTCGCTCACCTCTTCTGGTGTCAGTGTGCAGCGCTGATGATTACCCTCAGCCACAACATAATCACGTAACACCACCGAAAGTGTTGTTATGTTCAAAACCCGAAATGCAATCTTACTCATGGACATATATGAAAGGAGTAAATTTACCGCACAACATAAGAACACAGTGACAAGCTGCGCCACAAGTGAAGTGACAAATGATGCATAAACAATACCCGCAGCAGTGGATGCTGTATATATCACCATTCCAAAGGAGTTAAATTTTTTTGTTAGCTCCGCAATGTTGTTACTCACCGCAAAGTGCTGCAATGCAGCGGCACGGGTGACCAAAAACATGAGCGATGCTGATTGCCGCACAGAGGATGTTATAACTGCAGCTAAGAGAAGATGGTGCGGTATAAACGATGGGATCGTCATCTCCGCAACCACAGAAAGATTGTGCATCATCACGCTTACCACAAACCAGAATTTGGGACGATTTTCGTACGACACAATACGGTTTGCCAAATATGCAGCTCCAAGCGCAGGGAGAAGATCCTTCAGCATCCACAGCTGCGGGGAGGACTCGAGAAAGAAACCTTTCAGAATAGATTGATAACCGATAGAGGAGGCAAAACTTGACACGAAGCTGCTGCACATAGAGAGAATAAAATAGCGACGAAACCCTACTGCACACGAATCAGGATAACCCTGTGGCATCCCGAATAGGCGCATACGGTGTAGCAAACTTCTCTCCTGGCGGGAGACAAGATACATCACACCAGGAGACTTTGGTGAAACCTCCCAAGTATAGATCTTCTTGCACTGAGAGAAACTCATATTCGACTGCCTAGATGCGCTGCTCCCCACAGGATTGGCTTCGTGAGCTCCTGAAGTAGCAGCAGCAGCAGCAGCGGCAGCAGCAGCGACCACAGCAGCACTCCTACCGTCATGCAGCAGTCTCTTGCTCATGGCAGAAGAAAATGCAACGGCAGAAGGCCTCCAACGACACAGACAACCGCCCGCCATCATCATGCGGGAAGAGGGGGCGTAACTGTAATGATTTGTGTGACGCAAACTTCGCACCATTTTTCCAAAGGTCTGAGGGCGTGAAATGCTCAAGGGTGCCTTGTAGCATTGAGGAGGGGGGTGCGGCATTACTATACAGTTTGGCACTAGTGAAGACATACAAGATATAAAACACAGAGAGAGAGACATGTAAACCCCAGCCCTGCAAAAAAAAAAAAGGTTACACAACATACAAGTGGATGCAAACAATCTTTTTAAAAAAGATGAGCGCGTAATTAGTTGTTGTTTTTTTTTTTTCAGCAATGTATTTGAAACTTTTTTTTTAAGGCACTCTTGCTATCACAGAGAGTTGCTTGTAATTGGGGTGTGAAGTGCAACAGATTGTTGTGTGAAAGAGTGTCGATGTGGTCGCTCAGTTGCCCTCACACGAGAGATCTCCTTTCCTGATCTCTCAGCTCGCAACTGCTGTAGCATCGTACGCATGTCAGCAAGAAGCTGATCACGCGTTTTGATCTCACGTGTCTGCTTTTCAACAAGAGTGTTAAGTGCCTCGTTCTCTAAAAACACCTCGCGGGCCTCCTTCTGTGACTTCAGTGCGTCCTGCAAGAACATCGCCAGCGTACTCACCTGCTCGCTCATCCTACTGCAGTCCTCCAAAGCCTTAGCGCGACTCGCATTCACCAGTTGAAGCATTTCACTCGTTTCTTTCAACTGAAACTCAGCGCCCTCCAGTCTAGACCGCAGCAGCGACACTTCCCCTTCATCTGCATGCGACGGAGAGGAGCCTGCAACAGCAACAGCAGTAACAATAGTGTCATCTCTACCACGGGAATGGATTCCGTTGATGTTGACCTTTCCCTTCTGCTGCTTCGTGCGAAGCCAAAGCAGGTAACTGGCCACAGAGTCCTCCCGCTCCAGTTGCCTTTTTATAATCATTTCTTGATCACACTGCGGCATTCCCCCCAACTCTCGCGCAAGAACGATATCCATGCACTCACGAAGTGCACGTAGACACGATGAATGGGACCACATTTCAGCTCCATCAGAAGGTCCCAGGGCTAATACGTTTGTATCCCTCTCGCTATCCCTCTTCATCACACTTGAAAGTTCGACACCTCGTGCAGCACTCCTCAATTCCTCGTTCTCCTTCAGGAGAGCCCAGAATTGTTCCTCCACCAAACGCAGTTTTTCATTTTCTGATTTCAGGGATCTAACCTGCTCCTCCAGCTCCCGCAGCCGTCTTCTCTGAGGCATATGCGTCGTGGCGACTAAAGCTAGCTCATTCTCGGCTACCTCACAGGGGAACGATGCGTCATCCCCTGTTTTCCGCCCTGAAATATCCCCTATCGTTATATTTTTGACGGCAACATCATGGTGCGAAAAAGTGAACGGGAAGGACTGGCGATGTGCGGCACCTGATGTCGTGGGAGCCGTTTTCCCCATTGCGAATTGTCGCCTATTGGGCTAACCTAATCTCTCAACACACACACACACACACGGCGAGAGAAGAAAATAGAGCCCCCCTCTAAAAATACAAATAAACACGATAAGCAACATGGGTGAATGATCCGTATTGATGTTCTCTACATATCTGCATTCACAAAGCAAATGAAGAACAGATGAGGAAGTCACGGCGCAGAGGTAAGGCACACTAAAAAAGTAAAGAGGGGGAAAGAAAAAAAAAAAAACGCGACAAACGCAGGCTTCGACGGGAGAGAAAGGGGTGAACTGCAAAAAAAAAAAAAAGACTACGGGGGGATCTAAAAATTATCCATGATAAATACATAGGCGTACAAAGAAATGATGTACGTATTGCTCCCACAAATCTCTCATCGCATTTTGTCTATTTTTTCATCCCTCGCTTTGATAATAAAAATGAGGAGCGACAGCAAACGAAAAGAAGCAGAGAAGCAACAGAAAATATTAGTACGTGTATATACATACATATATACATTTTTTTAAAAAATACAACCCACGCAGAGGTGCAGAAAAAAGAAAAAGAAGAAAAAAAAGAGCCCCGATAACAACAACAACAACACAGAGAGAAATGTCACACAACATTTAAAAACTCTAATCATCTCTTTAATGTTATTGCTCTTCTCGCTCTTCCTCTAGTCTTTTTTTTTTTATTCCTCTTCTATTCGGTACGTCTATTTTCCCTTCACCACGCCACAGTTTTCTTCTTTTCAGGTTTGTTATTTACATGCAGTAGCAACAGCCACATATACACCATACCCAAAGAACAAAATAATGGCGTCACCGCCAGCAAAGTAGAAGAGAGGCAAGAGAGACACTAATCCCAGGAACACCCTTTTGTATATATCGGCCTTTGATGCTTTTTTTTTTCTTTCGTCCATGCAATTCAGCAAGCTAGCATGCGATTGACTAAGAGCTCTTCATACTACCACCACCACCATTTTCCTCGTGTTTTTTTCGTCCTCCAACTTTGCTCCACAGTATTAAGTGCAGGAAACAGAGACAAAAAAAAGAGACAAGAGGACGCAAAAAAAAAAAAAAAGGGGGGGGGGAAGCATATAGTGGCAGATGAACAAAGAAACCTATAAGAAATGGCTTGAGAGACACAGCCCCAGACATCACTGCAATGCTCATGCCAGCTACCGCTGTCTTCCGTCGAGGATAAAACAAATTTGACACAGACTGCAGTCATATATAAACCATTTCATATATATATATTCTTTGTGTATGTGTGTAGATACATGTCGCCATCACTACTTAGTCAAAATCAAGCCAAGCTGGCTTTGCATCATCCACCTCAGCGGACACCTCAGATTTCGCGTCGGATTCCTCTTCGGCGCACACCTCAGATTTCGCGTCGGATTCCTCTTCGGCGTACACCTCAGATTTCGCGTCGGATTCCTCTTCGGCGTACACATCAGATTTCGCGTCGGATTCCTCTTCGGCGCACACCTCAGATTTCGCGTCGGCCTGCGCGTCGGACTCCTCTTTGGGGTCAGATGAACAAAAGCTAGCAAGTTCTGTCTGAGAATCAGCAGGTCCCAACTGTTTAGTTTCATCGCAGTGGGGTGATTCCACACATCCCTCTACAACATCCTTACTGCCCTCTCTGAGCTTCTCTTCTCCCAGTGTCATGCTTCTCTCGTGTTGATCAAGCAATTTGTCGTCGTCGCCATCGCTGAGCCAGGGTGGGAGAGAAGATGTATCCTCTTCCTTTGGCGCATTCTTCTTGATTTCTGCTCTTGCTGCCGTTTTCCCTGTTTCATCCCCCACCTTGGAATCATCTTCCTCTTGGAAGAAAATTGGCTCATCAATAACCTCAAGAGGTTTAATGGAAACGTCGCCTGACAACGCTTCCTTCGAAATGTTCGTTTCAGCACTAGGTGCCTCCGACTTATTGGGAGCACTTTTCGCAAAAAACGACGCTTCATCGTTGCTCTGTCGCCTTTGTTCCAACCGGCGTTTGAGGTCATTCAATGCAGTTTCAATAGGACTTTCTGGGGCCTCGTCGGGTTTATTTGATGGTTTACTGAGCCCTTTTTTCTGTTGCGCATTCTCTTGATAAGAGAGCGGTTTACTATCAGTCTTGAGAGAGGTTCCCTTCGCCGCCGACGATGGTGATAATGGAGCCGTCCCTATACATGATGATGATGTTTTAGAAATAATGCTGTTATCAGCCGACGCCTCGTCGACGGGTTTAGGAGAGAGAGAATATATTTCGGCCTGCATCTCTTGTATGCGCTTGGTAAGACATTCTCTCTCCTTTCTCTTAGCCACGCTTATTTCCTCCGCACTACGATGTCTATTTTCAGTTGTCGAGCAAGATTTCATCTGGCGGAGTTTTTTTTTCAGCGTCAATATGGTATATGTCTTCTGTCGGTGCATTTCGTGAAGATGTAACAGTTCCTCGTCTTCGATTGGAATAGCCTGCTGTTTTTCCGCCTCCTCTAATTCCCGCTCAAGCCTTTGGACACGCAGCTGTACATCCAAATGTATTTTTATTGCCTCAAATGCATCATGCTGGGCTTTTTTAAGAGATCTATGCGCAAGCACTGAGTTGGCCTTCATCTCTTCCGCCAAACTCCTCTGCATCCTCTCCGACCCCATGTTCTCATTCTTCAGTAACATTTTTTCGTTTTGACGGATCATGAGCATCAAGGAGCGTTTCTCCGCCGTGAGCTTTTCGATCTCCTTTCTGATTTTCTTGTTAATGCCCAAGTAAGATTTTGCTCGTTTCATGTTGGTTAACTCCTTATTCAGCTCTTGGCGCTGCGCTAACAAGCGTTCCCTTTCCCTACGTAGGCAACCTCGTGTTTGGTCCCTCCTCCAAGACAAACGAACAGTCGATTCCGCTCCCTGTTGCTTTCGATTTGTATTAGTAGTGCCGCTGTCGATCGAATGATCGTTCTGTGAATAATCCCTGTTCTTCTTCTGGCGCCTGCTTGCTAACACCTCCATCCGAAGTCTATCGTTCAATTCAAGGAGATCGGCAAGTTCTTCTCTGCTGCTCAAAAGAGTCACCTCGTCGTTCACTGATCGTACAGCAGCACCTCGGTGTGATTCGTTGGTGACGCAAGACGATCCCGTTGCCGCCACAACAGCATGTTCTGCTGCCGCTGAGGGCTCCTTTGTTATGGGGTCATTGTTCGAAGTATTGGATACTTTAGAGTTGATATCAGAGGTTGCACTTTTCTTTGAAATTTTTGATACGCTTGATGATAAAGAAGAATGTGCGTTGCTGTGAGCATCATTCTCGCTGCATTTTTTATCGTCGTTCAAGGTGTTTGATAAGCATGTTGAATGTGAGGAGTTTGAACCGTCTACGACGCTTTCACGCTCCTTTAATGATTCCTCGAGATTATCACTGTAGACACCCTCTGTGTTTTCTTCGATATCCTCCCTTGGGATGTCCGTGGCGGCCACCTGCATGTCCTGATCAGGCAAGGGATGAGATGAAACAATCATGTTCCTCCCCCTTTCACCCCGCCCCCCTCACTACCTTTTTTTGAGTTTGATTGCTGGTGTGGATGATGCGGATGTTGCAATGCCCGGGCTTTCAGGCGAGCAACAAAAGAAAAAAACTAAAGGTAGAGTTGCTATAACAAACCCAACGTCTGCCGGTGTTGTCGAACCCCTTAAGACAGGCATGAGAAAACAAACGTGTTGTAGAAAAACAAAAGTGGTAAACATGCGGACATATACGCGCGGGGAAAGGGGTGAAGAAAAGGAACGAAGGGGTAGAAGAAATGGAGAGCAGCAGCAGCAACAACAAGGATCATTTTGCAGTGACGGCGGTACAGCACAGCTCGCCTTTACATTGGCATAGATGGAGGGGGGAAGGGGGATATAAGAAGAGAAACACATACATGGTCAAAAGTGTATATAACCGCCATACACTCATATTTCACATCTCAACATTCCATTACCATCTCACTTCGCCTCCAGTATACGCTGCAACTCCGATTTCTGCTCAAGTGTCAAGAACCCTGGAAACTTAGTGTCAAACTCCACGATGAGATCACCACGCGGGTTAGATGGTTCCTCGTTGCGCGGAAGCCCCTGTCCCACAACACGACGGCGGTACTTTGGGTGCACAATTTCGTCAATTAGAAGGGTGATGTCGGTTTCTTCCATCGTGTTTACTGTCAACGTAACGCCACAGAGCGCCTCGCTAAGAGTCACGGGGATCACCACGACCAGATCATCACCCTCACGGCGGAATCGGTCGTGCGGTAGAAGCTCCAGCACCACCACAACATTACCACGTGCAAAACCCTCCTTCCAGTCTCCTTTTCCATCAACAATAAACTTATCTCCGGCATGTGCACCCTTCGGCACGCGGAGGTCAAAGCTCTCTGTTGTGGTAGTCTCCTGTTCCTGTCGCAGGTAGCGACACTGCCATGTAGCTCGGCGTACAGCTCCGTAGAACACGTCCTCTAATGTCACGGGAAGTTTAACCTCAAGTGGAGGAACCTTTGGAAGGGTCTTTGGAATCACTGCAGTAGCACTGAAAAAGTCATGTCGATTGTTGCGCAAACCACTGATATCCCCAATCACCTGAAACGGGTTGTCTACACCAAAGAACCCACGAAAAACGGCATAAGGATCAATCGCGTCAAGATCAATGCCCTCAGAAATCCCTTGTGCACCAGTTCCACCATGTCGCACACCATCTTCTCCGTACAAGTCGTAAATGCCGCGTGCCTTTGGGTTTGACAGCACTACGTACGCTTGCGACACGTGCTTGAACTGCTTTTCAAGGGCCTTCGGGTCGGGGTGCTCAGGATTGCACTGGGGGTTGACAGCCATGGAATGGCAGTGGTACGCTTTTGCAATCGCGTCATCCTCTGCATCGCGGCCAACGCCCAAAACATCGTACAGATTCCACATGATTCCTTGGCAAAAAGCCCCTCTCTTCAACGTTAAATGACCCCTCGCTTCTTTAGCGTTCCGCTCTGCCACTGTTATTCCACTTCTTCCTTGAGGTCCTCGTGAGCGCCTATCTTTACAGGTGTTGCTCTACACACCCAAAACACAGAGATGAACGGGAGAAAAAAAGAATATGCTAAGAATCGTCTGCTTCACATGCGGGGTGACACGTAGTGCCAGGCGCAATAATGCGACAGAGAACCCCACTTTAGTTAGACTCGATGAATAACGTAACATCAGATATATACCACATGAAACACACACTACGCTGGATATGTACATAGCCCTCAAGAAAATCAAGAAAAAAACACCTTGTGATAAATTTAAAGGTAAAAAGGGAATTAAACATTCGCTACTTAACAAGAGCGAAAGGAAAAAGAAAAGGCAGAAAAACGCGGAATGAAACAAGTGGATAATACGCCGTGAAGTCAATTCAGCATTCCAGTGTCCTTCACAGAACAAAACGGCAAAGGAACAACAACTAGATGACACTGAACCCATATACATATACATATATATATATATATATATATGTGTGTGTGGAGGGGGGAGAAAAAGGAGTTGAGGCGGAGAAGTATTCAGAGAGACACAAATGCGGAAACTCTCTCCATTTTTTTTTTTTTTCGTAGTGGTGGTACGGTCTCACTTCCAGACTACCACCGCCACCACTGCAGAGCGGATGACCGACAAACTTGCCTTAAAATCTGCCCACCATTCCCAAACCAGAAGGAAAAGAGAGAAGAAAGGGTAAATATATTGTGAAAGTTATTATTAAGCAAGTCATCTCTTGACCATGTGGTCTCCCACGGCAAGCTTCCGAGGATTGACATTACGAAAGTAAACATACACGTCTCGTGTCAACCAGCGGAGTTACTCCACTCGCCGTTCCCCGATTTCCTCAGGTTATTTGCTTCGTAATTCTCCCCCTTTTTTTTCTTTTTCGCTACGCAAGAGGGATCAAAAAAAAAAAAACGAAGAAGAGAAAAGAAGTATAACATTCCTTCTGGAGTGTCAAACTAATTAACGGCGGTCTCCGCATATCATTCGGTCACCGCCACATTAGAGGCAACAGGAGGTACCGTCAGTCTTTTTGAGGACTTCACCATCACCACCGCGCATCGCTCAGAATTATGCCGAAATCCGCTAGCTACATCCAGCGCAGCAGCAGCGGTTGCCTCAGTGACACACTATCACATCAGAGCGCTGGCGAGCGAAGACTTCTAGCCATCACAGGGACACCCTCTGCCTTGCGGTAGTTCACGCCGTCAATCCTCACCTGATTTATTGTTCTTTCAGATGAGCGCCTCCTTTCTGGTGGTGCTGCCCATCCAGTGGACGAAGAGCAGCTACAATTACCAGCAGCAACGGTGGAAGAGTGTGGTGTCAAACACACTACTGGGGGTCCCAGCACATCTGCAGTCCTCCGTCTCATTGGCGCTCTCGCATGCATATCTCTACTCAGAGAACTTGAAGCGACGGACGCACTGCGAGAGAAGCGAAATCGCACAGGGTCCTCCTGGTGAATCGATAATGACCTGCAACGTGGAGGGTTCCACCGCGAACTTGCATCAACCGGATGGCGTGATGACAAGAGGGACTTGGAGCCACCGAACAAACCAGACTTAACGAAGGAAGTGTAGCGTTCTGCAGAAGAGATTGACCTGGAGGAAAGTCGGGGTGCCTCTTTTTTATACGGGGTCTTTGACGGAACTTCCCGAGCTCGAAAAAGTGAAACAGCACCCTGAGGCACAATGCTACGACCCTGTGCAGCACGGAGGAGAGCAGTATGAGAAAGTTCCTGACGCACAAGTTCCACGAGCTCCATGCGGTGGGTTTTTGACGACATTATTTTCTGCGAATTCATGAAAAACGCTATGAGCAGATTCCGAATCGAGTTCACATACTGCTCACCCCAAGCCGTTGCAAAACGAGAAGAGGGATCATATATAAAAAAATGTAACCTTTCTTCGGAGTACAATACTCCATCACTCTCGGTCAACTGCTTCACCTCCTTCAACGCTGCATGAAACATGTCAGTATTCCCCCCACTCATTCTCTCTGCGAGAGAATGCAGTTCCCACGTGTCCTTTGTAGACCGTAGAGAAAAGGCCTCTCCAAACAGACGCTGTAAGCACGCATAAACAGCGGGGTTGCTATCACAATACATGCCTTCAGACATGTTGTCTGAAGTGGAACAAGTCAGGTGCCTCCGTGTAATGGCATCCAATACGCAATCGAGGGATGTAATCAAATTTTCGCGCATAAGCAGCAATTGAGGCAGCGAGGCAGTTTTCCATACTCGCATCTCCTGCAGAGACAACATCATCTCCCCTTTTCGAGGTGCCTTCGCCCCTTGAAGCCCTGATAAAATTACCTCTTCAGGATGCAAACTTGAACGGTCCGCGCTCTGCGACCTAGTATATGAGCGGGAGGGAGACGTGAGAGATTTTAGGCAACTGGAATGAAGAGAGCGTGCTTTGCTCAGCTCAAGATTCAAATCTTTTACTTGTCCCTCAAGTGATAACACCTTCTGTTGCTCAACAACAAGTTTATCAACAAGGTACGTCACCTCCGTACGATCACTCAGTCGGCAGAACGAGTCCTTGCTGCTTGTGCACGTGCTCTTCCAGCGTGAGTGATCATTGTGCCCCGCACTCCCTCCCAACTGTCCGTCCAGTACTGCAACGTCACTGGCATCCTCGTTAATACTCTCTAGAGCACTGTGTTCTGGATCGAGAATGGGGAAAATATGTGTCATCTCCATCCTTCAGAAGAGAACAATTTGACAAAAGAAACATGAGAGAGAAGAGAGCCCATAGACAAAACCCCAGATCATCGACGGAGCGCGTCCATTGTCACCATTTGATGAGCCCAGTGTCTCTTCTCAGCGCCCTTCTCACTCTCATACTCACGCAGGATATGAGCATGGAGCGAGATAAGGATGGAGAAGTGTACGTAAGAATAGAGAAAAAGGAAAAAGCGATAACATTGGTGGAAAAAAAAATTTGTTTTCGAAGTGTACAGACAGCGGAACGGCCTAAACCCAAAATCTATTAAAAATGTAACTGCAATCGTCTGCAACATCCCTTTCGTGTTTCAAGCACTCCCCCACAGAAGAAGTAGTAAGAATATGGGGGAGAAAACAAGCAGTGTGAAAGATTTTTTCAACAAAAAAAGGTGTAGACTAATAGGTATATCGGCATAGTAATGCCACTAAACCCATAACACTCATCTTCTCGTCTTTCAGCATCATCGTCAATTCAGTTCAGGAATGTCTAGCAGGGAGAGACATAAAGCTACACCACAATGTGAGTGTAACTGAAAGGAAATTTTAAAAGGGCCATTATTTTTTTTTTCTTACTTGCCCATCCGTTCCGATTACTGCTTAGTTGGTTTCTGTCGGTCTGGATGGGTTTCACGAAGTTTTGTCACTTCCTGCCACACATGATCGCGAAGTTCTTCTGCAGTCTTGAACTGAGACGCATCGATTGGATCGCCACAGGAGATGTACGCAGTGCCTTTGTCAAGCATCAGTGAGTTAAGAGGCCAACACTTATCGGATCCGCTGATTGCCACAGGAATTATCGACGCGGACTCTTGCAGGGCCAGTGTAAAGAAACCCAGACGAAAGGGCAACAGTCCACCGTCTGGGTTCTTGCTTCGAATGCCCTCAGGGAAAACGGCAATAATGCGTCCACGACACAGTTTCTTCCGTGCCTGTTCCATCATAACTCCCACAGTTCCCTTTATTGTCTCGAACCCCTCGCGCTTGTTTTTAAAACACACTCGCATGTCACCTGCATTGCTCATACACCAGCCGCCGAACGGAATGCGGAATAGCTCGTCCTTCGCAATCCACGTGGCGTCTTCTGGGAAAAATACCCGAACCAAAATAAAGGGATCTGCGCTGCTTAGGTGGTTAATCATCAGAACGACTTTTTTCGCCTTTGGTTTTCGAAATGGTCGGAGGACTTTGATCTTCCAGAGTGGATTCAACAGGTCCAAGGCGCAAAGGTTGAAGAAACGGAATATGTACCCACAGCAGTCCTCTCGTTTTTCTTGACTTAAAAAAGGGTAGGTAACGGTCATGAAAATTATCTGCAAAAGCCATGCGATGATCCAGCATAGCACCATCAAGGTTAGGGTGAAAGCTGTGAGGAAAAACCTAAAAATGGATGAGAAATCCATTTGAGCTGGTGACTGTCCTCCTCTGTAAAACCTACCTACGAATTCCTTCCTAGCTTCCACCACCTTTGTCCCTCTAAGTCGGCGTATTACTCAAAGTATATACTTTTATTGCCCCTTATACCCGTCGCTATTCCTCACAGGGTGCACACTTCACACCACACCTGCTATAGAAGTAATATTTACCCTGACGGAAGAAAACCGATAATAAGAAGAAGAGGGACATAATCCAGAAATCTTCCGTCAAGTGACTTACAGTATAGTATCAGAAAAAGGCTGCATAGGCCCACAGACATACACGCAAGAGGAACCACCTCCTGTACTTGCAGCATCCCAATCTTTATGCCAATCACCACTCGTCCTACACAAAAAAAAAAGAAAAGAGAAAAAAACGTAGCAACATACGAGCCCCACTCCGCAGCCCACACCTGCAAGAAGCACCTTCACGTGCCACCTCTCAAGTTACCAGCAGTGTGTATGAAGAGCCACAACTTGACTTTGGTGTGGCTTCGCTTCGAGTCTCCATCCATCAGGTACGCACGGTGCAGCAAAGATGCAATGCAACAGGAAGGTCCATAAGAATCTGTGAGCTTTCGCGGCTAGACGCCACACCACCGCTTCCAACGGAAAGTGTATTTTATTCAAAAAAACTTTTCAGGAAGGCATTCTTTTTTTTTTACAATTATTTCGGTGTGCGGACGTGTGTAGAAGAGGGGGGAGGGGGGGAAGAGTCCTGCGACACACTCGCGGCACACCACTGGGAGCGACTTCCCGGGAAGAAAAAAAAAAAGGCGAATGTCGATCACCCAGAATCGGTTTCAGCACCCATTCACATTCATTTCCTACGGCAAAATACATAGTGTCAAGAAGAGAAAGCAAAACAGAGGGCATCTAACGGAAGGGAGATTGTAAAGCAATACAGCCCCATCCTCTTCTTTTCTTCTTTGTACGTACATAAGCGCCGCAACATAAAAGGAAAAAAAAAGAGCGTCAAACAGACAGGGTACATCGCATGTCTATTTCATCGAATGGAAAGCATGGCTGCCGACTCACGCTAGACATCCTTACAAGCTTTGGTGTGGTACACAATGTGCAAAGACAGAAAGACTTTCAACGAATGACGAAAGACATTTTTACTTGAATAGGAGAAAAAAGAGAAAGTGAAGGGGATAAATAGTTTCATCAATTTCCAAGCTTTGCAACACTACCCTCCTCCCCCTGCCTCTCCTCAACGTCCTCGTTGTCGTTCTCCTCCTCCTCTTCATCCTTGTCATATTCATTGCATTTTGCTAGAATTTCACGTATGCTTTCAGCACACCGCGCCTTTTTGACATGTAGAACAGCTAAGCGGTACTGTGCCATATCACTAAAACGGGTTTCGGCCTCTTTTTTTGTTCTTCCGCACTCCGCCAGATCATCAAGAAGAGATGGTCTCTGCCTCATATGGGAAGACGTATTTGTTCTCGTCATATTCTCCTTGTGCGCACAAGACATGAGGGAGCAGGCGGGGATTGTCGGGCAGCTCATAGAGCGACAGTCCTTGCAATGAAACCCAGCACCAGAGCTTCTACCATAATGTATACCACTGCTGGAAGCACGGATTATCTTTTTGTTTTCACTTTTACTACGGTTACTAAAGTTTGTGTCATGTGACATTCGTGCACATATCTTGCGCTGTTGCCCCACATTGCAAGAAGTTCGATAGGGATGTCTCTTTGAAGACTGTGACAAGTAAGCCCTCACGAGGTCTTTGCAAGCACTTCGCCTACAGTCTGGTGTTTGGACTCTCACCTGATCCACTGCATAGCCATAATCAATCATTGTCCTCTCAGACGTCGTTGAGGAAATAGCATTTAAATAGAGCGAACTTCGCCTACCTCCCTGGATGTTCTGATACTTTGAGCCCACCCTAGTTGGGACGGAAAAGCTGAACACAGCAGCCATAGAAGATAGGTGACTCCCGCAGAGGTGTGGTGCCCTCTCGCTTCGCTCATCGGGTTCATCCAGCACAACGCTGTCAGAGGCCTCAGCATCGTCAGTGTCCACCCTCACCTTGTGAAACTCTGATCCACTCCTAACTAAATCAATATCTGCTCTCGACCCACAAAGCGACTCATCCGTCACATCAGCGTTGATGCGAACCTCTGGAATGGAAACACCGACGTGACTACCATCCTCTTTGTCTGACATATCCGCGTCCGCTCTGGACCCCTCTGCGTACCTTATGTATCTCTCTGCACCATCGACTGCATTTTCTCGGGTCCAGGTAGAAAGGAACTCCGTTATGTCATCCGACATCAGCAGCCACCAGGGGATTTCCAACCCAAAGTAAAATCCCTGCGTAAGAAGAAGAAAACAAGCGTTTTCAGATGACTTATCAAGAGAAGTTGATAACACACACACAAAAAAAAAAAGACGGCAAAGCAACATTCAGCACCAGATACACGGAGAAGTGGAAATCCAGATGCGCTAGCACAGAAAGCGAAAGGGGGGGGGTACCAAAGAAAGGAAGTACGCAAAGGCGGAAATACAGCACCAAAGCCCCCCTTATCAAATGTGTTGTGTCAGATAAGATGGATGGAAACACACACACGCACAACTGCCCTCATCATCATCATCATCTCAGCTTTTGGACTAAGGAGGTGCGTGAAACACAGAGAACGACACACACTAGCGTTCAGTCCACACAAGCGCCACCTTCCACTTCCTCCTCCACCTCCTCTTCGTTATCGTCGCCGTCGTCATCGTCGTCTTTACTGTCATCACTGCTATCGGCATCATTCTTGTTCAGCCCACGTTGTCGCCACAAGTTTTGGTTTTTTAGTTTCCCTCGTTTGGCGTTCAACGGGCCAACATCCATTAAGTCAACGTTGTCAAAGTCCAGTTCTTTGCGAGCTGCACTTTCGCGCGCCTCCATTGAAACAAAGCGTTCCTGGAATGCCGTCACTTCCGCCGCGTTCGTGCACCCGCAGTACCCTTCCAAGAGCTCTGCATTAACATCAAAAAAGCTCTCACCCCACGAAAAATACGAAAGAACGGCTCGTGCATCTTCCATGCGGCCAACAATTGCTAGCGCACCAGCAAGTGCCTCAGCGCAATTCAATTTTGACGGCCGGCCGTAGTTCACGGGATTAGCGGCAATCAGAAGAGGTAGTAGACGCGGGGCACCCATCTTCATTTGTCTCCACGGTACGGCGTCCAGCTGCTTCCAGGAGCAATCCACCACTGCAACTCCGAAGCGAGCGAGAATCTCTGCGTCAGCAGGACTGACAATGTCAACAGCTGTCGGTGTAAGTACAAGGCCATGAAAAGGTTCACTTAGTTTTAACAGGCGCAACGCGTTTTGACGGTATAGCCGCTTCCCTGAGCACGCGTTGGGATCGCACTGCTCAAAGTCCCACATCCCCAGTGGCACACTGCAGGGGTGGGCACAAGGGGGGAGGTTGTAATGTTTTCCAGCATTCCCATTTCTCCCACGAGAGGCCCCCTCATCCCTACGACCGTGACACCTGCTTTTCCCCATGCTGCTAGAGTAATAAAGTGAAAATAAACGGTTATAATACGCGGGAAACGAGAAGAGGAGGTCAAGCACAAAAACAAAAAAAAAAAAACAGCAACCAACAAAAAGATGACCGCAGTTTTCCCCTCCACCTTCTTCTGAAGAAGCGAGAAGAGGCTCAATAAATGAGTTCGGAATCACAACCCCTGCAACAGGATCATCCCCCCCCCTTCCCCTTCATTTCCCCCATCGCCTTTTACACGTCTCCGCTGTGCAACTTTCCTCTCATCATTACCCCTTTCACACCTCCAGCTTCTGTTTCTGGTGATAATAATAATAATGTGCCATCAGCACCAGCACTAGCACCAGTGACAACACGCGTACGTGATGTGACTGGGTCTCTTATCTCGAAGATAAGGAAGAGAAGAAATGAATCAAATACAGTTAGTCACATTGACGTGGTCATGCGGAGTTACTTACACAAGAAAAAAAGGGTGGGATGATTGTGTCGTCCATAGCACTGGAAACCCTATGAGGAATTACTAGTTCCATCTCCCTTGCATGTTCTTCGCGTACGCTTTTAAAGATGTTAATATCGTCGCTTTATTCGCTTAATGATTTTATTCGTTGCAGGCAGAAGAGCACCCGCAGTCGTTTCATCGGCCTTTTCAGATTTAACAGAGTCAATACTACTTTTCTCTTCCTCCTTAGGAAGCAGAGGTGACGCTGTTCTCTCCTCACCTATCGTCTCCTTGCGTACACGCTTCCTGTCACCAGCTGTAATGTCTCCAGTCACCCCGCTGAGCTGGTCATCCGCATTGCGCTCCCCACGGTCTCGTTTCCGATTTCGCTTTGCTAGGTACGCATCCCTTTCCCTCTCTACCCGAAGGAGGTACTCAACATACTTCTGTCTCTTGACCCGGTGCTTCTTTGCCATAGAGCGGTTGCCAGAGCAAAAGTACACAAACACACACAAAGAGAGAAAGAGAGAGAAGGAGTGGAACTTCGGCCTCCTTCGTCTTTTTATATTCGAAGCTTTACACCAGTTTCCCTAGACGCCGCAGCAAAAAAGGCAGGAAGGTGGCATGAATACATAACAGGAAACACCGTGAGGAGCAGAAACAGCGAGAAAAAAGGGGGAAAAAAAAAACCGTCATGATTACAAACACTTCAACACACAAGCATGTGGTGAAAGAAGTCGCAGGAAGGAAAAAAAAAAAAGAAAGCAATGCCCCACCAACCTTCACATACTGACCTATTTTACATGCACAACCACAATCCGACCATGAAACAACAAGCGCAGAAAAATACATATTTCACGCCACTCAACCTCTTCTCCCTATACGCCAACACCTACAAAATTCTTCACTGCCTCCTCCATTTTCCATTTCCGACCCTCTCGTCTCCCCTTCTCAATTCATGCAAAACAAAGCAGAAAGAAGAAAAGTTTCAAGTTTCATATTCAACTCCATTGTTCGGGGAGCAATTACCTGAAGAACTCATCATCCTGCTCTACCTCCTTCACTACAGCACCCTGTGTAACCTCCTTATTCATCAGTAGCTTAGTGGGCGGGCGCGAGCGCCACATAATCGGCTTCCCGCGGTGCTTTACCACCGGTGCCAGCGAACGCTCAAGTGCACGTCTATTGCGCTGCTCCAGCTCCGTCATCTGCTCCGCCAAATGAAGGATACGGGCCTGACTGCGGCGCTCCTTTTCGTGAGCCTTAATGACAGCCATGATAAGCGACTTCTCCACACCATTTTCTGGATTGCTAATATAGCGGTGATACTCATCCACTTTGTTTTCAATAATAGTTAGCATTTCTACCGGTCCCATGTTAGCTCCCGTTTCGCGACCGTGATCGTCGAAGCCGTTACCACCCATAGCCATGGGACCATTTCCTGTTTCCCTCCGTTTGCTTTTCGCTTTCGTCGATAATTTACGCGAAGAATTTCGAGTATCTGACGTTGCTGATTTTTTCTTTGCTCCAGAGGGAAGTGTTTTCTCCTGCGACAATAGAAACTCCTCCTGTGGACGTGACGCATTGACAGAGCGTTGGTGGATGCAGCAGAATATATCTGCTACAGCACGCTCGATGCATTTTTTAAGCTCATCCTGTTTCTTCACACTCTCTGAAGAGTTTTTACTCTTGCCAGCGATACCCCTTGAGCGGTTTCCACCACCACCATCACCTCCGCCGCCATTGTGCCCTTCGTCGCCATCAATGCGCTCCAACTCGATCAATCGCTCCTCCAGTTGGTTTAACCGCTGCTGTGACTCTCGGATTCGCGTCATAAGAGATTCCATCTGTGAGTGACGTTGGCGCATCATCGTCGCCATTTCATCCTGTTCTTGAAAAAACTCCATCGCAACGCGCTCCAGTTCCTCCTCCAGCTCCTGATTGTTTTGAATGAGAAATAAGTTGCCCTCTTCTACGTTGATAAAAATGTCAAGAATTTGATCAGGCTCCGCAAAAAACATTGGGATACGCTCCTGTGGGTAATTCTTATCCAGCACAGCACGAACATCATCAACCGAAAGAGCCTCCACCTCCTGCTTGATGCGCTCAGCCTCCCTTTCCTGACGCTGCTGTGCCTCCGTAGCGAGATCCTGATGCAGTTGCTCCAACTGTCTCTCTAGAGGGATCTCCTCTTCCTCGTCCTCAGTGCAGGAATCAGTCGGCAGAGCTTTTCCAACACACTCGTTAGAAGCACCACTTTTTTCATTAGTTTGGCTCAGTTGTATGCGCAAGGCTTCTCGAGCCTCGGCAGCCTTTGTCAGCTTCCCCGCCCGCCGCTCGTACTCCTCCTCCGTCTCAAGTAAAATCATCTCGTTTGTATCCTTCTCACGAAGACTTCGCAACACGTCATAGAACCACTGTGGGTTGGTGAGGTTGTCCATGAAATTCTTGTACTCCATGCAAAACTCCAACTGCACCTCGGTTTTATGCATTTCTTGCTCCACGTGACTTATCTGCGCCGAAAGTCTCTTAATATCAACAAGACGCTCCTGTTTAGCCTTGGTCTCCACCTCTGCGTGGCGCACCGCGGCATCTTGCTCTAAATTGCTGTGCTTGAGGAAATTGTTGAACTTTTCCTCTGTGCTAGCGAGCTGCTCCTGTTGTTGACGCAGCCGCTTCTCTGTGCGGTCCATTTCCTCCTCAAGGTGGCGCTTTTCCGCCTCCTTGTTAGTGAGGGCGAGTCGCATGAGGCCAATCTCACGCTTCTTTGCAATAAATGCCCCCGTGGTGTATGTTTCTTTGATTTCCACCGTGGGCTGCCCAGGGCCGTTGCGCTGTTTCAGTGAGCGCTTTGTGGCATTGCCACGGGCAGAATTCCTCGGCGACGCATTCTCCGCCGCATTGGAGCGTTGCGACAAAATCAACAGCTCAGACGCCATCATGGCGTCGTCCCTTTTAATTTCCTCAGCAACCGTGAGCAATTGGTCTTGAATACCCTCCGGTGTCATGTTGGCATTCTCAATGTCCGTGAAGGGGTTGCTGGCCAGCGTGTGAAGGGCGTTTTTCGGCATTTCCGCTCTGCACACGTGCGGTATCTTCTCTCCCTCTGCGCCTTTACCCTTTTTTTTTCTTTTGCTAAAGCCCTCCCTCTGTTGTCTCACACGTCGTTTTCAGGAAAGCAGTGGAGACACTGTCAGTCACCGCCGCCGCGCTTACACCTGCAGAATGCACCACCAACGGTGCTGCAGCCTTTCGTAACAGATGCTTTCCTTCTTTCTTCTTTATTGCTGCTGCTGCTATTTTTTTTTTTTTCACGTGAGAAAAAAGAAGTGATAAAAGCGAAATGAAAATCGAAGGGGGTAAAATATTTATAAATGGCGCACACGAAAAAACATGTTTATGCCCTTCTCTGATCTCTCCCTCTCTCCCTCTCTCTTTATATATATTTGTATATATAAATAAAGAGAGAGAGAGAGGGGGGGGGAAAGAAAAGTGGTCAAAACTAATGCAGTATCTGACACCTGTCCAACTAAAAACAACAAAGACTGATGGCATTTCTCACGAAACAAACAAATAAGCTAAAGACAATTCTTGGCATCGTTGAATGCGGGGCCAACGGTGGGAAGGATGATCGAACACACGCAAAGAGAAACACGTGTGCGTAAGAGACACTGTGTGCTTGCGAGAGGTGCAGTACTTGTTCGGTAATTTACAACTCCTCTTTTCATTCATAGTGCAGAGAACATCAGCATCGCATGAAGAGTGTGAGAATAAAAAAAAAAAGAACATACAGACGACAGCCACCACAAGAGGTATACTACAACGACATTTCACGTCCATTTCACCTGCCCCTTCTCTCTCCCCTCCCGTGCCCGCGTACGCCACGCATGGATTAGTGGCCTATGAGGATGTTCCAATAAATCTATTCCAATACCGAACATATTTTGCACGATTCTGGTTACGCATAGCATAACATGCTTCAATGTCATATCATTTTATTCGGTTGGGGAGGTAAAGGGTGAGAGGCACACTTGCTCCGCGCCGATTACCTCCCCGATTCTGCTTCTCATAGAGGTGGTGAATGCAGTGTAAGCTTCTTTGAACTGGCCACGCCAGGCTGCAGTTTTTGTGGAAGCTGCACTGATTGCTGCTGCACTGATTGCTGCTGCTCCCCCTTTTGTTGTTCCTGTTTTCTCACCTCGTAGTCAGCAGAGTCAAAAAATTGCTTGGACGGTGGCTGCTGCACGCGGCGAAGTCGCGGGTCGCGCTTCTTTGGCATGTTCACACCCGCGGGAGCAGCGCTCTGAGACATGTGCTGCAGCTACGATGTTCGGTGGATAGAGAGGACCTGAATAATAGTGGCAACCGAATGATTTCGAGAGTATAAATAAATATATATAAGAATGTAGATGTGTGTCTTGTGTGCACGCGACGAGTTAAACCGCCGACGCCCGCTCCCTTTTTCCCCTATTCTCGTCTCCTCCTCTTGCCGCTGGAGTTGTTTTGACGCGTGAAGAATCCTTCCAGCTGAGGTGGCATTGAGAATAAGAGCAACGACAGAAACGATCCATCAGCCCCCATCCACACACACAGGGACAGAGAAGAAAAAAAAAAAAGTGGGGTTGAAGAGGAGGAAAGGCAAAGGAAGAGCGTGAAAGAATGCCAAGGGCGCAGGGAATCACACTATACACAAAGGCAGCTGCAGCAACCTCTTCACAGCACTAATGGAGGCGAATCAATGCTACATGTGCGTATTCTCCACATGCGTCTTAACACCCACTTGTGCGCGTATTTTTTCTGAGAAGCAAAGCGAATTTGGAGACGCTGGGAGATAAGAATGAATTCCAAATGGCAGCTGTGACAACAAGTTACGCGTTTGCACGTGAACGTCGTTTCCTACAGTACTACTGCCATTGGCATGGCTACCACTTTCTTCAGCCACACACGCACCAATTTGTCGTGTTTTTTTTTCTTTCGTTTTACACAAAAGAAAAGAAAAAAACTCCCTCGAGGAGGTTCTCAGCAAAAACATGCGGGGGAAAAAAGAAAGAAAATAACAAAGTGTATCAAAACATCCTCGCATATAACAGACGTTTTTCTTTGAACAACAACAACAACCAAATGAATATGCAAAGACGCGGAAAAAAATCATATTAGGTGGTGATAATATTGGCGCACATTTGAGCAACGCATAAACAACACATTCCATATACGTATAAAAACAGACACCCACAAATAAATGAGCAAATGTGATGCATAGCGGAGAGCTCATCCAAACACCTGTCCTAAGAAGAAAAAGTAAAGCGAGGCAAATGAAACAGGGCGTCTGTAAAGAGCGGGAGAACTTTACAAATCCAGCGGAAAAGGTTCCGTAGAATCACCTGAAAAAAGGCCCTTCTTCTCCTCCTCCCCCTCTTCGCTCTCCCCCGCTGGCTTCTCGCGACTAGGCATAATAATTCGTATCGGGTCGTTGATGCGGCGCTGAAGCTGCTTCACCACAAAATGTTCATCTTTCGGGCCACCACGTCCCTTGGAAATTTCTTCCTCCCATTTCTCATACCGCCGAAGACGTTGAATCTCTGCCTTCTCGCTCTCTTCCGTACCGACGCACACTTTTGTGATAGGCTCCTCAAGAGACGCTGGTGGCACCGCGCTGTTGTTTCCGTTGCCGCCACACATACCCCACTCCAGGTCGCTTAGATCGCGCACCTTCCGCACAAGGGACAACATGGCCTCCTCCTCCTCGCTCATCACACGCGTGCAAAAGACAAGTACAGCCGTTTTGGATACCTCTTCCAACGCGTCAGCGTCTTTTCGGCTGTAACGCTGCGCAAAGGGGAGCACAGATTTTTCAGACTCATAGACGCGGAGGCCCCTATCCCAGTCGAGCCGTAATACATAGTTTTCGATCAACGTGTCATTACACACTTTATCCAACACCTCCACAGCACGTAGCTCACTCGTCAAATATGCTTGGCGCTTCTTTTTGTCCTCGCCCCCAGATTTCTTTTCGGAAATGAAGGTCGAACCGCCCTTGATATTGGTTTGAAGGGAAGCGTTTATGCGACGGCCTAGGTGTTCCGCAAAGGCAATACACGCGGAGCAGTCCAGGTAGGCGTACGAAGGATCATGAATACGAAATCGTGGATCATCGGATGCAGTAGCAAAGGCAGCCAACGAATTTCCAAAAAACAGTAAAAAAAGGAGGAAATACAGAAAGAAAAATAACCGCCGGGACGACGCAAGAACGGGGTACATAGTGTACCTTTGTGAATAGCTTCTAAATTCTCCTGTGCACCAAGAAACAGAGCGAAAAGAGAAAACACCACATAAAAGCAGTGAGAAAATAATTTGAAAAACCTCCTCACAGCCCCCCCCCCCCCGTGTTTGCGTACTTGGGTATATGTTTCATTTCGCTCACTCTCTGAGACACAAAGAGTCAGAAGGGGGGTAAAAGTCCACTCTGCCGTCCATGGATCAACAAAAAAAAAATTCCTTTGTTTACTTTTATCTGCATCGGGCTTTTCAGGAAACACAGTTCAAAAACTGGCGTATGGCGGCACCATATTCTACATCAGCGCATACACACACATACAGTCACAGAGGGAAGGGATGTATACATCTCGTGATCTGAGCATCTCTTAGCAATCATTGTTGCCCGCCACTCTCTTCTCTTCCACTTGGTCGCTCTCAGACATTTCTTTTTTCCCCTCCTCTCCCTCCTGCTCCTGCTCGCTACAAACAAACATCCAGAAATTTTCATCCAACAAAGGCAAGTGCCGGAGCTTCGTGGCAGCCCCCACAAACTTGTTACAGCACACCTCGTACTCTGGACCAAAGTCATTGTAGAAGACTGCCTTTGTGCTAGCCAGTGGAACATTGGTGTGGTTGTGGCGAATGACCAAGACAGCGTCCTCCTTCACGAGTCTATCACGCATATCCTCACGATACTCCGGGTTCACGAAGTCTGCTACCCACATCGCTTCTGCACAGCTTCCGTCAGGCGAAAAAAATACGTCCTGGTACTTTCCCGTTACCTTCGAGGCACTGTATGGCCCCTTGTGTTCCGAAAATAGTGAGAGAGGGTCATCACAAAACTCTGACACTGTCATTAAGAAAAAGGGTTGTCCGTAGTGCACAAGGCCCTCCTCACCAGGTGGCGCTGGAATAACATCGGTTGGCCCTGTTGGTGCCGGAACGAGAACAAAGCAGTTTCGGAGCATTGGACCCTCTGCAGGTGCAGTTGAGCATGCAACACGCCATCCTGTGGAGAGCCGCGTGCGATCCTCCAAGTCTACGGATAGAAACCCAAGCGTCGATGCGTTCTGCAACATCATGGGGGTGTAGAAGTGAAGGTAGCCGTCCTCTGCTTTACCAGACAACTCATAGGGCGTGCTATGATGTCTTACTTTTGACAAAATAAGCTGTGTTTCTCTGGCGCAATCCACAAGACCCCCGCTGCGGCCTTGCATGAGGCGCTTGCGATCGCTTGCATACGCCTCCTCTTCAAACCAGTTCCCCAAGAGCGGCCTTTTGGGCATTTTGATCCCTTTCGCGTCTTTTTTCTTAATATTGCTTTTTTTTTTTTTGGGGGGGGGGGATCTTTTTGTGTGCAAGACTCCCCCTCGCTTCTCCGGCAGTCTCCGTGCGTCACTTCAATGAAGAGATCGGATCACTCACCTTTCTTGCACCCCGTTACAAAAGCGCAGCACGCACACCACACCAGACACGCACAAACGACAATACGCAACCACGAGAAAAACGAAGACACGCAAACACGTGAAGATATAAAAAGGAACAGATATTCTTTTTTTCTTCTAAAAAAAAAAAGAAGCATCAGATGCACCGCTCATCAAAGCATTTAAAAGAGAGGAAAAGAGCACCACTCAATCACGCATGTAAGGCCTCCTCCCCCCTCAGCTGTCAACCATGCCACAACACCGTAGCAACAGAAAAAAAAAAAACAGTTTATATGTACACGCACAGACTTCATGTTCGGTTTGCTGCTGCTGTTCAGGCAATCCTTTCCCTCCCCCCACACTCTTCCACACACACAAACACAAGCCACCGCCATCATCACCATCACAAGTCACCCTTGTCCTTTTTCTTCGTCCCACCCCTTCAATCTCTGAATCGACATGTTCTCTCCTTATACAGAAGCGGATGGAAATCAAAATTTTTGAGGTATTGACGGCTGAAATAAGGGAACCCTGCGAAGAAACAAGGGAGAAGCTAAACACAAATATAAGTATATATTTATATACGCGTATGGGCATGGAACACTTGTTGTCTACCTACTCTTGACACTCCCCTCCCTTTTTTTTTTTCCTCTCTTCCTCCTTCCCTTTTCCTCACACCACCCTTCGCTTGTTGAAGATTCGTCTCATATACCACACGTTGCCTACACCCATGAAGGCAATAATCATTATCTCAACTGTTGACCACAATACGACATGCATGTTAGCCGTCTCCGTTGTCGAGCGATGCTTACGTTCACGAAGCTTGAGATACCCCTGCACCTCCTGCACCTCACGTAGTCCCTGCTCAATGCGCATGATTGTACGCTCCAGAGAGTTCACTCCGTACCTCTTGGTATTTTTATCATTGGACTTCGGATTCGATTCACCAATCATTATGGAAAAGGTCACAACCTTCTCCCTGAATGTGCTCATTTCGTTGGAAAAGCAAAACGTGTGAAAGCCCTTTGCGCGTGTCTTGAAGAGTACACGTCCCTCATTCTCGTTTGAGGACTCCCATATGAGTGAATCATCAGGTCCATAAATGGAGGTATCGATGTCAAGTGACCCTCCAGATGTTACCAGGAAATGCAAAAAAACCTTCACATCGGCTGCATTAACATCCTCAATGAAGCATTCTTCTCTGCCAGCCGGAACTTGAACAGAAACACCACCAGTATCCGCTGCGGCAGGCATGAATGCGTGGCTGAGACACAGTAGCAGGCATAACACGGCACAACGCCCTGCAAGGCTTCTGTTTCGACGCAATAAAAAAGTTCCCATATTTCGGCTTACCGTAGAGAGTCGATGTAGTTATTAATTCTATTCAACACTTCCTCAAGCGTAAGATATCACCGATGCAAAGAAGAGAAGGAACCTTCAGCCGTATTTATATTTCTCTTCGTTTTTCCCTTTCAGATTTCAGTTTATTATCGTTGGCGTCCAGGTTCTATTTTCTTCTTCCTTGCTACCTCCTATCCCGCCGGTACACAGCAACAAATTTCTTAGCAACCACGTGTCCCTAAACGTTGCCCTTCTGAAAGGCAAGACGAAGCACAACGAGGAATCGCAAACGTGGACGTCACCAGCAGATGAGAGAGCAGGGGGGGAGCAATGCTTGTCGGGTCACGTAAAGAAGTGGTATCAGCCCCAGTATCCAGGCGCATATATATATATATATATATATATATATATATATATATATATATATGTATGATGCCTGGGGTGCGTGAAGAAGTGAAAAGGGTGCAGCTGGATGAGATGCTTTACTGGATAAGTGTGAAGGGATACAAAAAAAAAAAGGCGAGCCTGCCACACACACACACACACACACACACACACACACATTCGCATACACATAGACACAGGCGTTCTCATACAGCGTCCACAGGCACAAGGAGAGTCACAGAGCCCGTAACTCCCTGCGATACCAAAAGCAGCGCGGGAATGGGCGCCGCCACTTCTTGTGGGTGCTCTCTGCCGAGGAAAGAAGAGTGAGAGTAACTGCGTGTCGATACACCACAAACACGCATGACTACAGCAATGGCAATAAGAAACAAATACACACACGCCGAATGGGAAATAAAAGAAAAAAAAACAAAGCGAAGAGAAAACAGAAGAAACAAAAAGGAGACACACATCTATATATATATATATATATATATATATATATGCGTATGTATAACCGGGGGGGGAGGGGTTAAAGGGAGCACTCAAAAAGGCTGCAGTCAGACTTGTTGCACTTCTTCTTAGCTCTTTCTCTTTCCCCTCATCACATACACACGTGCTACGCACCACAGCCCTATCCATATTCCTCTTTCCTTTATTTTTTTTTCCGCGTGTGTGAGTGTCAGGGGGGAAGGAGGGGATTCTTGTCTACGCTTCTCTTGTTCTCATGGACTCTCCTTCATTGCCCCAGTTTCACTTCTCTTTTTTTTTTCTTCCGACCCACCCCCAGAGAGGCACGTTTATACAAAATACCAGATACATGCTAGAGTACGTCATATGGTAAAAGGAAACGGCAGGAAGAAACACGCAGCACCCTAAATACGAGGGAAAAACGAAAAAAAGGGGGGGGGAAGAAAGCGCATAGGGTTCCCCCCTTCAGCATCTTTCCCTTTACTTCGCCAATTCTACTCCTACTATCTCATTACCCCTCCCCCATATATGTGCCGCGGTGAGAAAACTCGCAAGAAAAGCAGGTGGAAGGCAGATAAATGCACACAACCACACGCAAACCGAACCGTCTCCATCCATCTATCAACCAATCAAAGACGAACGTAGTAATAATAAAAAAGAAAGGGGCAAGTCATTGGGGGAAAAAAGCAAGAAGCAGGTGGGAATAAAGAAAAAAAGACGGTTCTGTGGGAACTAAAAGGAACAAGAGTCCTTTCTCTGGTCGGTGTTTGATTTCCACCATCTCTATATACTTCTCCTTTTTTCCCCCCTTTAAATCACCACCCCACGTCTCTGAAGCTCATCCCTCATTTCAGAGACAAAGAGACAAAGAGAGAGAAAAAAAAAACCGTCGTTCTGCCGTCACCCACCTCAACAAATTGACCCGAGTAGTCTTGTATCCTCAGAGATCATTCCTGATACCATACTATTTCTGTTTTCACTTCTTTGTGGCCCATATCTCATTCATCTAATTCCCATCGTCAGTGTGTGTGCATCTCCTCATCTCTCTCTCTCCACTGTATACGTCTTGCTCCCATGGCAAATTTATTATGTGCGTCCTACTGTCTCTCAGCACTCACACCCCTTGGCACCCCCCTGCGTGCTACTCCCTTTGGCCGCTGGCCGCGGTACGGTGCTCGCAGGACCGGTCTTCCCCGACACCACTGACGGGTCCACGATGCCGCTTTGCACGTTATCGTAGATCATCGAGGCAGTTCGTAAGAAGGCATCGTCCACATTTTGCGCCGTCTTTGCGCTTGTTTCCATAAAAACCAAATTGTGCTTACTTGCGAACGCCTCTCCCTCCTCACGTGAAACTTGCCGCTTGGCCTCTAAGTCACACTTATTTCCGATTAGCATAATGACGATAGCTGTGTTTGCGTTAGCCTTTGCATCTTCCAGCCATGTTTGTAGGTGCGTGAAGGTTTCACGTCGCGTCACGTCATAAACAAGGAGTGCCCCACACGCGCCACGGTAGTAGCTCCGTGTGATGCTGCGGAAGCTCTCCTGACCAGCCGTGTCCCAAATTTGTAGTTTCACATTTTTCTGCTGAATCGTCACCACGCTGGCCCCAAATTCTACGCCAATCGTCAGGTCGTGCAACGGCTCAAATCGCTTGTCGGTAAATTGAAGAAGAAGACAGCTCTTCCCCACACCACTATCACCGATGATGATGTACTTGAACACGTAGTGATGCTGTGACATTTGAAAAACGTCAAGATTTGTGCTTATTGAAAAAAAAAAAACGGTAGACAGTGGAGCCAAACTGAAATAGAGAACAACTACACTTTTTCGTTTCCCCTATTGATATATATATATATATATATATATATATATATATATATATTTTCTTTTGTTATTTCCACTGATTTACACTCGCTCACAGAAGCACACAGGCGCAAAACACACACACACACACACCCTTCAACTCCTTCCCTATGGATTAAGACCTTTTGTTTAAAATGTCGCTCGCCGATTGATGGCTTCTCCTTCTACAGGGGTGGGTTAGGGGAGCATGAAAAGAGAGAAAAGCAACTTCAGAGGTCGTAAAGAAGAGTGATGGCTGACGACAAAAGAAAAAAAAGCACATTCGAGGTAACTTTCCTTCGAATTTGCATCACGGTATCGAGAAGACTCTTTCAAAGTTTTACCGATGCAATTATACATACACGTTCTCGCATACGGTTGTTCTTCTACATAAGCAACAGATCCTACGTCATGGTCGCAAGACTCTGGTCGAGAAATTTCAAAAGTTTTTTTACGCTCTCCGAAATCGGGTCAGAGGGCACGACCATTTCGTGCTTTATATCGCTTTGGGTTAGCGAGCCTGTGTCAGCTATGCTGTCAGTACACAGCGAGGGGGCATCGTTTTCCCTAGGCACGGTGTGGCTACTGCTGCCACATTCCGACGCAACAACGTCCTGGGCCGAATCATGCGGCACCAAACGCAAAAGATTCCGCAAAATAACACCCAGGCGAATCTCCACTGAAATCTTACTCGCACTCAGTTCGGGAATACTCCCCACATGCGCCACTTCTGCCCTTGGCCCAGCGTGGCTCTCGCTTGGTGAAACAAGGGAAGATTTTCTCCGATTTGGTATATCGGATGCAGAAATTACCATGCGGATTATGGGATCCAATGGTGGCTTCGAATCTGCAAGCTGGCGTCGCATCTGGTGGAGACGTCCCACACACCTCTTGGCTTTTCCCACATAAGGGTTGCACCAAAACGACGCAACATACAACTCCATCGCATCCAAATCATTGAGTTTATCCGTGTGCGGTGCTTTGATAGACAGGCTAGAGTCTGCCTTCATCAGTTGCGTAGAAACATTTAGGCAAGAAGCCGATTTTTTGGGCATCGACAGTCCGAAAGCGACACTCGAATGCTGCGAAATACTTGCATTTCTAGCCAAGCTTGAGGTCCGTGGCATGTGTGGAGATTCACGGCCAAATGAACTGGAAGAAGGGCGAATCCCTGAAGGTGGTGACTCCAGAACAAATGGTACCGGTGACGCAGCGTTGAGGAGTATTGATGACCACATCCGGCACCGCGCGTCGATGCCGCTCAGCCGTGTTTTCAGTGCCTGAAGATGTTCATCGAGAACTTTAACCTTTTGCTCCTCCCCTGTCAAAATCTCTTTTCGCATCAAAAATTGTTCGCGCCTGCTGCTCAACTCCTGAAAAGTACCATCCTGGAGAGCCCTTTCGCATGCCTCATGCAGCTTAAGGTGCTGGATTGCCGCACCGTAGCACCGAATCGCCTCTCGAGAGTACAACCTGAGGGTATTTATTTCCTTTGTTACAGGCTTTATCTTCCTCCTATCGAGCACTGAGAGTTGCAACAAGATATCATCCGTTGTGGACACAACTTTCTTCACGCAAATGGAAATAGCCTCGAGTGCAAAGGCGAGTGAAGTAGAATCAAACTTTGCCGGTGGAACTGGTGTTTCTGAGGCGGCTTCATTCAATAGGAAAGATGGCTTTATCTGCAACCCCACCGCCCTGTGCTGCTCATCCCTCATCTCCTGCAACTTCCTTATCTTTTGGTTAATATCTACATCCAGCGTAACCTCCGGTGATCCTGGCGAGCCATTCTGACCACGTCCGACCTTGACACTCCTTCCGGTTTTTGAATGCCCACGTACTTCACCCTTCCGCTTTCCCCCCGTCTTTTCCGTGGGAGACATGTCATCCAAAATCGACATCTGAATGGAGCACGCATCCAAATCCATAATAGAGCTGGCCTGCACCAACATATTGTCTGTAAGGCGTGATATCTGTTCCATCTTCCGTCGGCGCTGCAAAAAGGCGTGTAAAATACCTTTTTCATCGACGCCCGTTTCTTTTTTGTCACCACGCATTCGCAAGGGTGGTGTACCGCTCTTCCTCAGTGAAGATATGGACATCGACGCCATCCCTCTCGCCTCGCCAGGGGCTGCAATGAATAACCACCGCAGAGAGTTAGATACACGGCGCTTAAATAGAAAGATAAATGAAGAGAAAAGAGACGGCGAGTGCGATGTTAAACACGGTGGGTGGCTATAGCAATACAGAAGAAAGTGGTGGTGGGGGTCGCAGCCAAGAAGTGACAAGAGATATGTGAAGAACAACAAACAGACACGCACACATTCACACACAAGAAGAAATAGAGCGGGGTTCTCTCATCCCATGAACAATATGCAACAGTCTGGTTCTCTCACTCTTTCTCACCTTGCTTTCTCTCATGCAGAAGTCACCGTCCTGCTCGTTATTGACCCCCTGAATCCCTCAAACGAGCCGCCTCCTCCATCTTGGCCTCCTTGATGTTGTCTACGATGACGCGAAGGTGACGAGAAGTGTAGCGATTCCACAGCGTTAAACCGATGATAATCATGGTCCCACCGACATAAATCTTTCCAGGAGACATACGCATGCTCATCTTTGCTTGCCTTTCCTTATTTAGCTCCTCACCTCACCAGCTGCTGCATGCAATTCAGTGATTTCTTTCATTCAATCATTCATACAAAGATGTGTAGACGTGTCGCAGAGAAGAGAAATACGTATGGGTGTAGATGAAGGCAGCCGTTGTATCCGGAATAAGCAGGACATGTAAGTTGACAGAGGGCAAGTATCTTCTTCTCGTTCCCTTTCTTTCCTCATTCGTCCCAACCACTCTTCTTTACTGTAAGAAGGGCACATCAAAATAAGAAAAAAAAAATGAAATACAAATGCAATCCGAGCTCCGCATCACGTGCGTGTTCCACTGTAGGAGAGAAAATTCACCCTAATGTAGCAGGGGAAGCATTTGAAGCTAATTCAGACGGCTAAGAGAACGGGACTTACGAAGGGTGATGTCACACAGCATCGCTGCATTGAGCGTGGTGGCGATGCTTGACTGTGCATATTCTTCGCTCAAAAGATCCATTGCAACTGCCTTCTCCGTCATAGTCAGACGCCGCTTGCGACACACTCGCTCCATATTCGTAGAAATGCAATGCTGTTCGGAACGGAGCGCAGCGTGTGCGATCCGCTCACGTTCACACGCCTCCGACAGGTCTCGAACCTCCCGCAACAGGCGATCACGCCGTGCAGCTGCAAAGCTGCACTGAGCGAGAAGCGATGTTCCGTCACCCTCGCATGTGCGCCGCCGCCGCTCCCGTAGCTTCTCCTGGCACTCTTCGAGTGCATAGAGCAGAGCCGCATTCTTTTTCTCAATTGCGCAGAGCTCCTCCTCGTGTCCCAACTTCAAATTCCTCTTTTCTTTCCTGACTATATCAGAAAGGCAACCCCCCTCCTCTTCTGTATTTCCATCATTATCATCATCATCATTTGCAATATTAACACGACACAACTCGAGTTTATGCTGAGCTACTGCCCTAATCTCACGCAGTTCCTCCACGTCGCGCCAGACACTCTCTTGCAGCAATGGGAGCTCGCATTCCATTTGCAAGGTGCGCAGCTCCTCCCGTATTGCAGCCTTTTCCATATCATGTGACTGCATCGTGTCGATAAATGTTGTTCTGAGCTTTTCCCTCTGTCGATAAAAATCACCATTATTCGTCATCTCATTTACGCTTTGCGCATTAACAAGATCATCGCGGTCAATCTCGCCATCATATGAGATCATTCCCATATTTGAAATCCGAACACGAAGCCACGCAGTCCACGCCAGCGCATCACACAACAGCGACTTCTCCCGCCTCAACTCGTCTAGAACCGGCACAACGCCGTCAGTGACTGGGCGAGACTTTAGCCCCTCCCCAGCGCCACAACAACAGCGACGGATTTCTGATACCACACCGGCACGTTCGGACACAAACTGCTCAACGCATGACAAGAACATCCCCTCATCACCGGACATAAAAACACCCCTCACGGGGGTGTCGATCGCTTTCAAGACGGAATCGTGTGGTACAGAAGTGCACAACGTACGAAAAGCTGACAAACTGTCGGGTACAGAAAAACCAGCAGCACTTCCCACTTCAGGAACAGTGCGTTCAGGCACCGAAAGAGAACTCAACGCACCAGCACACGTGTCAACGTCCTGACTGCCCCGTCCTCCTTCACGAGCGCCATCCGAAACGGAGATCCCACAACCACCTGCAAAAACATCCAGCCACTTGTGCAACCAAACGGCCTCGCACATGAACAACAAAGAGAAAAGTTCCAAAGCGGAAAAATAAATACTTCGCTGCTACTCAGCGAAAAGGGAGAACTAAGAAAAAAAAACAAAAACTAGACTCGATAAAAGAACACCAAAACAGATCTAAATAAACGAAAGGATGGGGGAGGGGAAAAGATGTTGTAGATCAAAAATGCAACAAAAAAAAGTGAGAGAAACACGACGCCAATAGCAGGAAGTAACACAGAAAGCATGGCTGACATCCTGTTCTCTTCCAAGCCTTTAGCGGAGAAGAAAAAGAACTGCTTGTGAGCTCACACAGCTGCATTTAGTATTGCATGGAATACAATCAAAATACGCCTGAGATTCCGGAAGGAATTCCACTTCCTCAGGAGTATTCGTACGGATGAAAAGGCGGTGCTGAAACCGCCATCAACCCGCCACCCGCGCGAGGCACGGAGGAATCAGTCAAGAGGGTCTTCGAAACTCACAGCTCGCAGCGAATTGAATGGTAGGGAGGCGGGAAATAAAGAAAGGGGTGTAACGTGGCCCCCACCGCTCTCATAAACGATGCACAGCTGAAACATTCCCGTTGCAAGTTCTCAGAAGAAGAACAGAAAGAAAAAAAAACAGAAGCCGTGACCCTCAGCGTATATGCGAGGTGAAGCGAAGGTTAACGCACCACTCACGTGCGCCACTGTAAGATCCAACGTGTGTCAAATGCGTGCAGGTCAGCTGCTATATCTAGTACATCTGCAAGACTTGCCCTTTGTGTTTTTTTTTCTATATTTTGCACGTGGTTCCAAAATTGCACGCTTTGGAGAAGAAACGAAAAGAAGAAGAAAAAAAAACTCTCCATCATCCATCAAGAGAGGCAGGCGGCCCAGATAGTTCTTTCTTACCAGATGAAACACATGCACCATAGAAAAGGAGGAAAAAAGAAAACAGAACGATGTGGGGAGAAACATCGTTTCATGTATATGTATATATATATATACATATATATATATACATATATATATATATATATACATAGGGAAGTTGTGGTGTGCTGTCCGGACCCTCGTCCCCCATAGGAACGGAAAAGATAATTAACAACAATAAAAGCAACAGCAGGTTTAAAAAGTGATGAATATACTCCAATGGGGCCGACTTAAATACCAGGAGAATGAGACGCTGCTACGATATATAGATGAATCTACTTTTATTTGTTCCGCTTCATATCCCCTTTTTTTCTTTCCTTTACGTAAGTGCGCTTGTGCCTGCAGCCACACTCAAAATAAATCAGATGTTGTACCACATGCCAGGGGGCATTCTCTAATTGCAGCAGCGTGTGTGTGTGTTTCATCCTTTTGTCTTCAATCGTCGTGAAGGTGGATTACGTGGTGTGCAATCGATGCTAGGCGTGGGTCATGCGTTGCGACAACTATTGTCTTATTATGCGTGGCATTAAGCTCCGCCAGTGTTGACAAAAGATGCTGCACATTTTCAGTATCGAGTCCAGTAGTTGGCTCATCGAGGAGAAGTAATGAGCATTCCCGGCGTGCAAACAGGCGTGCCATACAAATGCGTTGAAGCTGACCACCACTAAACCGTGTTTTATCGGGGCTGTGAATATATTCTTGAAAGGGGTCATTCAAGAAGGTATCACAACCGCTTTGACATGTAGCAAGCTTCACTTGACTGCGCGCTCGGTTTGCATCCATCCCTGACAGATGACTTGTGTCTTCCATGAGAATGTTGTCCGCCACAGTGCCTAGAAGAACAGCCTGCTGCTGCTCTAGGAGAGCGACTTTAGCGTGGGTGCGAACCGTCCCGCTTTGCGGCTGCAAAACACCTGCGAGGATTCGGAGACATGTACTTTTTCCAGAGCCACTCGGTCCATACAAAGCAGTAATTTTACCTGAATGAATGATGCATGACACACCACGAATACCGTTTTTTTGTTTGGAGTCCATATGATGGGGATTAATGGGAGACGTGTCTCCCTCCTTTGTGTCTGATACATCTTGCTCGACTCTCTTCTCCAGGGCATCGTGAAGGAATGAAGGAATCTCAGGGTAGGCGTAGGAGACGTTTTCCATCTGTATGGGTGCCTCACTGTCGTCAGAGCCCGCAGGCACCTTTTCCAGACTCCTTTCTTCCATCAATGCCGGGCAAGAAGCCTTCTGTACCGATGTCCGGGGGCAAAGAGATTCAAGTTTTTGCCACACAATGGGTTCTACCTCATACCATGATATCAAGTGCTGCAATGTCTGTAGGCTTTCCAAGAGACTGAGTGTCTGCTTCGATTCATGCTGCAGTTTTTGTAATCGGTTAACAAACTGAAAGAGAAGCATGAAGTACATGGCAATGTCCGCCATGACCAGTTCGCCACGCGAGCGGGAGTGGCTGGTCACCCCAAGCACCAAAATAGAAAGAAGTCCATACACGGAAGAAGAGAATCCCGTTTCTCGGTGTATTCCAATTACTACGTCTTCCCTCGTTTTCGATAAATTTTGAAGGCGTCTCTGTAAGCCGTTCGAAATAAGAGACTCCGCATGAAACAGACGTATAGTCGCTCCCCGATAAAGCGCATTCGCTCCAAGAGCCTGCAGGTTGGACTCTGCGAGTGCCATGTCAGTAGAAGAATTGCTTTTTTTCTTCCACATGCCCTGCAGAATAAACTGAGAGCTCACAAACAGAACCCCTATAGTTACAGTCAGAGACGCAGAGATGTACAGGAGCGAGCTAAGGAGAAATATCGACATACAGAAAGACAAGAAGATGTCTGTTATGAGCGTACTCGCGAGGCTTGCTGATCTATTTGCGCTAGAAATGATAAATTGCGATAACGTGACAGGATTGACCAATGAAATGCGATCGAGGTGTCGTGTCTCCAGAATTGAGAGGAGAACAGTGGTTACAATCGTATTATGGATACGCTGCCCAGCCTCCTGGGCTTTCTTGTACGAAAAGAAAGAAACGACGTGGTAGAAAATAATCATCACCGAAAGAAACACGCAGTAGCCCAGATAAAGAAATGGCGATTCTGAGATGAACGGTGGAAGCAAAGACATCAACCAGTGCCTCTTGGTAGTTTCAGCGTCGTGCTCAAAAGTGAAAACCCCCTTCACGAGACCATGAAGAAGCAACCACAGGCCCGCCGAGAGAAGCGTCAGGAAGGCCGCCACCGCCATGCTCTTCCAGTGAGGAAGCCAGAAACGCAGAATGAACGCTGCCACTCTTCTGAAACTCGCCGACAGTAGCGACATTCCTCCCTCTTCCAGAACCTTTTTTTTTGTTGTTGTTTCCTTCTGAAAATCAACGAAAAAAAAAAAAAGCAAGCAGTTGAAACAAGTAAACATGCATCACATGTGTGTGTGTGTGTGTGTGCAGGAGCCGGCAAGGCTTCAGCATACCTGCAGTAAAGAACCGAAAACAAGAAAAAAAAGCTTTCTTTTCAAGCAAAGGTTCATTCCTTCAGTCGTGCTCCGAGGATGCCCAGAAGCATCTCATGCAGTGCACAACACATGCGGCGCATCAAAAACAGGTCAAGGGCAGTAACTCCGATTCTGCGCCAATGTACACGCATATATGCATGCTACTACCACTTCGACCGCCTTCACTTATGTAGGATCCGCAAGGCATCACTCCATATCACCAAGATGCTTATTACCAAATCGTCTGCGGAGCTCAGTTGAGCTGATGCGTTCATTGTGATCAGCACCTACATAAGGTATATGAATGGGTTGAAGCGGACGAAATCCATTTAATGCCCGTGCGGTGTTGATGATTTCCAAGGCACCAGCTGTTTCGGGTGATAGAACTAAAGCTTCGATGTCTGCATTGCATTCTGCGCCACCACACTGATCGGTGATCCCGATGATATTCAACTCGAGATCGCTTCGCAAGCTTCGCAGAAAGCGAGAGACTGCAGCACAGCGCTTTTCAAATGATTCTATGTACGCACGGTGTGCCTTTTTTGTCAGCATTACCTCCTCTGTGACGCCCACGTGAAGCCCTTTTGTAGCGTAAAGAGCTGCAGTAGTGAGCAGCAGCTTGTGTCCTGCATGAAGACGATCAAATGTACCGCCAAGAGCCACGTACTTAAATGAATGTTCAAACCCGCGATCGGCAGTCATCAATGTGGAAGTAAGCGTCGTCCAATGATCACTGTCATCACCTTGTCTTGATTTCACAAGTGGGATCACACTCACAAAAGTTTCCACATGATGCCTCAGAGCTGCATCGTAAAGTGCCTTCACATGCCTCAGAAGTGAATCTCGCAGATCACAATCGAGTTGCAGATGCACGTACAGTGGGTTCTCCGGCTCGCCCACAGGATCCGAGCCGCTGAGCGAGAAGAGGTGGGCGAGCAACGCCGTCTTGTTGCTCTCCAACCCAGCAGCTGTAGATAGTATCAACGATCTCATTTTGTCCATCCATAAGAATGCAATACACACACACGCACAAAAAACAAGAGATTCCCTCCACACCCCTGCTCCAAACGTGTGTATTTTTTGTGCGAATCCCTACAAAACAAATTTTTTTTCCTGTTGTCACAATACCGATAAAAAAAAAAGTGAAAATCACGTGACAACATGTGAATGAGGCATGCCTACCCCCCAAAAAAAAAATATTTATATATATATATATATATATATATATATATAATCTTCATCCATGCATATGCATGTAAACCTGTGCATGTGCATGTGCGTGTGCGTGTTTCTCCTTCGGTTTGATCGTTGACAGAATGAAAAAAAAGGGGTAGAGTGGGAAGACCCCACCCACCCATCCCTTCACCGTTTCGCCCCGCCAGGGAGTCACCGACAGCAGACAGCACAGATGACTCAACCAGTCACCCGCCATGTGTTGCGGGAAGCTTCCCAGACGCTTGGGCGGGGACTGCATGTGCGCTCACATGCTACTCACTTCACCCCTCTTCAGTTAACCAGCTCGTGCTGCAGCGAAAAACACGAAAATGGTGATTAAGTGAGGGGATGGTATGTATTTGAACTCTGGAGTCTAACCCACCATGTGTAGAGTTTGGGAAGCAGTAATACACACGCCCTACTCGACTGTGCACGAGTGCCATGGAACACATGATGCACGGCTCGTGGCTAACGAGCAAATCCACATTATTTGCCAGGTAGGGCTCCTTTTCGTCATCGTCATCGCGCTCAGTGCTCTGCTTATGGGCGAGTTTCTTTAGCACATAAATTACCGGATGCTCCAAAATAATAGAGTCCTTTTTTTCCCCTTCAGGAAGAGGGTCAAGCCCGAAGCAGGCTGTCGCGCCATGTTTACCAATGGTATCAATCCCATCACTTGTAGCAAGAATACGCCAACCATGATTGGAATCAACCAGTACGGCCCCCATTCTACGCATCTCCATGCCACACACCCGTGTGGCCAACGGCATGACATTCTTGTAGAAAATGTGCTGTATCTTCGCCGCATCATCATGTGGCAGTAGAGACGGGGGGCGTGGCTTTGGCACGGCAAAGGGCCAAACAGCGCACCACTTCCTCCATTCGTCGGGGGATGTGCGCGGGGCCCGGTCCGGCACCCACACCATCTCGGTTGTGAGAGAATCGGCGCACGCCGATGCTTCTTCGAACTCTTTCAACAAATCGGTGTCTACACTGTGTCCGACAACAAGAAGTAATTCTAGCGTGTGAGCTTCTGCAGTTGCGGGTGCACGTCGATTTTCATCATGAGGTGTAGCAGAGTTAATCTGTGCGTCTAAACTCTCCTCAAGGGAAGGAACAGCCTCTGCCCTCAGCACCTTTCGAATGCGCTTCAGATGGGAAGCGTGAGGCTGTAGGGGAAAAAACTTGTTGGCAATGCGAAGAAGTACGGCGCTACATCTTGGCTGGTGTATGCGAATAGCAACACCGCGCACGAGTTGCGGCGGCGGTTCTGGCGCAGTCACTTCCTCCATCGCTACAATAAAGTAGAAAACCCAAGAAGAAAGAGTAATAATAGTGAAAAAAAAATAGTTCTCGTGTAGAATCATCGCCGTGCTACAACCTAAACTCACAGCTTCTTGAATCAAGGCAACTAAGAGGATATTTACTCACCAGTACGCGTGTGATGAGGATTCTCCTGCCGCAGTACACGAATAACGCTCAGATGCTCCCCTGTGTACCGCTCTGCAACCACCTCAACCGTCAGACAAGCAGCTACATCGTTGTTAAACACGCTACGAATCATCTCCATCAACTCATTCACGTTGTTCTCACGTATCGCGACGATGTAGCACACACCGTGAAGTGAAAGAAAACGGGGTAAGCACATTACAAACCTGTCCACCACAACACGTCCACGGGGCCCACCGCACCACGCTGCTGTTAAAAAATCTCCTTGAGTACCCGCATGCGCGAATTCCTCCATCGTCGTTGGAACGTATGGTGGATTGAAGAGAATAATGTCGAACCGACGGCAATCACTGTTCTCTGACGCTTCATCAGGTTCACCCTCTTCCTCGAAAGGGCCAAACAGGTCACCCTGATGAAGCTGAAGACGGGGCTGTGCACCGCTACACGTGTGTCCCAGTGTCTTGCTCCAAGTAAGACTGGTTGCTTCGAGAGCAACAGGGTTCACATCCACGACGTGGTACTCGGGCAGCAACTCGACATCAGTTTGCGATGGGTGGTATGACGCAGATGTACCTCCCGAGACACCAGAGAGTACTAGTTGCAGGTGGGAAACTACAATTCCCGAACCACACCCGATCTCCACGCAGCGGTGTGGTCTCATGGAGCGCAATAATGCAGCGTCTTTTTCGAGCGCCTCTAGCATGAGGAATGTATCCGCCTCTGGCTCGTACACGCAGTTACGAAAACGCTTCTCTGTGATGCAGTGAAAGTAATCTGGAGTAGCTGCCATCATGCGGACGGTGCTTCTAAACAAATTCAACGAGAAAAAGGAAAGACAAAAAAAAATGAAGCCCCTTTTATCGATGATTTTTGCTCTCGTCAGGAAATTTCCTTCCTCACTTCTTCCTTCTCTCTGACGACATTTCACTCACCTGCTCATTGAAGATCATTTAGTGGGAAGCAAGAAGTGAATGACAACACGTGGTGCATTGTGGAACAGTGCACCACGTATGATCCGGGATCCTCCTCCTCACTCCTCTTGTCTTACAGTTCCCTCCCGCTCCAAACGGGGTGGTAATCACCTCGTAATGAGTACAAGAGTTAGGCTCCACAACTACAAAAGGTCTGGGCCTCCACGAGTAACGGCCGGAATCCGTACGCGCCGTAGCGCATCCGACAATTCCTTCTCTCGCTCGAGATTCAACTGCATGACGGCTGTGGCGGAGAACGCACGCATAACATCATGCCGACCAACCCCCTTCAGTCCGCCAAGGACATGATGGTCCACATCCTCCTCATCTTCGCCGTTATTGACGCTGTCACCTCCATTCCCAACCCGCACCTCGTGAAAGTGCAGGCACGGGATCAGCGTATCCATGAAAAGACCAAACGAGCCCAGTTTCGTACGTACGTCATTCCCTATCACCAGGATACGCCGCAGCTGTACCGTGTTGCAACTGCGGTCTCCGCTTTCGCCACATCGCACAATGTTCGAGGCAAGGAGATTACGCAACAACATCCATGGGGAATGTGGTAGATATACGATAAGTAGCGCGTGCGGCCCTTCAGGGAAGTATGCGCCGTAGCAGTTCTTTTCCTCCACCATTATATTCATTTTGGCGCAACATTCAGCGTGTCGGTCATCTGTTACAGGATCAAAGAACCTTGTGAAAAGGGTGGGTGATTTGTTTCGTGACAGGACAGGTGCTGTTGAATCAACCGGAGATTGAGAGCAACTTTCTGACGCAATGAACGTATGTGACTTCTCTGCCTTCCGTAAGATGCCGTTACAAACATTTTGCAAGGCTAATAAAAGTGCCATTTGTAAGAAACCTGAGCGCGATTCCTCACGTGCAAACGGTCCGATACCAAGTGCAACAAGATAGACACTCGACACGCCGTCCATGTGCGAGATCAGGTAACGTTGCAGAGGTGAGACAACATCTCGCTGAACGAATCCCATGCCCAGTAGCATTCGCGATGCATGGCGGAGATCTCGCACCAACGAGGAGACGCTCCACTGTGGAGCAGAAAGTGCCTGCTTCAATGCGACATCCATATGTGTATCCCTCGCAGCAGAAGACTTCTTCCGCCGTCTGGAGGCCGGCTGCCTTGACTCCACAACGCTCCACATGCCAATTGCTGCGCAGCGAGGGCCTTGGGTCGGGAGGGATGGGGGAGAAAGAGAGAAGCACAAAAGGCGCGCCGGGGGTATCTTTTTTTTTTTTAATCGCTCCTTTTCCAACCCTTTTCCCAACTGCCTACGTCCAAACAAAGACACAGTGGAAGCAGCAAGAGATAATAAAGGGGAAAAACAGAAGAAAGAAATGGAGAGACACACACACACACAATCATAAACCAGCACTATGAAAAGAGATGGTGGTGGTGGAATAGGGTAATATACATATATATATATATATATATATATATGTATATGGTGAAGAGTTTAAGACAAGTTTGGCACGGTAAACAGTATCTTTACACATCCGCCTCGTTGTATTATTTCAAAGAAAAAATGTTACAACGAAGGGAACAACGGAGGGGACCACAGGAAGGCACTGTATCCCCACCCCTTGCACCACTGGTATCGGCGGCAATGATAACAATGGCAGAAAAGAGACACGGGAATGGCAACACATCTCCCAAGAATCGGCACAAACGAGATCATACTCGCCTTACTATCAGTAACACCATATGCGCGACACACTCAAACACGCACAAAAAAAAAACATACACACGGATGAAGAGATAAAAAAAAAACACCACAGCGGGAATCATGACAGCAATTTAAATATCGGGAGAAAACACACGCATCTTCATATGCTCAGTGGCCACAGCTAGCTGGGCAAATGTTGGTACAAAAGCGCGGAGGTGGGTGCAACGCTCCATTTCAAAGGAAAGTAAACTAGATAGATGTTCTGCATCCGCAGCAGTAGCGTTCAGAGGAACGATGCGTTCGTAATTCCCCATCCCACGATACCTTCGGCTTCTAATGTCCTGCAACGCCACTTCTAGCGCTGATATAGCATCCATGTGCTCGCGAAAAAGATGGGTTGGAAGCCTTGACTCCTTTCCTCCTCGCTGAACATGACGTTGTGCCTCCGCCTCAATATGCTCCAGCTGCGTGCACAGTGACTCACACCCACCGATTAGAGACCCAGCAACCACTTCAGCCGCATCCCGTACAATTGATGGCGACGGTAGTGAGGGAACCGGTCTATCTGCGAGCAAACGGTGCAGCTCCATCCTTTCCTCACGGCTACTTTCTGCCTCCACGGAGAGACGCTGCAGTTCACGCCTAAGCGTTGCACAGGTCGTACAGTGCACGTTTTTCTCTGCCCCTGCATCTGTGTTTCCAACACAAACATCCTGGACATTGAAGAGGCCATTGCGTCCAGAGCTTTCAACAGCAGCAGCAGATGCACCCCTACGAAATACGCGCAGATCCGATTCTAGTAGCGCATTGCGCCGTTGCAGTTCTTCAATCATGTCAACAAGCTTTGAGTTGTCCTTGGCATCTTCCGTCTTGGATATTTTGGAGAGCCTGTCTGCCTTTACCGGCCGAGAGTTTGGTGCACCGCGAGTGCGTGTCAGGAAGGCGGTTTTTTTAGCTTTTTCAACAATGTTTTTCTCCGATTCCCCCTCCGCAGCAATGCGATTGAGAGCCTGTTCGCGAAGACGCTGGGTTTCTTTTTTAGTCATAATCTTCATCTCGTTCTGCAGCTTGTGTAGCTGCTCCTGCAATCTTTTGTTTGCGTATTGCATATCGTCGAACTGGCTCTCACGCTCCTTTACCGTTTGCTGAAGTGTGATCTGTTTAGTTTCGAGCACCTTTATCTTGCGGAGCAGCTTTGGAACCAATCCTGAATAATCTTTATTCTCTTTTGTAGCCTTTTGATTTGATGCCGTCACCGCGAGGAGAGCATCATGCTTCTGACGCAGGGCATCCTGCGAAGAGTGATGCAGACCCTGCATGTGTCTAATTTCTGCTCTGGCCGCTGACAACGCTGCAGACAACTCACGGTTGGCGTGATCCAAGGCAGCAGACCGGTTCACAAGGGCTTGCTCCCTTGAGGTATGCGCTGCAGTAACATCTTCAGGGGGGACCACTGCCGGTGGTGACCCCATCTTGATGGTGTTGTTGTTGTTGTTGTTGGCGGCGGTGGTGAAGGGGGCCACACCCGCAGTGGTGCAGGCAGCAGAGGCGTTATGCCGTGGGTGCTCCGGTCGAGAGGCACCCCAATCCCAATTGGAGGTCGTACTTGTGGGAAATTGACGACCAAGGACTCTACCAACACACAGTGAAGGGTCGACAAACAGCTCCTGACCCCATGCATAGGGGTGTGTCACCTGTTGCTGCTGTTTCGTCGTGGCGGTGGCATTAGTGCCTTCTAATCTTGTATCTGGGTAAGGAAGAGAAATGTGTTCGTCTAAAACCTTTTCCTCCTCAAGATGCTGCCTGGAGCTCGATGCTTCAGACGTATCACACATCCCGGACATGAACCGCAGCAGGCGCATTGTACTACGGGGAGCGAGACCAGGGTCTGGAATCCCTACGATGTGTACCAATCCTGCTGGTGGTGTTACGTCACGTAAAATGCTGAAAAGTGGACCACGTGGAGGGCATGTCTTGGCGCCGCACGCTCCTCCGCTGCGCAGCAGCATCGTCAAGTGATGCAGTGTCCCTTTCTCGCTTCCTACCTCTGCAACTACAACAGTGCCATAGCCTTCGAGTTCCACACGCACTGCCAATACAGACTCTGGTGGCAGTGCACCATCTTGCTCCAATTGGGTGTGTCGCTCATGCAACAGTAATTGCATGATCTCACCCCACCGTGCAGAGGATCCCTCCCGCTCAATCAGTAGGTACTGTGCACACCGCGCACTACGAACCTCACATCGCTGCAGTACATCGTATACTTTCTTTCCGTTTGCCGCAAAAGCGACAACTGAAACGCGGGCAAAAGAGCATCGCTCTGCACTTCGGAAAAGAAGCGGAAGTAAGTGTGAGTACAGCTCCATCGCCACATCCATCCATTCACCACAGGAAGCAGTATCACCACTTGCTGCACTTGACCCAGCGTTTTCACCGTATTTCTTCCGCCCAGAGTCCCTCTCGTCGCCCCCATCCACCCCCTCTACGTCTTCTGGAAGCGCGATGATGAGCGCAGCGTTTCCGCCTTCACGCACCCTCGCCAGTAAAGGACCCGTAATATATGCCACAATGTCGTGCGCAGGACTCAGAACGCGTGAGAACAGGGTGTGCAAGCGTCCCTGATAGAGCACACGGACACCGTTCTCGAATACGGCGTCAAAGTACTCGTTGTCTCGGGCATTATGTGGAATGACGCAGAACGTGCGTAGTGTCGGCTCCATTTTCATCTAATACACACAAGTATAAAGGCTACCTAATAATATTAACTCTGCGTGATGACCTTTCTTGTGCTCGAGTGTGCGTCAGGCCGGACGACTCCACGCACCGATCGTCTTCTCCACGTCCCCCCTCTTCCTTCGGCTCACCATGTGCAGAAAGATGTGAGAAAAAGACGTGAAGGAGCATGAGGAGAAAATATAAATAAACATATATATATATATATATATATATTAAAGGACAATAACGATAATAAAGGAGAAAAAAAAAGGATGCGGCAATCACATGCTTTAAAAATATACTAAAACACAGTTACCTACAGAACAAATGATGCAGATGCTATGCATCTGCATCACCAGCATTACCGCTATTCATGCTGTAGTGATGGCAGCTAAAAAAGAGGTAGAGCTGCAAGCCACATACGTACTGTATAATATATTAACGTGATTATATATATATATATATATAATCATATCTATACACGCATACACAGAACTAGATAGATACTACGCACGCTCCATTTTTCAAAAAAAAATAATAATAATAAAAATGAAGACCGAAAACGTGAAAACTATCTGCAGAAAGCAACAAGCAATCTCCTACTTTCCTTCATCTCATGCATGTTAATGTAGGTATACCTACGTGCAAGAATCATTTCGTTTGATTTAATAGGACTATATTATGCTTTACTCTCAGTAGCTCAGGCTTCGTTTGAAAACGCGGCTTGCTTGTTGCAGCAGTTAATGACACTTCCCTCTTTTTCTTTTTCCTTCCATTTTTAGCTGCTGCCTTCCCATCTTCTTATTGCTTACTTTCGTGCTGATTTTTCCCTACCCCTCCATTTCTCCTTTGCTGCTCTGCTTTTCCGTTGCCGTCCACGCACGACGTTCGCCTCATTCCAAGTCATGATGACAAGTTTCAAACGCCTCAACGCGGACGGCGAAGTTAAGGGACAATGCGAAGCGACAGTTTCAGTTCCGGTCACCACCAGCTGGCAAGAGGCAGCCGATGGAGAAAAGATAGTGGGAGCGGCAGCGGGAGAACACACGACGATAGACGCAGGGAGCCCGAAACACGTGTAAAGAAGAAAGAAACAAAAATCAACAGATCCACAAAGGAGGGACGCATCTACACCCTCCCTTCCTCACATATAACGAAATGAAGCGAAGAAGAGTGTATTATAAACGGCTGTTCAATTCTCATTTCTCTCTATATTTTCAGTAATATGCATACCCGTAGCATCTCCTGCAAGAAGGTTCACCCCATCAGTTAGTGCTAACGAAAAGGAAGCGTCGAAAGGCGCCTTTACGCCTCCTCCCGCGCGACACCAAATGGGGTAAAGGGGGGTGGGGGGACGGTACGTTTCCAGGAGCGTACACTCCACGAGATGTTTAACGTAATAAATAGAGGAAAGATAGAAAGGAAGGAGAAAAAACAAGTGTCAGTCCTCTGACGTCATTCCTGTCTTAAGCCGGGAGAAAAATGAAGGCCGAAAAAAAAAAATGAGAAACACCAACGACGACAGCACAAGAAAAGAAGAAACTACTGCCACTCAGGGGGGCTGCATGTGTTTGAAACTCCTTCAAGCATTCGTCTCCGTCCCCACGTCCGGAAAGAACCCTGCGCATAAAGACGACGAATCTCTGTGTAGGCATGCACATGCATTTCACCCCTCGTCGGGGAAGGCGCTGCATCGGTGTTACCCCGCACTCCGCTGCCGCTGTTTATCCTCTACAAAAGTCCGAACCTCCTTCTTTAATACTGTGGAAATGTTACGGGGCAGTCTCCGTTCAGCAGTGAAAACAGCAAACAAATTACTGGCAACTCGTGCGATAAAAAAAGGGTCGATTACCGGTTGACGCCGGATAAGCCGCCTATAAAGATTGTTCGCTTCTTTCTTCAACTCGCACTCTCGCTCTTTCGTCAGACGAAAGGCAAAAGGTTCAACAAGGTCCGTCATAATTTGATGGCAGATATTTCGGTACTGTATGCATAACTTCGGGAGGGGCTTCGGTCGCTCATAGAGAGGATAGCGAACAGCAGCTATGCTGGGCTCCCACCCTGGCAACGGTGTAATGGATGTCCCCGAAGCGGCGGCCTCACGCAGACAAAAGGCTTTATACTCCAGGAAGTCTGTCATCAAATTTCTGTAATCATCGTCTGTGCAAGCCCGCCCCACACTGAATGTTGGATGCCACCAATCCTTTTCTTGATGTTTCACAGTTTCAAGTTTAGCCTTTGTAAGACGTTGGTATCTTGCGGCATCTAGGTGTAAGTGCGCCACGACGAGATGAACCGTCTTTTCCCCCTGATAACCCTGCAAGAGGGCCTTATCACCGGAACAGTTAACTTCATTCAACGGCCGAAGTGCAGATAACGATGGTGCATCCCCAGAAGATGCAGCAACTTCACCGTTGCTTGGGCGCCCCACACCATTGATCTGCCCGTTGCCTCTAAATTGTGCAAAGCCCTTATTGTCGTGTCTTTGAAAATTCTTCAGCGAATTGTTCTCCGCTAAGATCTCGGAGACCTTCAGCAAGAGCAGGTCAGAATGAAAGAAACGTGACAACTTACCAACACTCTTCATGCGATAGTAGTCATCCACACCAAGTCCTGGTCGCACAACACCAACCTCTGAGAGGTTGTTGTCCATGAAGAACACAACGTCCCAGATGCCACTTGCTGCCAATGAACGGACAACATCCATTTTCCGGAACACAGATCCGTCGAGAAAAGCAGTATTGGCAGATGGGACAATAAAGTTAGACAAACTTGCAAGTGAGATTCCCCACAACGAGGGTCGCATTACAAGCCAACGCACATCGCTGGGGCACCGCGGTGGACTCTGTTCCTCGCTGAGAAACAGTTTGTGATCTTCTGGGTTCTCTGGTGCGGCGCGGAGGGTGGCAATGCGGATAATATGTGTGTTACTGTTCTCTGTCACGCATGATACGTTGTGCGATTTCACTCCATTCCCCTTCATACGCGCAAAGCAATTCGTACATCCGGAGTGTACCTTTGATAGTGAAGAACAACCTTCTGAAGTATTATCACCACGCAGAAAGAAGGGCGCGATGTAGTGTAACTTCCCCCCCTTTTTTCCAGGGTAGAAGACGTCGTCGATACTTCCCTGTGACAGAAGCAGGTGTCGCGCGGGGAGACCGCGAAACAAACTAATGAGATCGTCCTCCTCGAACAGTGGGCACTGCCGAACTCCAGGGGCACCCGAGGTCACCAGTGTGTCGTCTACGTCCCACACGCACAACAATCGCCTACCCCCCTTCGCGTCGTGGTTCTTTACGGCACCAAGACCTTCGAAAGGCTGGCGCGTATCGCTTCCAGATCCACTGTCAGCATCCCCACGAAGTGACTCAATCGCCTCTCGAACGTCTGAGAACGTTCGGAGTGACAAGAACTCCGTTCTAATCATCACATGTGACGTCGTTGACGCAACGGGCGCGTCGGCGACAAGGGTAGGAGGATGAGAAAACGCAGTGGTGGGGCCGGAAATGTCGGCTTCAATAGGCAGCGAGGTCCTCATAAGAAATCAAAGCCTTCACGATTCACGCCGCGTGAATCAAAGGGTGCTAAATGAAGCCTTTACCCACGAAAAACACCAGAAGCAGCGAGGCAGAAGAAGTGAGAGAAAAAAAAGGAAAAAAAAAAGAAGGACGTGCAGTAACAGAAAGGGTAAAAGCTCAGCAAGGGCATCCCATAAATAAAGAATGCACACACACACACAAACGCTCGACAGAGGAAAATCAGATTGGAAATATGGAAGCTCCGCCATGCATAAATAAGTGAGAAAGGTGTAAACGAAAAGGGAAAAAAAAGGAGGGTGGGGAGAGATGCACGAAAGTGCGCAAGATCAAAAAAAAAAGCAAACATGGCGAGCATCGAGAAATGAAGGATATTCTGCACAATCTTCACTCCCTTTTCCACAAAATTCCTCGTTGTATCATTCCACTCTCCTCCCGCATTATCAGCGTCGTCAGGGAAGGCATATATCATCCTCTGGTTCCTGCTCTTTTTCTTGCTGATTCTGCTTCTGCTGATGATGATGATGGTATTGCTCGTTAGTGGTGTAGCGCAATTCCCCAGAGGCCCTTTCGTCGCCTAGATGATGTTTATCCCTGCGGCCAAATCCCGTCTTCTCTTGTACCCATTTGTACCCTTGTGACACCATGCTCCATGTCCTCTTCTGCGTGTCGTGGGTGAAGTCCTTCAGCCACGTCTGCCCACGTGACTTCTTCACCCGATCACAGAAAAGCGTTTTACACGTTTCATCTGCTGCATCACGCATAAAAATTGTATGCATCAGCACGGTAAGATCGTCAACGGACTGTACACCATTGAGAGCCCGCCGGTAGACGACATGGGACAGCAGTTGATAGAGAATACCGGCGTAAGGGCGGACCTCAAGGAACCAACCAGCAGTCTCCATTAAAAACTCCAGAAGAGCATCGCCTGAATTGGTCGCTGTTGTTGCTGACGTCGCTACCGTTATCGTCGGTCCCGACAACGGTGTTTTCAGTTCCGGTTGTGGCAACAGTGGCGGAGATACCGCTTCAGCGGCAAGCCTCCTGTCGCGCATAAACTGCAGCACACATTCCTCCAAGTCAAGATCAAACCGTACATAGCTTGTCGTCACCCGCTCCGCCAGGGTACGTGTTGTCAACAGCATACCAAAGTCGATGTGAAATATAGCTCCAGTCGGGTGTACCATGACGTTGTCACGGTGTCGATCACCAATAGCAAATATGTAGTTCATGAGAATAAAGAACTTGGCAGAACAGAGAAAACTCTCGCGGACCCCAGCAGTTGGCCGCCTCTCCAGTCTTTGCATATGCTCCTGTACATCACCCAACTGCCCCTGTTGTTGTTGTTGTTGTTGTTGTTGTTGTTGTTGTTGTTGTTGTTGTTGTTGTTGTTGTTGTTGTTGTTGTTTTTCCAGCCGCACAAGATGTTGTAGTAGGCGATGCTCCTTGTATCTTTCAACCACATGCTGAACTGTCTTCCCCTCCTCCACGATTTCAATGATACCAGATGATGAAGAGAGTGGCATGACGTGATACGTCGGAAGTACCACATGCCGTAGTTGCTTCTGAAGGACCCATTGCAAAAACCTCGATGTGATACACATAATTTTGTCCTTCTCCAAGTTCTCCTTTTTGTACAGAATGCGCCGCGTAACGCCATACGTGTCGACCAGAGGAATCACGACAGGTCGCTGTCTTGAATTCATCGCAGTAATGCCGCCTACATTAATGTTGGACACCACCACATTGGTGTCGAACGGAAAGAGCATTGGGGTAATGAAGATGATATCACTCATTTCTTCCATCCCCGCTGTGGTATTTATGAGCCCCTCGTCGCGGAGCATCCTGACAAATTCTGCGCGAGCGTCCGCAATATCCAGTTGCCTCACGTCTGCATTCCACGAATTTGTTAGCAGATCAAGAAACCGAAGGGTGTTGAGGAACCACTGGTGTTTCTCGGGACGCACTGCAAGATCAGCCCTCACCACGAGCTCGCGCAGTGTGTGGTAACTCAAATCGTCTTGATCACATTGTATCAACGTCTCTTGGCATATAACAAGTGCCAATCGCTGCTCCATTTTAGCGAGTTCCAATAACACCGAGGTTGCGTACGACTGGCAGCTCTTCAACTCAAACATATCTAAAAGAAGCGGTATCAGACATTCACTCACACGTGAATCCAAGGAAGATATCCTTCCCAGCAAGAATGCCTGTGTGATCATCATGCGCATCTTCTCAGCAGTAGGGTTGCCTTCGGGGGCACGGTGCAGGCACTCCAGCAATTTGATGGCAAAGAACGGCGGAAGCATCAGGCCACACGCCCGTGTGCACAGCACGTGCCAATGACTGACGCGTGGTCGCCAGAAAAAGGCACCAGGATGGCGCACCTGCCACTGTCGCTCTGCCCCTTCTACCGTTTTCTCGATTGCCTCGCATGCCGCCTTCAGCAGCTTCTTATCGCTCCAGTCCAATGAAATGAAAAGAAATATCAGAGGTTCCGGATGACCGGCAATAATGTCAACGCTACTCGCCAATATGCGTGTTGTCTGCGGCGTCACAACAGAGTTCCAAGAAGTATTCTGGTAGAGTGAGGATCTGTAGTCACTGAGACACAGCTCGGCGGCCCCTCTCCACTGCGCATTAATGGAACGGAGAAGAGCGATATCGGTAAGCGCCAAGCCAGCGTGCACAAATACTTCGCACAGGAATGCATGCTCATTAAGCTTCTGCGCCCGCTCGAAACAGCTCCGGCAGACACGCCGAAGACGACCCTCTTCAGGACCACCAGGCTTGCTCAGCTTAGCTATAGACCTGTCCAGCTGCCAAGATGTGCACTTTGCACAGAGTCGCCGGCCGCAGCATCGGCAGTGGCTCGCCCGAACGGATCTGAGTGAGAGTTTTGACCACGTCGCAAAGGTCCTGTCACAAACAGGGCATGACGTCGCAACGTCGTCAGCCTCCCATGTAGGGTTCTGAAACGGGTGTCGCTGGATGTCAGTGGCAAACTCCTCATCAAAACACGACCTGTCGTGTGCTGCCAACACACCCGTGTCGACTGATTGTGTCAGGTCACCAAGTTGGTTAGCATCGGGGAAAAAGTAACGGTCTTTTTTCAGCCAGTTCTGCCACCGATGTGAAGCACATGTGGCCGCATCACTGCACTGATGTTCAGACATGCCACTATTAGATGGCAAATGCTTCCGTTGTTCCTGAAGCATAAGAGGGGAAGAGTCAGCTCCAAGTGCAAACGCGCTTATGACCTTCATACGGTACGCATCAACACCCTGGAGTCTGGCGTTTGTTCGCTCCCACAAGGTGAGCAGCTCAATGGTAGAACTATCCCGTACCTCCTCATTGTAAATGCGGCCAAACTCGGCACATAAGAGTGGGAACGTCTCCTCCATCTCCAGACGGGCAGTTAGCTCCAGCACCTCCATGAAAAGCTTTCTATTCTCTGAGAGCTTTCGCATCTGCAAATATAGAGCGGACATGTTTCCAGGATCCGATTCCTGCGCAGAGAGTTTGACTCTTCGCACTACAGCCCCGCCATGGACTGCTGCTGTTGCCGCCGCTGTAAAAGTAGTAGTAGTAGTAGTAGTCACTCCCCCAAGTGAACGATTTGTCATCAAACTTTTTCGCTCATCACTAGAAAGATCTGTGTTTCGCTCACGGAGATCCGTAAAGGACGTGCTATGGCGAAGTGAGACGATTGCTTTCAGCTCCTGCACTGCGGCAGCTGAACCAAAACTAAGGCACACCGGCGACTCCATGGAATGCAGACGGCATAGATACGGACTCTCCGCGAAGTCTAGGGTACATCGAGTATCATCGCCGAGAACTACATCGACGGCAAGCATATCAAAGTCATGAGCGTCTCCAAACATCGTTTTTTTTTTTTTCTTTTCTTTTCCCCACTCCTTTCACGTGGGCCCCCCCTTTTTTTTGTGTGTGTGCGTTTACGGGACGCACTTCCGGCTTCGTCAGTGTAATGCCGAACTGCGGAATATTCGGCTGAAGTACCTAATCATAGAAACACACGCAGACACATGTATACATATGAAGAAAGAAAAGGGAAAAGAAACTGCAGCAGCTCCTTCATCATCAAAAAGACCAAATCCCGCACAGCCTTGCATCCTATTTATCTGTATATAAACGCAAACATACGTACGCAGAAGCAGTAATTACAAGATTTTTTTTTTTAAGAGGGCCACCTTAAAACACCCCTTTACATATATATATATATATATATGCATATATATTATTACTATTATTGCTCTGAAAAGGGGAAACGCCAACCGACTTTTCACCTCGCCCGTAGGGAATAATAGTAATAGTCCCACGGCGGTGTTAGCCTTCTTCCTGTCAGCCTGCTGTACATGAGCAGGCATGTGCAGGCGAGAAACGAAAGACACAGACACCCAAACGTCATGTACACCATCGGCGAGACTACAGAAACGGCAATGGAAAAAAACATGTTCTCTACACACTGGTTTGTATTCCCCTTGAGAGAGACGTGGATACTGATTGCCACCTGCAGCACAATGGCGGGTACAGAGAGAAACAAAACCAGTCTTTGAGCCTCAAACACGAGCACTAACACCAATAAGAGAATCCCCAACACCGCCATCAAACCAGCAGTGGAAGCCAACGCAGTTATATCCCAGTCACACTGCACGACCCTTGGTAGGGAGAAAAGGCAGCAAACCACATTTCCCTGTAGGTAAAAGGCTAACATAACAACAAGAATACGAATAGTGACATCGACTGGCATCAAAGGTTTTCTCCTCAGTGCCTTTACTGCAAACCCAAAGCTGTTAGATGAGAAGTTAAGTGTCGCTTTTCGGACTAGAAAATACATCGAAATCGAATACAGCATGTAGTTTGCAACAGCGAAAAACTTGTACCCCACATAATTTTTGGAGGAGGGGCTAAACAATTCACTGAAGTAGTACTGTAAAAATGTCTGAGGTGCAGCAAAGAATAACGCATAAACAATTAGAAAATTGGACAAGCCATTGTAGAGGTCGTAACGTATGGTAAAGTACTTCATCTTGTCTCGCAGCAACTCATAGCGCAGTGTCACGTACATAAGAAATATCTCAAAGACAGGGATAAATGGGATAATCACCAGCGTACTGTCCGGGTACTTCCATATGCAGTCCTCGTAGTCACGCATCCTTCCCCCCTCGGAAATCATCACCACCGCAATGCTGACCACATACCCAAGCACATAGGTGAGGATTGTCCAGTTAGTTCCACTTACTAAATCGATAGAAAACCAGTAGTAGATCATCCATGCAACACCAGCCAGATTCAGCAGAGTGGTAATAAAACCAATCCATGTCAACACCATGTCCAGGACAAAGCAGATGTCCAATACGCGCGCCGCAACCCAACGAGGGGGGGGGAGATTCCGCAGCACGTGGGGGTTATCATGCAGCATCTTGGCAAACTCAAAGCCTGCCTGTTGGCAGAATCGCACCTGCTCCTTCGTGATGGTAGCAGTAGGGACGCGGAAAAGAACTCCAAGGTATTCAATCATTTTAGGGTCGATTCGATCATGGTGCGCAGCGTCAGACACAATGACCGAATCTATCTCGTCCTGAATGGTCTGCTGCACATATACATCCTCAACGTTTACTTTCCCAGACTCCAGCAATATTCTAATAAGATCGTGGTTGCCAGAAGCAGAGCAAAACACATCCCCATTAATCGCCACCTCACCAAAATAGAGCGCCGCAAGGATAAGGCGCATGTATACCTCGTCTGGTGTGCGCCGGTATTGAAGAATCACCTCACGTAGATCAACTGCGACGTATTCTGACAACTCAGCCGATCTGACCGACGGTGTCTGCGGAGCCGACACCGCCTGTTTGCGGGTTCCTATGTATTCCCAATTATCACTCGGAGACGAAGAACTCCGTCCATCATGTGGGTCACCAAATGGCGTGTTCTTAGCATCCGATTCAAGAGGACCCACTAGTGCGGAAGTAAAAAATCTCGCGGTGTGTTTCACAACAGAGCGCACCCACGAATTTCCCTGTGGTTGCGTTTTCTCCGGTTTCCCTTCCGGATCCTGGTTACCCCTATATGAAGACGAATCACCCGATAATACACTACTTTCCATCACTGGCACAACCTCTGCCGTGTGCGAGTTCTGGTCGTCATCGGACGAGTCATGGAATGCCACACAGTAGGGGCGCACCCGTTGCATGTCGTGTTTTCCTTTTCCAATACCCTCCCACCCCTTTTGGTGTTTTGCCCGTGCGCCTCTTCCAACGTATGCCTATATCCTCTTCTTGTTTCCACCCTCGGACGAGATATAGATCTTCAGCGAGACAACAGAACAACTAATGTGATTTAGAGAAGCTCCACTCACCCCTGCCTCCTTTTGCGCCACCTACGCGCTGGTGGTGGTGAGGGGGGGAATGCGACAGAAAATGAGTGGTCAAGAGACGCACAGACTCCACCACGTTCTTTTGTAGTTCTACTTATGAGGAGTCAAACAAAGGAGAGGTGAAAAAGAGAGTTAAAATGGGCAGATAAAAGCTTTGCACAACACCTCCTTCACTTTCAGAGGCATATGGGGACATACAAGGGGAGAGAGGGAGAGAGAAATGCACAAAATATGCGATGCAGTATTGTGTTTCTTGTCTGACTCTGTTTTGGTGCCTAGACAAATGAATATCGAAAAGGAAAAAGAAAAGAGGAGGGGAGGGCGTGATGCTTCTTAATCAGGAACGAAGTGTCTGCAGAAAATGGATCTCAATCCAGGTTGCCAGCCATTTCCAGCAGGCGTGCCCTCAGTATAGACATCTGTTGTCGCTGAGCAGGTTCAGAAATACGATTAAGATCTGCATCGCTCAGTGTAACAATGCGTTCCACCTCCTCCTCAGTGAGCTTCGTAAGGATTTCAATAACCTCATCGCGGTCATTTTCCGTGTGTGTCACATTCTCCGTTGCTTTCTCCTCGATGGGTGTTACTGGTGCTGCGCCGCCTATGTTGGCAGTCGCGTGCCGTATCGCCGCCGGGGGGAGCGGCCCATACGGGAGCCGGCCAGCGTGTTGAAGAATCATCACCACAGCCAGTCGAAGTGCTGGGCAGCTCTCAAGCAGCCCACGTGCCTCGTTCTTACGCTCCAGCACTAGCACGCGGAGTTGCTCGACCGCCTCGTAGGCGTCTGAGACAGTCATACCCTGCAGACATCCCAGGATACTTGTGTCGTCGCGGCCCAGCAGGGGATCGGCATACCCACGTGGGAACGTCATACCATCACGCACTGTCGCCTCATTTGCGGTTGCCTGCTGACGCTGTCGCTTCCGACCCCTCGTGTTTGCCGCCGACATCACCTTCATTGTGCGCTCCCCAAAAGATGTGCCGTTAAGACGCGTAATGGCCTCCCCTGCGCTCGTGAGGTCCAAGTAGTCAGCAAAACCATAGCGGAAGTCTTTTCCTGCGGCAGGACCCAAGAAACGGAAATCCGTGACATGACCAACACTCTCAAAATGCTTACGTAGACTACGCTCATCCACAAACAGTGGAATTCCCGTAAAGAAGACACTGGTTGTCTGCGGCAGTACCATTTCCCTTCTATGCACAGCAGTGCCTGCTACACCTTCACCTAACACGCACACACACACAGATATATATATATATATATATATATATCTGCAGAGAGAGAGAGGGGGAAAAGAAGAAAGAGGAAAAAGTAATGCCAGTAAAAAAAAAACTCAAGAGTATGCGTCCAAGCAAGTGGAAGGGAAATGAAACCCTCACATGCGAAATCTAAGCGCAAACACGGAGATGTGAATGCACAGAAACAATACTAAAGAACACGACACCACTCATCCGGTCACCAACACGCCTCCCACAACAACAACAACTAAAAAGAAGTGAAGAAAAATGCCCTGGGCACCTTTCCATGCACTCTTTTTACATGTCCTTATCGTCCTCCATAGCATCCTCAAAATACGTTGCTTCGCGGTACCACTGCAGCGAATGGTACGTCATGTACGCTGTCCCTATGACATAACGCACGTAGTCCGGAAATAGGCGTTGTGTGTAAAGCATCCGCATATTTGGGCCAAAAGTAAAGCAAAAGGAAGCAACAAAACCGATTTTAGCGCCCCATAGCGGCTCTTGTAGGACTGTTGAACACCCTGTCGAGAAACCCAGCATGTAGATTAGAATGAAGTTGTTGAACATATTGGAGGATCGTAAGGTTCCACCCTGGACGCTATTGAACAACAGTGATGTGGTACAAATGCCTATGAGCGGGGTGTTCACTGCGTAGGGGCTCACCATCTCACGGCTAGAGTTTCCACCCATAGCGACTCAAGCTCACACTCTCCCCGCTCTGGTTTTATAGCCTCCCTGCTATCAGGCTGCAGAGGGAATCCCTCTGGTGCCAATACCAGTGTAACCTTGATGTACCACCTTCGCACCTGCTACAGCCAAGACGGAAATGCAGATGTGCACTTCCCGTAGCAGGTGACCCCCCTTCAAATAACTAAAAAAAAAAGCCCATAGAGAAGTGCAGAAGAATACGGAAACTCATCTACAGATGTCTGTGTCTGTGTTTTTGTGTACCGTGCCCGTGCGCACAGACACACATATGATCCCACATCGGTCACATGATGTAACTTGAGATGAACAAATGAGCAAAGAGTGCAAGAGCAATAAAATTTCACCTCTACGCCTAAAAGGTTGGAGTAGCAAGTCCCCGCTCTTGTTTCACAACGCCGACTCCCCACCGGCGTGGAAACCAGAGGAATAGAACTTTCAGAAAAGGTAAAGATGGTTGGGGTGAAGCAAAACAACTAAGAGCACGAAAGAATATGAGTGAAAGGGCAGAAGAAATTAGAAGCATGCAACATTCCTTTGGGGTGGGGTCCCCACCTCATGTGCGAAACGTACCTGGCATGCCCCTCCCTCCCAGTTATCCAATCATTTTTTTCTGCCTTTTTCCCCTCCGCCACCTCCACTCTCTCCTGCTCCTTCCCCCTACTTGTGTTTTCATTACACTGATGTCATTCTTGCACCTTACTTGCAGCCCAGATGCCACACCTATTATTTAGAGAAGTGAAGACGAAAGTAGAGAGTATGACCGCATTACTATCTTTACTTTCCTTGCAATTGCTATTAGGGAATAGCGCTTTCTCTCGTTTTTTTTCTCGTCCTTATCGTGCACTATATGCCTTCACCTCGCACAAACAAACCCGCACTTTCCTCGTTGGCCTTCACGACACGGTTACTGCCTTATTCATTCATCCTTTTTACTTTCTTATATTATTTCGAAGTATCATATATATATATATATATATATATGAAGAAAGAGGAAGAGGGACGGGATCACACCGTCTTAACAATTTTTTTTTTGAGAACATGGGGGAGTGGAGTTACGCTATGCGTATATATAAATATGTATACGTCTCTTAGAAATCCCTTTCCTGCTGGGCTGCAGCGCTCCAACTTTGTATTGTTTCCCTTTCATTCCCCCCTCCTCCCCCCCACATACCAAAAAAAAGACCGAAAAGACATCTTGTATTTTATCTTTTTTTTTTTATCCTGCCGGTATTTCCCATTCTTATGTTGCGGTGAGGCTTCATCCCCGGGTGAATCAATGCACCACCGTCTCGTCACTTGTGCCCACAGGGCTCAGTTTTCAAATGGGCAGAGCGGAAAGGCGGGACGCAGTGTGTGATGGATACGCGTGGATGATGCGGCAGAACAATAGTTTTTTGAGAAAAACCCTAACACATCCACAAATGCAGAGAGACAAGGGCATTAGTTATTAACAAAGATGTTTGCCAACCAAAAATACTCTGTTCTCACCTTCCTGTCCTTATTACACCCCTGATCCCATCCTGCCTCCTCTGTGCCCTGTTCTTCCCGCGTGAATCCCCTTCCTTCCATCAGCTTCTCATCACCTTGTTCCTTTTCTCCATCCATTTTCATTCGCTCAGCCCCCCACCCAGCTCCCGTTTCCCCTTCTAAATGCGGGAAAGATGCTCCATTGTGACGGAGCTTAGCATCTCTCTGTCTGCAGTTTTAAGGCGCTTCGTTATTTCATGCACATGCCCATCGCGTCCTTGCAACACAGGATGTGCTGCCAGGACCCAGTTCAGCACGCACTCGTGCACACGACATGCCTCAGTTTCGTCACCCTTCACAGGGAGGCAGTTGATGACATAATCAAGTGTCTGCTGCACGTGCTCCACACTCAACATTTCGTAAAAGGATGAGAGCATCGTTACTGCAGTGCTCACCGCATTGCAGATGGCAGAGTGGTGCTCCTCGTCGTTTTGGGCGACGCTGTGCTGAGAAAGGGTTTCAAAAACCTTCCCAACAAAGCCCTGCACCAAAGCATCTGGGTGACGTACAAAGTGTTGCAGCAGCAGATTCATTAGGTAGTAGGCGGCCTGAAGCAACTCGAGATCTGACCTGGATTGCGCAAAAGCAATTGCGCTATGAGCAATTCTTGGAATAAGATTGGCAGCATGATCTGGTGCGTGCTCCAGTAGACTGCAGAGAAACATGAGCCCGCGTGACACAAGAATATCCTTCTCTTCCGCGTTTAACATCCCTTCCAGAATGGGGGTAAAGGTGGTTAAAAAGAGTGGGGCGAAAACGGCACCAGCGCGTTCAAGCATCTTCTCAAGGAGATCGCAACTGTCACATATGAGTTTGTTGGCCTCATCCTCTTCTGTTTCCAACGCATCCAACTCGTCCTCATCGGTTTCCCAAAATCGTTTCTGCAGGATTTCCGCGCGGTTTGCCACACCACGTTGCAGCGCCAAGAGCACTGTATCACTAATAGACTTCACAATCTCCGGATTCACAAACTCTGGCGTGCTGTCAAGGCAACGGCTAATTGCCACTGAAATGGCACTGGATGCATCCAGATCGTCTTCTTCTCTAAACTGGTCCAAAAGCGGCTGCAAGACGCTAAGAGAGACCGTCGCTGCCTCGTTTGGTTCGCACGCACACAAGACCCCGTCTAGGATCAACGCACCAGCTTCACGGATGGAAGGATTCGACTTAAATTCGAGGAGGTCTACAGCGGAAGTCATGATGTTGTGCATATGTGGCCCCAACTCCTTGCCAACATATGTTACCATCAATGTGATGATGTTGGCAGCAAGTTCTTTTTCTTCTATAAGGGCTGTATGCATCTTGAACTTCTTGATGCCCACACCTGGAACTGCAAACCGCATCGTCTCCACCTTATCATCATCCCCCTCTTCCTCTTCTTCGACATCCGCATCCATCATTTCTGCATCACAGTTTACGTTCATCATCTTAAGGATCACGGGTATAACGAATTGCAAGTACGGAACGGCGTCCCCTTGGAGGCACTCCACCATGCAGGACCATCCGCGCAGAACATAGCGAAGCCGCATGTCATCCTCACGACCGTTATTCACAATGAAGTCAAGCAATTGGTTTAAGTAGTTGCACACATCATTCGAATACGGTGCGAATTCCTCTTTCCCAGCACTAGCAGCCAAAAGTGTGATGCACTCGATGCCCTTGCATTTCATTGGCATCGTCTTTGAATCATCAGGTGCTGCCAGCACTCCCTGAAATACTGGAACAAGGTTGTGAACAAATGGTTTAATCGCATCCTTGCAGGTAATAATAATCGATGAAAGTGCACCGAGGCAATCGTTGCGGACAAACTGGTGCATCGTCTGCCCCATAAGGGTCACCAATGAAACACAAAGACCTTCAACATATGGTCGAAATATTTCAATTGCCTCGTCGTCTGAACTATCATCTGCCTCGAAGGAATCGAAGAAAAACTCAGCACAGCGTGCTGCACGCGTCGCAATGGCAGGCACATCGTCCTTGAGGCATTGAATGATCTCAGGAAGAACAAGATAAGAAAAATCCTTCTGAATCGTCGGAACAAAAACGGATGAAATCTGAGTAATGCACTCCAATGCACTGGCGCGGACGTATTTCGTCTCATCACGAAATGCAGCGACGACCACCTTAATAATATCCCCAATGTGTTTATTGAGGACAGGGGCCATACCCTCTGAGGCGTGAGTAATTAAGAGAAGCGCCGCGTTGCGTTGTTTCCAATCAGGTGATTGGATGTTTGACAAAAAGAGTTGTTGACACAATGCCTCCAGCTTCCTGCCACCAAGGGCAGATACCAATCGATCGATCGATTCTGACCCGACATCAGAGTCTTTAGCCTCATCATTGTCATCCTCCTCTTCTTCAACACCTGTGGTGTCCCAGTTTTCCGGTATTTCAGGCTCCAGCGTGTACTGGAAAAGGAGCTCCATGAATGAAGTAGAAAAATTTGGCACGCTTCGCACTGTCTTGGGCTCACTCTCACAATACGTCACGAGGGTTTCAATTGCCATATGGCGAACGCCCTTCGCTACGGAGGGCCTTGACGCCACATCCATCAGTCCCTGCAGGAGTGCCCCAGCATGCCCATCAAAGAGCTTAGAGGACCTCATAACAGCCTCCGCGAGCTTGGAAGTCAATCCCTCCGCTTCCTCCCAGCTGGATGCATTGAGATACTGCTGCAGCACATTTAACATAATGGGGACCAGCTCTTTAAGCTCCGGTAATGGCTTACAGGCACCGACGTTTATAAAGACATCGAAAGCACCCTCCCTTGCTTCTATAGAGGAATCATGCAGGCAGTTCTTAATGCCAGAAACAATTCGAGAGCTTTGGCCTTCAAAGTAGACAGCTAAAGAAGAAGCTGTGGTTGCGATGATTTTGCAGCACATGGCTTTAAGCTGATAAGGCGAATCCACGTTCTCAAGCGTCTGGAAAACACTATTCCACAGTTCATCCCAATGCTGCTGCATACTGTACATCTTAACAACCAGAGCGCTCACACAGATTGCTGCCAGATTACTCTGTTTCCCAAACGCGGCGACTCCAAGCATCTGCAGCATGTACGCCTTTACAGTCGCCTGAGATGCTGCATCAGCAACATTGAAACACTCAGACTTGAGGCTGAAAATTTTCTTCAGGAGGACGATGCTCATCTGCGCGACCGCCGGGGTTTCGACAGTGGCACACAACTCAGAAAGGTTGTACATCACCCACACGCTGTTTTCCTCCAGCAGCGATTCGTATTTGGCCTCAGCATCTTTCCGGATCGTATTTTCAGAGGACAGTAATTCGTTTATCAACTGTAGAAACTGCTCACTGGGCATCTCCTTAGGGTATATAAGTGAAGTGTAAAATTTAACAACGGGCTAGTGAAAGCTACAGGAAATCCTTCGACCCTCTCCTTCACACACAGCAGTTACTCTTCTTTATTAAGCAGTTTGCAATTCTTACTTACTTTACCTTTCCTTTTTTCACCCTTTTCTATTGTTGCTAGTTATTGTCCTCCGTTACTCTTGCCGTCGTTGCACCTCGTCCTTTTCCCTCTATGAGATTCACAAAGAAATGGAGGAGAAACCGATATCCATCTTCTGAGCACATGCACTTCGTTGGAGTGGCAATCAGACACAAACACACACACACAAACAAAACAAACAATTATCATTTGTTTCCCATTCAGTCCACCATTTGTGGTCTTTCAGGCGGAAATAAGTTAGGTAAAAAAAAAAAATGAAGCATGATACCGCAATCAAAGTTCACCATCAGTGCACACAAGGGCAAGTATAGCAGAGCACTTGATTGCAAACACAGAAAACTTTTCTTGGGAAAGCCCGGCACTCTTTTGATCACCCCCCCCCCTTTTTTTTTTTCGTTTCTCGTCTCTGTCTGCAGAAAACTGTCTCTATTGCTTTGTTCTATGCGTATACTTCAGTGTAACACCGCAAGTAGTCCAACGTAATGGTGGCGGCATGCCACGTCACGCAGCCAGCGCACTTGTTACATCAGGAACGGGAGCAAAGGCCTCCATAAAACCCATGGAAAGAGGCGGTAGTGTTTCCCCAACCACATGTTCACAAAAAAAGAGAACCACAACCCGTGGAAGAACGTAAGCCCACCGAAACACCGTATCCATGAAGGCGTCTTCGTCAAACGGCACCTCCATCGGCAGAACGAGTCCCACAACTGTCCACGAGCGCCGAAGGGACACACTCAGTACCTGAAAAGCCACTCCACTTGTTTCAGCAGAGCCACTCGGAGAAACTGCCATTCCTGCGGCACCACCCGTGCTTGGAGGTGGTGTACCCATAACTGATGCGTTATCCCCCTCAAGTAGCTCAAACTTTTTACCTTGAACATGAGGGAGAAGTGCCCGCACCACCGTCAAAGCGTCATGGCCCAAAAGAACGCCGTCAATAAGTTCTATACAGTGAAGCACATGTGCGTTAGTTAACACCGTTTTTACTGCATTGATCTGCGGTTGCCACACTGCACAGAATGGAATATGCTTGCGAAGCGTCATACAAATCAAGCGCCTTCGTGTAGTGGGAAGTGTTCCGCGAGACCACTCACTTGACGTGGTCATCTCGTCGCTTCCAGGTAAAGACAGCAAGACTGAACGCACCACTCCATGCAAGATGCAGTGAAACCAACATGTTGGCCGAATAACTCCACAGTCGTTAATGAACGGAAAAAGCGCTGGCTGCACGTCACCGTAGTAGCACATGTCACCTACTGAAAGCCATGGTAGAAGTGCCGGCAGCAAAGATTCAAAGAGACAAGCAAAATCAAGAACGGAGCGCAACACTGGAGGACTTGATACAGAAACCAATTCATCACTCAATATTGAAGCTGGGCTCGAATTCCTGGGCTCCTGTTCATGACACAGTTGTTGCCCTCGAGAAATCTCTTCATACACCTGCAGAGCCTCTAGCATCCATTCGTTTGCACCAGCTGTATGGCAATGCAAAGAAACCAAAAGCCACTGACGTCCCTTGCCCACATCGCGATGAGGATGTAAGATGCAACCGAACCCATTATCCATACGAAAAACCAGCTCAGCCTCACGTCCACGTTGTCGTTCCCCATGAGCAACTGCCATCATAAGATCAAAGCATTCCAACCCTGAAGATGTTTGATCTTGTACACCTCCAGAGAGCACCAGTAGTACCTGTAAGTCATAGGGCTGAGGAAGCGACGCGAAAATCTCCTCTGACGTACGCGCCGTTGTCAAACACAAGGTTGATGAGCTTGTCATTGCCTCCAGTAGAGCATCATGACGACTCCAGAGGGAGACTGCATCCCAAATGCACCGCGCCTGTAGAACTTCCAATGATCTATGTGCCTCTTCTGGTCCTCGGCAGCACAAACTGTCACTGCACATCCCACTTCTTCCCTCTAAACCCTGTTGATTGAGCTCCCATGTATGGAATGAATCCTCACAGTCCTCGTGCAAAGATCGCATGATGCTTTTATCTTGCAGAATTTGCCGTTTGATTCCCCAAGCAATCAAAGCTTTAGATAGACGCTGACGATTTGTGTCAGCTCCACAAGAGGATGTCTCCTGAACCACTTTTTCGTTCACCATAACAAGAGAAGGCTTGAGTTCCCTTGCCTCAAATCCATGTTCTGCTTGAGGAGGTTTCGAAATGTCTGTGACTTGGCTTTCCTTTAAAAGCTTTGGCACCTTCATCCCGTCCCTTTCCCTGGAACGTGTAAGAAGTAGTTCCGTCCCTTCGGCCCTGTTCCCCGGATGAGCCTGCTTCTTCCCCAGAGCCATGCGAGGCGCCTCACAAACTCCAATGGCATCTCGTGCGACCAAATCTGTCGCGTGTCCTTGAAGATCAGGCTGCTTCCCCTGTAATACACGCGATCCCAGAATGCTCCCACCATCTTCATGCTCACTTCCCACAGGCGATATAAGGGATGAGAAGTTAGCCAGGGAAGAATTCCCTATCCTGCCCTCTGCCTTCAGTGATGGGGGACATGCAGAATTCTCCGTGTGGCATTCTTCTTGAACCTTTGTTCCAGATGCTTTCGGAGGGCTATTTACGGGATCAGATAAGCCAGAATCTTCTTCCTCAGAGACGGGCCCCTGTGGCTCCTCAATAACACGGCGCTCCGTCCAACTGTCTGCATGAGCCACCTCAACTGCAGACACCCGCACTACCTTTGTCCCTACCGTATCGCTTGGGAATAGCGTCACTTTCAAAAACGGAGCAATGAGTGTACCAGGAACAACGGCACGCATCACAGAAGACACTATATCGCTCACATGAAGTACCTTAACGTAGCCTGTACGTGGGTGATTGGAACATGACAAGACGAGGCGCTCAATCACCGCTTCTGGCTTCTCCAAAGCTTCCGGCACTGTGTCCAACACAATCGATACAGTGATGTCTCTTACACGCTCAACACGAGAACCCGGAGAACTTATCGTTGGGGTTACGTGAGAAATGAGCTCCTTGCGGAAGTAATTCTTGGGGGAACAGTTCAGAACAATGTATGGATTCGGGGTTTGGGGAAGATTGGTTTTCCATACCTTATCCTCTGCACTCCTCATCCTCGCAGTCCCCCCACCGAGCAAAACGGCAGAGGCACCAAGCCCACTTGCTTCAACTAACTTGCATGGGATTTGGTTTGGCGATGGAACAAGGCATGGTGAAGGTCTACATTCTCGTCGTCTTGGTTGCTGTGTCTGGTTTGTCTTGCTAGAAGCAACCAGTACCTCCTGTTTTCCTTGGGAAGACTCGATAACGTTCGACGATAAGACTACAGCTTCATGAGCATTATTTCGCCCTACATCAACACCACCTGCAGAACTAGTAGCAGCCGATTTCACTTTGCTCGACCTGGTTGCTCTTTTCGATCGTTGACGTGGCATTTGTGCTACACCGCCAATGGGGTTAAATGGAGCCATCAGCCCTTCCAGAGCACGTGATACTGCCTCTAGATCTAGTTCCATACAATTTATACCCCCCTCCCCACCATATACAATCAACCTACTACTACCCTTCCCCGCCCCCTCCCGCATAAGCAAGTTCGTATAGAGAGAAAAAATTGTGCGTGTTTGAATCACTCAAGAACATCAAAAACTCATTGGTATACCTTAAATCATCGCAGTCACCAGTTGAGAATTATGTACACTGAGCATCTCTATGCTCATAATCGGCTTTGACGGGATTAACATCCAAAAACCGAGCATATATACATTAAAAACCGAATGCGCGAATGAAAAAATGGTTACAACATAGACAGCATTGCAGCGTTTGAATTTTCAAGAGCGGAACTCCGACCAAACCAGGAGAGAGCAAAGAATTTTTTTAAAAAAAAGGATAACAAAATCTACGGAAAACCAAGTGCCGTTTTTGCATTAGCCTCCATCTGCCTTTTAAGCACTTCCTTGTTGACTAAGACGTACGGATGCTCTTGAAGATTCCTACTGAAATGAGTGTTGTTGCGAAGGAGGTACTGCGCTAACCACGACAACGGATGGGTGTTCCCAGTAGCCCCGTAACGATCAAGAGACGGCTCAGAGCGCAGGCTCTCTTGCTGGACGCACTTCAGTAACTCATACAATGCTGGCACGAGGGTAGGAAACACTGTCCCACGTAGATATGTGATATCTGTATCCTCCAACGGAATCCTAACCAACGCCTCCACGTCCTTGTATCCGCACCAAAGCTGCTCTTCTATGAGGCGTACCATCATCGCTTCATCAGGATACGGCTCCTCTTTAGAATGATTCATTACTCTAATGCTTCAAGAAAAACCCCAGACCGAATTTACAAAGGGATGGAACAATGGAGAGTGCACCAAAGCTGCACAAATGCTCACGGAGACACAAAAAAATGGTTAAATCAGAAGCTTGAGAAACAATGGGGATTTAGTGAGTCTTTTACGGCACACCAACCGGGTGCAGCATGTCTTAAGGAAGGAAAGAAATAGAAAACTCAACTCTCAATCGAATTTATTTCCTTTTCTTAAGCAAAAAGTTCTCTTGACTCCATCAGAGCAAAGAAACAACGATAGATGTGGAAGCCTTTTAAAGTGTGAATGTATATACATTACACTCGATAAAAAAAAAAACGAAGGGAACGGTGGAAAAAGAGCCGTTCTGTTAGGGAACCCAGTCACCTCAGCAATAAAGAACAACCACAACAACAATAAAAATAATAACGATAAACACAAAAGTTAGAAACCACTATAAATAATTTGACATGCATGCAAAAGAATAAAAAACAATGAACAGAGAATAGCGATGCCTAGCACTGTCATCTCTTTCCAGGAGATCAAAGATCAGTCATTACCGTGGCATACAGTTTGGTGCCTATGTATCCCATAAATATGCGTACGTAGTATGAGCAATGCGCATGTATGGACGGGGGCACCTTTTTTGTTGTATTTTGTTACTTCATCGAATTCAAACGAATAGGCTTTTTATAAATTTTTAATTCAATGGCAACCATAAGTCAAGCCAAGGAGTGAGAAAAACCTCCCTCAAAAAAAAATAGGCGTGCATTCTTTAGGGAACTGGAACGTGAGGATAGAGCGGTTAGGAGCTGCTCAAGCGTGACCCACGCGAACGTTGCGCTCAACACAGGCCTGTTCATGCTAAGTTACACCTCGAGCTGTAACATTTTCTATAGTGAAGATGTCTTTGGGTAAGCAGAAAAAAAAAAAGAGAGAAACAAAATGCTTTTCTTTTCCCTGTACTAATTCATTCCTTCTCCCTTTTTCCTCTATGGAAAACACTCGCCTCAGATAAGCAAGAAAAACCGTCAGCATTCCACTTCCCCGCACACTTACTGCCTCTGCCAAACAGTTTCTCTCACAGCCCTCTTCCCCAAACAAAAAAGAAAACAAAAAGGGAGGATAAACGTCAGTATAGAGGGGGGCCAGAAAGGATGCCGATAAAATTCCCTTTTTTTGCCCCCCCACACACACACACCTAGCTTACTTCCTTCTCAGTTGTCGCTCTTCTACTTATGAGAACAATCCGGCGGTTATGACAAGATTTCGTAGTATTATTGTAAAAAATGCCTTGCCGTGAGCACCTAACCCACCAAGGGTTTACTATCATTCTTTCCTCTTCTGAACTGCATATGTGCAGTGAAAGCAAGAAGAGCGGCAACGAAAAAAAGGAGAGTCAGAGTGCTTGGTAAGATATCCACATTTTCTGGAATTCTACGGTCGTCCAAGCTTATTGATAGTTTCTGCTCTTCAAAATAAAGAATAGCAACTTTTTTTTTGATTCCCCAAAGATCAAGTCGCTGATGGGTACTTAACAGCCACGAAGAATCTTTCCGAAGATTCACCAGTGCAGAGTTTATTTCCATCCTGTTCATGGAATTCACAAATACATCAACAATAGCGGCGGCTCGGTGGTTAACTTTGTCGAGAAAGAGTGAGTGGAGATTGACAGTGTGGTCAAAGAAGTCATGAAGGTCACTCTGGATAGCTTTCAGCAGTGTTTCTTTATTTTCTTTGACTGTGTCAGTGATATTGACATCCAACGACAACAAAAAAGAAGTTGCCTCACTTGACATCCAAATGTCCAGATATCGAGTCAGCTGCTCTCGTTGCTCCCTCAGTGACGGTGGATCCCTTGGAGATGGAAACGCAAGATCGCCGCAGTGGCCACAACCCTCACATTCAGCAATAAATGCTTGGTAGTTTGTTCTCAGTGTCTTTGTAACACCCAATTCCCTCCACGGATCATCCGATCCTTGCAAAGCAACTACATTTCCGGCCTTTGGCCTTTTGCCTCCCCATTTTTTGTTGAATTTAAATACATCAGGGAATATTGAGTTTCCAAACACCGAGCGACATTGGTTAACAAAGTAATCTGTGTTTACATCTTCGAGTCGAAGACTCTTATAGTAAGCCACCTGAAAATACCCAAGCTCTTTGCACGTTTGAAGCACCCATGCATAACCTGCAGGGCCCCATTGGTCTGACATGGATGCGTTTGATAAGCACTTGGTGCTGTAAGAGCAGCCGGATGTAAACTCTGGGCCGTACATGTGCACTATCATGTTGAAAAACTGACCGAGAGGATCCGTCTTGTTTTGTGGAACCAGCATATCACACATTTGCCATTTTTTCCCATACTGGACAGCACCAGCAACCGCATCTGCCAACATGAAAGATACACCGGCCTTATCAACTTGGTGGGGAATGTGGAAGCGGTCCATAAAGTCTATTCGAGATGTTTTATTTTCCCACAGAGTTGAAAAGAGCAGTTGCACCGCAACCACAGCATTGGCACAGTCTGGTGGAATCTCTGCTCTGACGTGCCCATCGTATGCGTAGAAGTTCAACCTAGGTTCAACGACTCCACTGCTACTCCATACTGCCAATGCAGCAGTCGGGTACTTTACCTTGAACCAAACACTCAAGGCACCAGCATAGCTTCCGCCAACAACGAGCCAACGAAGTTTCTTCCCAACAAGTTTTTCAACATAAAGCTGAAAAAAACGTAGATCATCGATGGCAATGTCAACTCCGAGATAGTTGGTGATATCAGCCGTGTTTGTGAGGGGAGCTGGAAGGCTTTCACCATAATAGCGGTTTTCCAGAGAAAAAAGTAACATATGCCGACGATGTCCGTATACTCCTGCATAACCATCTGGGGAAGAGCGGCCTGGGGCCTCGCCGGGAATATAGAGCATCGCCTCCTCACCACCATCCCAAGCTGAATAATCCACCCAAAACCTCTGATTGAACGTTGATCCCTCTGGATTAGAATGATTCACCAGCTGATGAAAAACGGAAGCCGTCACGTTCACGTACTCCCTATTCAAACGGCCAGAGACAAGATGGTCGTCCAGCAGGTTACGGTAAAGAGCGCCGCCGGAAAACCTCGGCGGAACAATACCCGGCGGTGTGTAGGCAATCGCGTCGCCAGGTGCCACCAGCAGGATAATAAACAAGAAGAGCAGCATCTTTTTTTCTCAACGAATAGTATCTTACCTTCCCATCCTCGTAGATAAAGAAAAGGGGGAGGGAAAAAGTTTTTCTGCTGAAAATCTCAAGAAAAAAAATTCTGTAGTAGTCTGGTCTCGGATATGGTGAGTTCTTCGAGCGTTTTGCTTTACAGTTCATGACTGACGAAAACGAAGGGCTGAAAGCGCCTTTAGGCCGCCTCCCGCGCGAGGCGGTTGGGGGTTGGGTAGAGCGGATTTTCAGGAAACTTTAGTATAGAGAAAAACTTTATTGTTGAAAAGAGAATAGGGGTAAGTGTAATAATGATAATAGCCAGGGGTGATACCATTCCTCTCGCAAAATCTCAAAAAACTTTTCTACAACAAAATTCTTAATAAGAAAAAAAAAGCTCAAATAAACCACCATCCAAGAACATCAAGAACAAAAGGGAAACGGCATGAGAAAATGTCCAGCATGTCGTCCAACAAAAAGGAACCGCACACACCCATACCACATACATAAAAGAGACGGCCGCCTGCCCCGTATCCAAGCTATGGCCGCCTGCCCCGTATCCAAGCTATGGCCGCCTGCCCCGTATCTCAGCTATGGCCGCCTGCCCCGTATCCAAGCTATGGCCGCCTCCCCCGTATCCAAGCTATGGCCGCCTGCCCCGTATCCGGGCTATGGCCGCCTGCCCCGTATCCGGGCTATGGCCGCCTGCCCCGTATCCGGGCTATGGCCGCCTGCCCCGTATCCGGGCTATGGCCGCCTGCCCCGTATCCGGGCTATGGCCGCCTGCCCCGTATCCGGGCTATGGCCGCCTGCCCCGTATCCGGGCTATGGCCGCCTGCCCCGTATCCGGGCTATGGCCGCCTGCCCCGTATCCGGGCTATGGCCGCCTGCCCCGTATCCGGGCTATGGCCGCCTGCCCCGTATCCGGGCTATGGCCGCCTGCCCCGTATCCGGGCTATGGCCGCCTGCCCCGTATCCGGGCTATGGCCGCCTGCCCCGTATCCGGGCTATGGCCGCCTGCCCCGTATCCGGGCTATGGCCGCCTGCCCCGTATCCGGGCTATGGCCGCCTGCCCCGTATCCGGGCTATGGCCGCCTGCCCCGTATCCGGGCTATGGCCGCCTGCCCCGTATCCGGGCTATGGCCGCCTGCCCCGTATCCGGGCTATGGCCGCCTGCCCCGTATCCGGGCTATGGCCGCCTGCCCCGTATCCGGGCTATGGCCGCCTGCCCCGTATCCGGGCTATGGCCGCCTGCCCCGTATCCGGGCTATGGCCGCCTGCCCCGTATCCGGGCTATGGCCGCCTGCCCCGTATCCGGGCCATGGCCGCCTGCCCCGTATCCGGGCTATGGCCGCCTGCCCCGTATCCAAGCTATGGCCGCCTGTCCCGTATCCAAGCTATGGCCGCCTGCCCCGTATCCGAGCTATGGCCGCCTGCCCCGTATCCAAGCTATGGCCGCCTGTCCCGTATCCAAGCTATGGCCGCCTGCCCCGTATCCAAGCTATGGCCGCCTGCCCCGTATCCAAGCAATGGCCGCCTGCCCCGTATCCAAGCTATGGCCGCCTGCCCCGTATCCAAGCTATGGCCGCCTGCCTTGTACCTAAGCTATGGCAAGCGGCCGCTGCGAGGCTCCTTGGTTAGGGTGGGAGGGGGAAAGGCGGAAGGAAGCATTCTGCGGTGTGGGCTGGGGCATGCTTTGGGTCAGGGTGGGTGAAACAAAATGGTATGGTAAGGATGGTCAGTGCATGAACTGTGGATGGCGTTGCCGCCCCACGAGGTCACAGCCAGCCACGCTGCTGCTTTTCCCTCAGGCGTCGAGAAAGGTCCTCAAAGGTTGCTGCTTCGTTTGCCAGTTCGCGCGTCTTGCTCTCAATTTCCAAGATCCGCTCGCCACGTTCCTGGAGCACTGTGCGGTTCTCAAACATGATGCGCCGTGCCTCGTTCAGACTCACATTTTCGCGGGCAGCAGTCGATTTCAGTTCTTCGTACCTGCTCAAAGGCAGCGGCACCCCGCCAGCCTTCTTCGTCAGGTGCGCCTCTCGCGGACCCTTTGGCGAGATGACCCCAGCGGAACCCAACAGACGCCTCTGAAAGTCATCGAAAGACTCCGTTTGCACCTTTCTCAGAACTTCCGCCTCCAATTTCATGACCACTTCCTCCCACGGTGGGGCCATCAGACGGTTCAAAAGAGACTGTTCCTGCTTCATCGTTGGTTGCGGCGGCAGATATTGTCCGTACACTCGAAAGCTGGTTGGCGCAGGTGGAAACTGGGGGCATAGCAACGGGCCACGCGCCCAGTGCTCACAGCAAAGGCCTCCATCGTCACCTGCAGGCGTCAGAACGAGGTGGGCAAGAACCGCGACTGGGCAACCCATAACGTAGAGGTGCACGCCATTCCCTTTTACCGGGAAAGAGTAGACACACAGGTCATCCTGGGTGGAAAAATGAATCATGGCATAGGGCTTCATCATGTGTCTGGCGGTGTCCAAATCGAGCACATTAAGCCAACGCCATCTGTTGGCGTCCTTGGTGAGCACTACAACCGCATGTAAAGTGGGGCAATGAACCACATGTTCTATAGAGCGATCGGGCTCAAAGCGGCAGGTTGCTGCAGGTACATTGTCCTTCCCATTTGACATCAGTTGCGCAGCAGGGAAGAAATCCACCACACTTCTGTTGTACAGCAGCACCTTTGCCGCCTCCTCACATTGCGTAGCAGTATTGTGTGGACTCTCAGAAGTGTTCACTTCTTTTCTCTCTGATCCCTCTCCCTCTTCGTGCAAATCCCATAGTGGTGCGCTAAAAGGCCAATGGCAATCGACATCCAGTGCAGCGATATGGGTTGACGACACAAGAACCTTCCCCAGGCAGAACTCCTTGTCTGTAGTCACCAAAACTTCGTCCCCCTTAACTCTGACACAGAAACGAACTGACATTGCGTCTGCAGAGGAAAGTATGTTCCAATCACTCTCCCCCCCACTCTCTTTCATACACCAACTGCCAGACCCATCCAAGCGGTGGCATACACAAAGCGAGGCTACCAATCGGCCAAACACGTCGCGTAGAAAAAGATGCCCCTCCTCCTGATTTTCTTCGTTTTCTATCTGTACTGCTCCTCTTGCTCCCACGATGGTGGCACAGATATTGGAGCGAGAAATGTAAATCACAAGCCCATCTGCCTTGTCTACGGTGGAAAGGGACGTCTCTTGCTCAAAGGTCATTACGGTGTTGTAGCGCCATCTGCCTGATTCAGTTTGAGGGAAAAAGGTCAGCAGACGCATGCGGCACATGTCCCACACGACCACTCCCTTTTGATCTGAGAGGGTGCAAAACAACACCAGGCGCTCCTCGTTGCCTTGGCCAACCTTTTGACCATCAGATGACGAGCCCCACTTCACCCACGCGGTATCAAATGATACCACACTCGTCCCAGCAGGAAATAAGCCGGACGGGTAATGCACCATTGCAGGTAAGCCCTTCGTACCGCTGCTCATGTCGACAAGAACCAACGAGGCATCCCACAACTGCATAAGAATACACCTTCCGCTGCGCACTAGCTGAAACGGTAATGGTAAACCCTCTATTTTTTCAATACGGCACTCAACCAAAATTGCTTTCTGTACCACATCCCTTACATCAACATCATCATCAGTGCTGACAGATGCAGGGTCTGCTGCAGGCGTGAGACACTCCTTTGAAAGAAGCATGAGGCGTTCCAGGTGCTGTGGCCAAAGTCGTATGGCATACACCGAAACTGATTTATCATCTACCAAAACACGCACTATGAACTCCGTTGTTCGCGGAGTCTCTGGCAAGGTCTGCTCAAGTATAACACGTTGTACAGTGTTCTCGGAATAATCACAATGCAACCGCGTGGCGTCTTGTTTGGCTACGCTCCAGGGTATGGGAACACATTCGTTTGTCAGGGGGAACAGACACACACCATGCAGCAACTTATTGCTTTCAACACATAGAAAAATAGGATCGTCTTGTTTTTCCACCCCGCACATGTTCACTGGCTCATCACCACCCAGGATCAAATTCCACGGGTCGTCCTCTTTACTACCTTTTGACGTCCCCATTGCGGTGCGCACAACATCCGTCAACTCTGCAGATGGCGCTAAGAGAACCATCTCGCTCCATACAGCACCTCCGCGAGGAAGATCTTCCAACTCGGTGACACATTCCACGCTTCGCTTCTGCCGACACCGTTGTATCAAGAGTGGCGAATTGGCAAGTGACACCAGGAGGAGGGTATCTATATCCACATCACTCCAAGAGACCAGCCAGTAGTTAGAGCGAGTGCATGGAATAACACCCTGAATCACTAGTGCCTCCTTGGCTTCCAGCACCGGTACCGATGGTAGGCGTACTGCCGCCACGTTCGCCAAGACGTCTTCCCTCTGAATAAGCCGCTTCTTTCCCAAATCAACCACAAGCTCCACCAACTCCTTATCCGAGTGGAGGAGGAGGTGCATACAGCACTTCTTGTCCGACTGAACACGGGCAGAATTCCCCGCACTGCGTGTGATGTGGATGCCGCAGGGAAAATTCTGCGGAGTGCCGCCCATCCCATCCCAGGGTCTGGTGCCTTGCACCACAGGGGCTGGACAGCACCCAGTTTCCACGACCCACATGGGCTCCACACATTTGCTCTTCTTCCCGCTGTCCGACCATACAAAAACTACGGAGACATCAAATGTGGTGGCGACAATGTACGCCCCTCCCGGTGTCATTCGACAGACGGCGATCTCGGTATTTGGGACAGTAGCAGGGGCACTAAAGAAGGTCTTCAGGCGATTCTCCTCCACCTGCCACTTGCAGACGCCAGGAACCCCAGAAAGCACTGCTACAAGGCTATTCGGGTAGGTTGAACAGGAATCAATCATGCGAATGTGTCCACAGAAGGAAGAGGTTGGCGTGGGAAGAAACAGACGACAGAAACCAAGCAAATCTGTGGTCAGCTCAACCCACACTAGGCTTACTTTGCCTCCTTCTTCCCTTAGCCTCCAGTACATGGTGGAGCCGTTGCGGCACCCTACAACTCCCCACGTTACACCTTGTGGGACATGAAGGCATGAGAAAAGCTCCCCCTCGCGGCCACGTGGAAAGAGAGCGGACGAAGAACTACGTCGTGCGTAATCCAAAAGAAGCAGACACTCGGGAGAAAGCAACAGGAAGGCTGATGTTCCTGCAAAGATAAAACACTGTATCCAATGCACACCACTCCGCACAGTTAGCGAAACACGCCGACGGCCACGAACCAGCACCACAACTGGCACATTATCGCCCACGCAGATAACCACTCCAAGAATAGGGTCATATGCGCACAGATGGCACATCGTGTAGTCCACTGTCTCGTCGCTGCAGGACAGAGCGGCTACTTCCAGAGAGTCAGCAACGATTTTACCACCACCCACAGGAGCGTTTCTATCCCAAAAACGAATCTTATCGACTAGCCGATACATCAGTTGTAGTGGGTATGTAAGTACGTATGTGTGTGTGTGTGTGGTGGGAGAGAGAGAAACGTGCAACAATGGTTAAACTCACTTTTGCCTGGGACCTTTCCCCGGTTTCCCTACCTGTATAGTAGCAAACAAACAAACAAAACTTGAAGACACGAAAAGTCAAAGGCACGTTTTAAAAAATTTTTAAGCGATCTAATGTCAACCCATGTGTTGTGGAAGATTATAAAGCAGCTACATTTGTAGAAGTAAATATACAAGTTATGAAGGGAGAAAAAAACGAGTGAGTGTTTAAAGACAAACACCAGCGGAGTGCGTGCCGCAAATCACGGCCCCAACAGAAGAGGAATGGGACGAAGCGAAGAAGGGTAGAGAGTACATTAACGCAGTGTATTATTTCGTAGTCCCAATAGCAAGGCCCGACAGCGCTGTTTTAACTCCCCATGGTGCTCTGCACCCTCACGTCGAAGTGCATGTAATACAGCTGCTTCCCACGCTGCGTCAGTGTTACTGGCAGTGGATAGATAACTGGTGACAAACATCACGACGAGAATACACACCAGAGAGAGCAATAACAACTTGCGAAAACGAAGTGACGCGGCAATGCGCATCTTGCGCGCTGACATGACAGCGTCTGAGACGAACTGGTGTCGCAAGCGCTCAGATGGCGACGAGTACAGGAGTTCCAATGAGGCAACAGAGCCACTATTTGGTGCACCTTCGGGTGCTATCATGCCCAAAACTTCCGAATTGAACGAATTGCCATCCTGTAGCCGCCGCACGGGAAGAACAGTTTTCCCCGCCTCCAGCTCACGAATGCGGCCCTCAAGCTTAGAGACTTTTGCAGCATACTCCTCACGGTAGCATGCGAATTTGGCGGTCTGCGCAATCAGGTCATCTTGCTGCAGCTGCAGTTGCCGTATAGTATTCTCCTTGGCCTGCAACTCCATTTGCTGATCCTTCACTTTGGCCTTGGCGACGTTGCACTCTCGCTCTAGCACGGGAAACCTGTCTACCGCATCATTCACAGAGGCTGCATTTGTAGAGTCAACAAGCACCATCTCACACCGATGCGCCTTCAGCTCCGCCATAAGCTGCCGGGTCGAGTGGTGTGCCTCCTCTTCCTCACGAAGCATCTGCTGCAGCCTCTGCCGCTCCTCTTCCCTCAGAACTTCCTCTTCCTCAAGCTGAACAATAAGATGTTGACTCTGAGCCTGCATGAGATTGAGCTCATTGATCATATGTCGTGCTTCGTTCAGCTCCAGGCGAAGTTCCTCCGTGTGTTTGGCCTCACGAGACCTCTCCTCTTGTTCTGCCTGCAGTGCTGCCTCCAGCGTGCGACATGCGCCACGCTGTTCCTGAAGGAGCATGTCGTGCTCACGAAGCAGGTGCTCATAGTGCGCCCGCTGTTCATGCATTGCTTCGCTAGCCATTTTGGCTACGGAATCCGCCTCATCAGCCTTTGCCGAATGCTTAATGGACGACTCGCGTTCACAAATCAACGCCTGATTGAACTCCTGACACTTATGCTCCATGCTTTGCCTCACTTCTTGCAGCTCAGATTGAAGCTGCAAAACAAGGTCCTCCGTCTTCCTTGAGGCGTGCTGCAGTTTGTTCTCTTTTTCGGCATGTTCCCCGCATTTTACCTGAAGCACGTTTTCTAGCTGCGCTGATCGTGAGCGCCATTTGTCAATATCCATTTTTAGTTCCAAAATCTTCTTTTCAGCCTCCACGATTTCCCATTTGTTGTCTGCGAGTTGACGCTGGAAGTGTTCTTGCTCTGAAACGAGTTTCGCATACAATTGTTTCTCGCGCTGAGCTGCAGCAGCGAGCTGTGCCTGCAGCTCAGTAACATCTCCGTCAGCGGTGCCAGCTGCGGTGGCTTCATCCTGCATCATGTCACACCCCACTTGGTCAGCAACTTCATCTCCTGCCGTGTTAAAAAAGGAGGTAATTTCAGAGGATTTTCCCGCCACAGCCGAATCGTGGGGTTCTGCCAGTTTTTCCAAAAGCTGCTCGTTCTGCTGCTGCATCGTTGTTCTAAACTCTTCAAACTTTAGGCAAAGCCTTTGAAACTCCTCCTTTTTGACGTTTTCAACCTCCACGCGTGCGAGCTCTGCTTCGCGCTGCCGCATTTGCGCCAGATCAACTTCTTCCAGCGCCTTTTGAAGCTTCATCTGTAAGTCAGTCACTTGGGCTTGGGCTTCCTTCACGTATACTTCATTTGGCTTCCCGGATGCACCAGCACGACGTAGATCCTCCAACACGCATTTCTCTTCGGTACGCTGCTCTGCCTTCTGCTGTTTCTCCCGCTCGGCGGTTCGGCGGTAAGTGTCGTACTCTAAACGAAGCTTGGTTGCGTCTTCCAGTAGATGGCTGTACCTGGACTTCTGCTCCTCCAGCTGCGAACTCATCTGCAACAATCGTTGAGCGAGCTCCTCTTTCGTTGCGGCAGCGCAAGCTTCCAGGGTGGTTTCGGAACCCGGTAACGCAGGACGCTCCTCCCCAAGCTCCAGGAGCCGCTGAAATAGACTTGACATGGCACCTGTCGTGCAGCGTAGCGCAAGCAGAGAGAATAATAATACTAACAAAAAGAACGATGAAAACAACAATAACATGAATGAATAAATGATGGATCACATGCACCCTCCATACACACACAGACAGCCTTCCAAGTATGTTGTGAGCCTGCAATATTCACAGGAAACTTCACCCCCTTCCCCCCCTCTCGATTCCCCCATTCCCCCCTCTCTCCATTTCTTCGTTTCGCTGCGGTAAGTGGGACGAGAGGGGAGCGTGGAAATACGCTGGGAGGCAGCAGCAATAACAACAACGAGTATTGTATATCAGGCAGACCCACCGAACGAGGGCAGAGAGAACAAAAACAGCAACAAAACGTAACGCTCATCGTTTTGAACAGCCTAGAATTCCATTTTCGTTCGTTGCCGCTCACCACACACCTGCCCCACCCGCTCGCCTCACAAGTGACAACAAGAGACGCAAATACCGCAGAACAAACCTGAAGCGATGAGGAAGCGGATGCAGCAGGGCACAATCGAGAGACCGGGGATGCGACAAAGGAAAGAATGAAAAACAACAACAAATCTTCTGTGAAGAAAATGAAATGAGAAAAAAAATAATAATAATAAACTAAGAAACAATAATAATAACAACAACAGAAAAAAAAAAAAACTATCACTCACTGAGAGGAGAGGCGGAAGAAAAAGATAAAACTAAAAAACACCGCAGTGCCCTCAAGCATCCTCCTCTGCAACCACAAGAAAAGGTGCGATGTGCCCATAAAGAAGAGGAACAAACGCCCGGTATGCCGGCAACACCTCCACCTCTACACCAACAAGGTGTTCACCGACCTCGACGGCCGAAAGGTCATCAAAGCAAAGAACTGACGTAGTTTGCCACCGATCCGCTTGAGGTGGTTGAGATCGCCCCTTTGAGCGTGCAGCGCCACGCGATTCACTGACCGGAGCGAACACGGCAGAGAAGGCAACCTCTGATGGTCTGTTTCGTGATTTTGCCAAAACCGGATGCGTCGATTTCTCAGTGAAGCACATTTCTGAGCATTTCAACAGCTTTCGTGTTGTCCCACGAAGGCGTGATGCTACAGGACGGCAAAGAAATATATTGGCCGCAGCGTATACAAAAATTTGAGCTTCATCTCGCTGCCCCCGCAGCTCTGAATGATCCTGCACCACAATGACCTTCATCAGTGGCATTACACGGTGGGGCGTCACGCGCTCTGAGCGTGGTTCCCACCACATGCGAACGGTAGTTGCACGGTGGGCTGAACAAAGTGGCAGTTCAGCGTAAAACTTTGACAATTTATGCGTGTCACAAAAAACAGAGAGTATGGACTGTAGGCGCTGACTGCCAGACATGCTGTGTGTGATAAGACCCACCGTAAACTCCACCTCCGTATTCCGGATCAGGAATACACCCATCACCAATGCTCCCCGTCGTAAGGAACTACATGAAGCATCGAATATCCACCCAGCGGAAAGCAGTACGCTTCGTGGCCAGTAGGAGCCCAATTGCTCCTTTCTGAGCCCCTCGACCATGTGGCAACGAGTGCAAGGGGTGTATTCGGCGTATGATGCAGTCATGGAGATTGCCCCGCATACTGGAAGCGCGTTGGGGGATGGAAGAGGTGGTGAAGTTGCAGCAATTCCATCAGCGCATTTTCCCGTTTGTAAACCGATAACATGATGAACATCCGCAATCTCATAAGACGTGCAGAGATATTCACTTCTGTCCAGCGTTTTATGTATGTGAAACACACATGCCGAGGACTTCTGCTGCATATTACTACCACCGCCTTAACCCACTTGTGAACCACGTCGTGCGTGCGCCGATTTCTGTTTGTCGAATTGTCGCCGCTTGGAAAATAGAGGGGAGATGATTTTACTCTGTTTCTAACCTGATTCCTTTTCCACTTTTCGTAGTTTGTCCCGCTTGTTCTTTGTCTCTTTCAAGAGTTGGTCAACGAGGAAGCAGGAAGAAATAAAGAAAATGTGGCTTTCAGAATGCAATGCAGTGCACCGCATGACACGGGACAGAGCTAAAGCAAACAGTGGTAATAAGCGCGAGGGCCTGAGCCTCAATGCCAAGCCTCTTCACTTCACCCCACAAAGTGAATAGGGGAGGAAGAAGTCCACTTAAGAGAGCCTTTTTTTTTTCCTTTATTTTCCCCCTCCTTCATTTAAATTCCTTCCGTTCAAAGACACCCATAGAGAAAGCCCCGCGTTGTCTAAGACACAATAGAAACAATATCAGAAAAACGCAGTGGCTGTTGGTTCATTTCGCTCTCCGGTGTGTTGAACATCGTCTTGGCAAACGTTGCCGTCTCATTGTCGCAAGAAAGAAGAGTGACAGTGTCACTAGCAATGCGAGCGGACTCCTTCAATACCGACGGTACATCGGCGCGTTCTACTCCCAAATACTTCGCCATGCACGCGACGGGGACCTTTTCCAGCGTGTTGCACACCACTGAAACGATGGCTGCCCTCATATTCGGCTCAAATTTTGGCGTGGGTTGCAGCATTTCACGAGTTTGGCGCCACGATTCCCAGAACTGTTCAAATCGTCCACAGCTCAGGTAATTCTCCAAATCGTAGATCGTTCCAAGCTCTTTCTCAATGTACTGGGCGTCCTGCACATACCCCGGGATGAGGGAAATGCAAGCAGAGAAATCACTAGTGTGGAAGCGTGGAAGCACTTGCAGCAAAACCCCCAAGAGGATGCGCTTTTCCGGTTGTGTTCCTGCCACAACATAACTCTTTAAGAATCGGAGGAAGAGATCAAGGTCATACTTATCCTCCTGTAGTGCTTGGTCCACCTCCTTCGCCAGATCCCGACTCATTTCTTTTTTTTTTTTTTAATCCTGCAGAGAGCCACTGAAAGACGTATTACAGTTCCCCCGTACGGCGGAAAGAGAGAAAAAAAAGAAACAAATGCTGAGAAATAACCGAGGCCACAATTTAGCAACAAAAACAAAAAAAAACAACAGAAAAAGGAGAGCGAATGACAAAGGCACAACAACAACCCAAAATGACGGGGTGATAATTTGAACACGCGAGAACTCCCCGGTCGTAACTGAAGGTATCTGACCACGAAGGAGGTACCCCCGCATTGCTACGGAGGTGGTCATCGCCCTTGCATGCAGGCCATTGTCGAACATGAAGCGGCCGGCGCAGTCAGCAACAACAGACCCCACTAAGCGGGGGACTGCTGCTCTTGTTGTTAGTGGTGTGGCAAACCCTATTTCTTGGTTGGCACGTCGTCATCATTGACGTCCAGGAGGCATAGATGCAATGATTTTGGGCCGCTCACTCGTTGCCTTTCCTCATCGGTAGTCCAATTAGAAAAACCCACCGCACGTTTTTCCAAGGCTTTCCCTGCTCCTCTGGCATCTCTGCACCAAATGTAAACGTTCATGGCTCTTAAAGATTAAGGAGAAGAAAAAAAAAGAACAGGGGTGATGTACTAAGGGGATATGTGCAATGTAATGTTATGTAATGTGGGTATGCGTGTGATGTTTATTCACGCCTGCGAATATCGCCCTTCTTACACACAGTTGACGCTCACATCTGAAACTCTGCTAGAAGCGGTGGTAAGCCCTTTCGAAAGCGAGTCTTGAGCGTAAAATCACGTGCCAGCTGGTAGCCCCGTGCTGGTTGAAGCGGTGGGACGTGAATGGTGGCGTCGAAAGGGTCACCAGGCACAAGATCCCAGCTGTTGAAGGTGAAGAGAGGGAAGGCCTCACCCTGTGTCATCATACGCATCTGTGTCTCTAGACCAAAACTGTCCATCGCCGGTACAAGTGCCTTCACGCTTACGAGCGTTGTGGCAGAAATCGGCTCTTCCGAAAGAATACTACCACGGCGCATTTGAAGTATCTCAGAGAGTTTCACCACACTTTCAGGTGGACATTTAATATCCACTGCAAGCACTGGTTCGAGAAGGCGCGGCTGGGCGCCTAGAAGTGCCTGCCTCACTGCCGTTCGTGCACTGGAAACAATCGCTGCATCTTTTGAGTCCGGTTCAATGTTGGAAAAGAGAAGCCGCACGGCGGCACCGCGAACAATATCGCCAGTTAGTGGACCAGATGCTACAGCCGATCGAAAACCGAAGATAATTGCGTTCAATTGCTGTTGTGTAAGCGGTAAATGAGGCTCATCCTCATCATCACATTCGTCTTCTTCAAGTGTATCGTTTATAAGCAGACTTGGCCCCTTTGTTGCGTGTGGCCCTGTCGCCACAATGTGCTGCGCATCAAGTGCATCCATCCCATGGTGACGCAGTGCTGTCCACATCTTGACAACGCTACTACCATCCTCTGGAAACAGGTTGAGTTGCTCGTATTCAAGGGTCTCTGTCAGCTGAGGTCGTATAGCCCCACTTGTGCAACCAATCTGCACCTTCTTTGAGGCACTGACAGCCAACACTCCCTCCTTATCCAGAACAGTCTCAGAAAATGAAACAAAAGGCTGTGATATGCCGATTCTCACCCCTTTGCAGAGACCGCAGCGTAGTTCATGCAACGCGGTGTCAAGGTGCAGCTCCCCATACCCGACAAGTGTGAACTCTCCCGTCTCCTCCTTGTGTGCATCTAGTCCTGGGGTTGTACGCACAAGAATTTGCAGCCCGCGCTGCAGCTCTGCACTCTTCGATGGGTCCTTCAACTCCACCCCAACGTGCACAATAGGCGCACCGCAGTTAAAGGGGCACACCCGTACTTCGTCAAGCCAAGCAGAAGATGTTTCCTCAGTCTCAGCCATATTGTTGCCGTCTTCTTCAAGCAACGCGGCAGCAGCAGCACCACCAACCAACACAAGATGACTGCCTGGGCGCGTGCCAAATCCGGTGATAAGAACCACTTGACCAGCATACGCAGACTCAACGTCAACGAAGCCATCTAACATCTTCATCAAAAGCTCCTCCACAGTAAAGGTGTAGAACGACTCAACATCACTGGAATGCTCGTCCACCACCACTAGTTTCATACCGCGTCTTAATATACCATGCAGCACACGCACAACGGCGAAGTTGTGTTCACCATTGTTCTGAGATCGGAGTATCGGTGCAATTGCAACCGCTGAATCCCCCATATCGAACAGGAAGCGGTACTGTGTAAGAAGCTGCGCTGACCGTCCACTCGTCTCTGGCAGCACGTTGAGGAGCCCATCAATTCCCTCCGTCGCCTCGTCACCGAGAAAAAAGCGCATCGCCTCACGTGCCGCAGTAATAGGATCCCGTGGCTGTGGATGAAGCCCCTTGCACAGTGTCTCATGCCCTTTGCCTGTGAGTGTGTGGGAAACAATCTTGTACAGCGGTTCGAGAATTAGCGTCACAAAGGCAGGTTTCTGGGAAAAGTTTTTGATACCCACAAGGCGCCCTTTCTCAAAGGCAATTTGCCCCCATAACCGTTGCGACAGCATCGCCGGATCAACAGAGGGATACTCACGGCTGTACTTCATCGCGAAAGTCTCCGTCGTGAAGCAAAAACCAAGCTTTGTCGATGAAAAGAGGACGCTGCCATTTATCGGTGATACGAGGAAGGAGGAACCAAAGCCAGCAATTTCGTTGTTGACTGCATCCACAATCATTCGCATTTTGCGATAAGCATCAAGCGGTGGCAACTTGAGTTCCATGATGAGGCGGTCAATCTTTGTGATGACGAGAACCACTGGAATTCCTTCCTGTAAGACCACCTGTCGCAGAAGTTGAACACCCCCCGGTGTAAGAGACTCCACAGCATCCACACAAAATAGCACTGCATCAGAAAGGCGTAGGGCTGCCGCGGCTTCAGCCACAAAGTCGGTGTGTCCTGGCGTGTCAACAAACGTGACGAGATGAGAGGCCTGCTGGTAGTGCGTCCCAGAGACCATCTCTGTCACAACGCTGCTCTTGATGGAAATCTTGCGGTCCACCTCGTCCTCACGCTGGCGGTATGAGCGGCCACCCAGCAACAACGAGAGTAGCGATGTCTTGCCGTGGTGCAGGTGGCCAATGAGAGCAACGTTACGTTGCCGCGAAGGGATTCCACGCACAAGGTCAATAAAGGCACGAGAAGAAGATGCTGGTGCCTGCTGATCTTGAATAAGAAGCGAGAGCACCCGCCGGTCTTCCAGAAGGAATTTGCCTTCGGTTGCACGATATCGGTGATCCACTGCTGCAATAACGTCTCGACTGTCCACCAATGGTTGATCGATGGACTGATTCGCCACCTCGCCAATAACGAGCTCTACATCGTCACTGAACCTATCGCTATCATCTCCATCGTAATGTTTTTCTCGCCCTGTTCGGTGGTTGCTGTCGGTGTCGCTGTTACTGTTGTCGTTCCCTTCATCGTCGTCATCATTGCTACTGCTGTTATTGTCGTCGTCCCATGCATATTTCCTCTCATTATCATACTCATCGTTATCGTCAGAGGCATCTCCCGATGGTGCCGTTCTATGGGGCTCATCGTCACTGCTGCTGTTGTCACGCTTTATTCGATTCCCGTGTTCGTCGTATCCGAAGTCCATAACTGAGACGCGTAGTGTTCACACACAAAAAATACCCCCCAGATCCCCTGTCTTAGTCGTTGTAGCTTTTCTCATGCCCAAGGAAAGGGAAAAACAAAAGCGAAGAAGAAAGAGAAAAAAAAAAAAGCTAAAAATCCGATGCGAAGGGGAACTGGCACCGCACTTAACCGGCTAATGTGTTGCAGGAACACAAACAACTAAAGACGTCACACTGGTATCCCAACAGAAAGAATGAAGCGCATTCAGCATCACTCCTCGTAGAGAAGCGCCCCGTCGGGGTTCCGCAAGGACGGTGGCAGAACCTTGACATTTGGTGCTTCGTGAAACGAGGCAAGAATGCGATGCTCTAAAGACAACCGGTGCTCCTGGCGCTCCAGTCCGGAGCGAATCTGCTGCTCACGCAAACGACGCAAATCCTCCGGTGTGTCTGCCTCTAGACGCATTGCCATTGCGCCAACAACCGCACTGATTTCGGGATGCCGCAACTCCACCGGTTTGGCACTCATCAAAAGTGCGGCGATAAAGGAGAAGCCGAGAAATAAAAACACAGCGAGAAAGTATTGTGTCTCTGGGATAAAGTTGTACTCCGTGCGGCGCACTTCCCAGTCGAGGCACGAAACAAGTCCCAGGCGGTTGATGTACAGGGTGCGGGAGAGGCGATCATCCTCTAGCACCTGCAAGTCCTTGTGTGCCTGACTAACAAGCTCGCGCTGTGCAGAGGGACTTTTGATGCCACGATTACGCTTGAAGCCGGATCGAATCTGCTGCAAGAGGAGCATGCGAATTGTCACATTCGGGATGCGGTTTGCAGCCTTTATATAACGTCGGTAAAGCAACGTCACTGCCTCACCAGGCAACAGGGCCGACATGTTACCACTGTTGCTTCGCCCTTGTGTGCTTATTTTTATGTCGTTTTGTCCCACAGGGCCATCCAAGAGAAAAAAAAAGGAACAATAAATGTAGTAGGAAGGCATGTCAAGGGGCCGCGGCACACACACTGCAAGCCAATCGCAGACGCACTGGTGCGTGGTAAAAAAAAAAAAAAAACACATACACAAATAAAGAAAAAAAAAACTTCAAGCTATGGGACGAAGCAGTCAGCAGCAGCCTCCAGCTCTTGTCAGCGATCAATCCTGCGCACAGGATTGAGTTCCAGAGCCGGATTTCCGTGTCGCCACTTATCGCTTCAGCATCATTGACTTTTGCTGTTGGTGCTGAGCATACCGCTTCTCCTGTGCTGACAATGTGGCAACAGCGTACCTAAAGGGGTCTTCAAAGTGGTTTCCCAAACCACCACCAGCGTTACTGCTCTTAGAACGTCGATGAGATGAGTTCACAGGCGTTTGTCCTGACCACCTCTCCGTCGTTTCGTTCTTTCCACACTCTCCTGGGGGTGAAGTGACCCCTCTCCTACTGCCAGATGGCAGAATCAGCGAAGGTGCAACCTTCGACCCTCGCCTCAACGCCTCTGCTCCTTGCACCTGAGGAAGGTCAGCACACGATGGAAATTCGTCCCCACTCTTGCCGCACTGCACTTGATAGGGGGCAGACTGCAGAAACGCACCGAGCCCACTTCTTCTCTCCTCTGCTGCCCCTGTCTGGGACGCCACACGTGTCTCAACGCCTTTCTGATTCTCCACTGCCAGCCCCAGTGCAACACGATAGGAATCTCGGACGTCACTAAAGACCAACAAACAGGCCTCAAAAATTGCGGCATCGCAAACCTGTAATGAAGATGACTCCGACAAATAAAAATAAATCTTTTGCAGCGCGACACTTTGCTTCGCGGCTCCCACGTTGAGCTGACGCGCGATTCGGTGGTGACGCTCCTTCAACTCTGCAGTAAGTGTATCCAACTCTGAAATAGCAGAACACAGAGACTTGGCCACACTCACGAGGGCTTGGGTCTCTTCTCCCCGAACGAATGTGCGCTGCGTCGTGCCAATCAGCTCTGAAAGAACCAAGTCACGCAAATAACGAACCGATTTGTCTAGTCGGCATGTATCGCCCGCCCGTAGTGCAGCAGCACTGGAAGCACCAATTGCGGAATCCAACCTCGGCCTTTCCCCCCCAAGCTTTTCAGCCAGTTTAGCCACTGTAGCAGCGTTTTCCCGTGAACTCTCAGCAGCATTCGCAACCTCTTGTTCCACCGACAAGCAACGCAAACGCAACATTGCCACTTCTTTTAAAAGGGAGTGGCGTTCATCGAGAACATCCACGGTAGACTTGCTTCTCCCATTCGTATACGGTGGCTTCTCCGACGCAGACACAGACAACGATTCCTCAAAACCACTCTTCACATTACTACTCGAGCCTCCAACGCCTTTCATCTCCTCTAAGAGACGCTGCACAGACACCAACTTTTTCAAAAACACACTTCGTTCCGTTGCATGATCAGCGTTAACAGCTGATAAATCTTCCATATAACGCTTTTCCCGTTCCTCCATTTCTCTCAACAAATCATTCACGCGTCCTTTTTCAACAGAAATATTATACTTTAGCATTTTAACTTCACTAAAATACTGCTTTCGCTCCTGCTCCGCAGCCGCGACGGCAACGGCAAGCTGCTCCCGGTAGTTCTGCTCCACACTACCCACGTTCTCCGTGGCAGCACGCTGCAGTGCTTCTGTACGCGCATGCTCCTCCTTCAGTTTAGAACGCAGAACCTCGAGCTCATGTGCATGCTGCTCTCGCTCCTGCTCCGCAGCCGTGACGGCATCGGCGAGCTTCTCGCGGTAGTTCTTTTCTACGTTGTTGACAATTTGCTTATTTTTCTTTCTTTCATGCTCTATGGTTTCCTGTTTTTCGTCAACAAGATGCTGAAGTTCTTTGTTTGTTTGGAGAAGTTTATCTTCTCGTTTGCATTGTTGGGAAATGGTGAGTTTGATTGCTATTAGCTGTTCGTGGTGTTCCGCTTCAACATCGGCCAGTGTTTTTCGTCCTGATTTTATTTCAGCCGCTGCTGAACTGTTACAGATGTTACGTAGTGTTTGATGAAGTAATGGAACTTGTTCTTTTAATGCTTCATATTCATCTCTATCTATTGCCGGGGACTTGTTTTTTATTTCTTGTTCTTCTGCGATAGCTGCATTGTGTTGCCGAATTTCGTTTGTAAGCCTTTCGTTCGACTCCTTCAATGAGGAGCTTTCGGCGCTTAGCTGTTGCAGCAACTCCTCTGTTTCCATAAGGGAGTGTTCTAGCCTCCTTGCCCTGATGTTTTCCTTTTCCAGCTTCTCTGTAAGGGACTTGTTCCTGCTTTGAAGCTGCTCGATAGTTATTTCGTGTACTTCAGATCGCTCTTGGGTCACTGCTATTGCTTTCTTGAGAGACTCGAGTTCCTCCTGAAGGGTATTTAGACGCTGTCCACTTATACTGCGTTCTTCCTGCATACTAACCAGCTGTTCGCGGAGCTGCTGAACAGTGGAGTTTTCTTCTTCATCACCATCATGATGTTGGTACATACTAGTTTCAGGCATCGAAAGTTCCTCGAAGTGATCGTCCTCACTGGGCGCGGAGCTAATAGTGGAATTACCGTGATGCCTGGAAAGTTTGATTATAGACTTCCAAAGTTTTGCTATATGCCTTGCAATTGCCGCTGCCTTTGGGGATCCGCTAGGTAGCGCCAAATAGGCAGATAGAGCCATCAGTGCAGCGTAGGTCTCCGTCATTGCGGTTGGTAGCTGATGTGCCGATCTGACAATCAGTGCATGTTTAGCATTGCATATTGCCGTATTAATGCGTGCCTCTGCATCGTGGCGACGAGTATCGGCATCCTCCATTTTTGTGCACCGGTGTGCGTGTGCTGCTTTATTTATAGACTTCTTTTTGCAAGCAGGCGCGGCTGCAGTGAAGAACCGAAGAAAAGGAAGAGTTAACACAGAGAGGAACCGTGTCACTAACCACAACACAACACATGCGGACAGGAAAATAAGGGGGGAAAAAGGAGAAAAGAAGAGAGGAGATGTGAGCACAGCCAACTTCGGATTTCGTTGGTGAGGGAACAAATCGCTCCTACTCAGCTAGGTCGTTTTAGAACACAGGTTGGTTAGGCTGAGCAGTCTCCGTGTACCTTTCGAATTTCATGCGCGCCACCTCCTCCTCCTCCGCCAGCAGCTGCATCACCTCATCCGCGACGTTTGGAGCAACTTCCATACTATTCTTTTTCGCTACCACATGGTTTCTGAGGCTTAATGAAGTTGTTGCAATGCTGAGACCCACAGGTTTTGCTTGTATCCCCGTTGCTTCCGCTTGCGCAAGCAATGATGCCCATCGAAGTAGTAGATCCCCCCTTTCCACATGCTCTTCGTGTATCAACGCAATATGAGCGGCGATTGCTTTATCCAAGTGATGTTGACTGTGTAACATACGCTCCGTGATCTCATTACCTTCCATTCGGGCAGAGAGGGTAGTAGCCTCATGAATTGTAACCGGGCACAAAGCACTTTGGCTACGCATGGGTAGGCAGCTTTCACGGAGGCTCTCTACTTTGCCGTCATGGTGCGCATGGTTCTCTCTCTGGTGCAGGCCTTGCACAGCATCCGCATGCAATTGTTTCCAGGAGAAAGTGGATGCTCGAAGATCATCACTACCTCCGTAGTTGCTGTTCTCACTAGAGTCTGCCCAGATACACGTTTCGATAGGCTGTCCGGTGAGTTTCTCGAAAAGACACACCCACTCAGATGCATCCTTATCTTCTGATCCAGCTGCTGCTGATTTCTCATTACCGTTTTCTTCGCGGAAGGAAACTACATCCCGCGTCTCATCAGGCAAAAAAATGACACAGTTTGTGCCACCCAGCAGCTCCAAGACGTAGCACACTGTGCGGTGTGTTTCGCCTGTTACCCACCTCTGAAATCCAGTCACTGTATCGATAATGTCATTTAAAATAGCCAATTCCATGGCGGGAGTTCCATCCGCTGTCAATCTGATGTTGCCATCATTATTATCACTATTCTGACAGCTCTCACTGCGGATATCGTGTTCGCATGGGGCGACTGTAAGTACCAGAATGATTCGCATGCTTGTCAAAAGGATACTCCCACTGTAGATGTGCTTCGCATCGCCATTCCACGAGGTGACCTCGTGCTGTGGCTGCGGTGTAAATGGGAGAAAATGCATATCATCCAAGAATATAACAGGCCGGTAGAGGAACTCTCTCTCGGTGCACCGGTTTAACTCAAGGGAAGAAGAAGCAGCATCGCTCATGTGTGCGTGTGTTTTTGTATCTCAACTGTTTACAAAGAAAAGCCCACACACTTTCACAGAGCCAGTGAGAGAAAGAGACATAAGGCTGCACAATTATTTTTTTTTATGAAAAGGAGAACTCCTCGTTTCCTCCGCCAAGCACAAGGGCAAGTGATATCCTCACATAGGCTTAATGGTTAGGAATTGGTAGAAATGTAAACGTGTAAAGAGGTGGTGTAACCCCCCCCCCCCCCACACACACACACTTTTTTTTTTTTTTGATAACCCCATTAGTCGTAGAAAAAGAAAAAAAAAGAACAGCAACAATACAACAGTGACTAGAGACCCGGCCGAGCGACTCCAACAAACTGACCATCAGACGCCCACTGCTGTTTTGTTTTTTGTGCCTCGTAGTACTTCTTCGCCTCGAGGCGCTGCCGGTTGAGTGACTTTAGCTTCCCTTTGACGTACTCCTGTCTCTTCTCCTCCACGGTATTTTTTGGCAGCGAGACACTGGGTGCAGAAGTGAGAGCGAAGCTTCGGGCAAGGCTTCCCAAGTCAAGTCGCCGAATGTTGAACGTTTCCTTCAGTAGGTGGCTTTGATACGCAGCAACATGCGCTCTGTATGCGCTTAGGGCACTCTTCGCGACAATAGGATCCAACTGCAGTACATGCTCCAGTTTCATCTGAATGCGGGGAAGCTTCTCTGGCATCGGGTACTTTTCCAAAGTGATACCGAATTTTGCGAGATAACGCACAAAATTTGCCTCCTCCGGAGTGAGAAATAGTAAAGCGTTTCCGACATTTCCAGCACGTGCGGTTCGACCAATCCGGTGTACATATTCAGTGGGGTCTAGCGGCGGATCGTACTGCAGGATCCACTCCACGTTTGGAATGTCCAGGCCGCGAGCAGCAACGTCGGTGCAGAGCAGCACGCCTGTCTTCCATTCGTTAAACGCCTGGAAGGCAGAAACACGCTGGCGGTGCTTCATATGCCCATGAAGCATCATCACCTCGTTGTGGAAGCCCACAGAGCCCATCATCTGAAAGTGGTATGTTGTGCTGGCAACAGTAGAGCAGAAAATCATGGCTTTTGATGTGCGAGCTATGCGCTTCACAAACGTGTAGAGACAAATCATGCGCTTATCTAAGGGTGTGATGTGACAGAATTGTCGCAGATTGCTTGGAATTGGCTCAGCATCTTCTACCGGAGTGTGATGCTTCGGTGCCGGTTCATCCACAGCGAGTGTCACCTGTTGATGCTCGTCGTCACTACATGGGTCCTCGTAGGAGCTGTAAGGGGGAAGCACAAGAGGCGAAACATCGATCGCGCTACCATCGTTCTGGTCTTGCAGCTGAATCGGTGTCGGCGAACTTCCGGTGGTCGAGATGAAGAGCGGCGTACGCGAGAGCGAGAGTCGTGCAAGTTCCCGAACCGATTTGGAGTTCGTCGCGGAAAACAAAAAAGTCTGACGAGCGTTTGGGAGTCGCTCCACGATTGCATCGAGATCTCTTTGAAAACCATCCGCCAGCATGCGGTCCGCCTCGTCAAGAACGAGAAAACGAATGCGTACGAGATCCCAGCTGGCGCAATGCAGCACATGATCATGAATTCGACCAGGTGTTCCAACAACAATGGAAGGACCTGCCGTCAGCAGTCGACGCTCCTCCATCACCTTTGTCCCTCCAGTGATGAGCTGCACAGAGAACGAGGCGACGTCACTCGAGATGTGCTGGCATATATTTTTCACTACATCGTGCGTCTGCACGCATAGTTCCTTTGTGGGAGCCAGCATCAAGCTATACGTGCCGTTTGGTCTTTTGGAAACAAAGTTAAGAATAGAATGGAGCACGGGAATGCAGAAGGCGAGCGTCTTTCCAGATCCCGTTTTCGCCTGTCCAAGGAGGTCGTACCCCTGAATAGCGTATGGAATTACCCGTTCCTGAATTGCTGTCATGCGGTAGAACCCCTCGTCTTGTAGACCGCGAACTATGTGCCTATCGATGCCAATGAGAGGATGATCAAAACGTGCCCCCGTACCCCTGCCCCGCTGCCGCTTCTGCAGGTTCTCCTTTCCGTCCTCCATCCAATTTTCGGAAGAGAGATAGCGTTGCTGCCGCTGTTGATCCTGAAGTTCCTGCAGGGCGTCCTCCGTTTCGAAGTGGTGATGCAGCAACCCCTCCACTTCTTCTTTTTGTGTGCTACGGGCCTGTTTATCACAGGATTTCTTACGCAGATGAGTAGTGCGGCGGTTGGCATGTTCCTCAGCGATGCGATCAAGGTAGTCCATGTCATGCATATTTGAAAAATCTGTCTTTTTCATGCGCAACCTGCCACTGGGGTCCATAGGTGGTCGCATGGGCCCATCGCCCATCGGAGCGGAGTCGAGGTCGTCATCGTCGCATCGATCGGCATCCCACTCCCCATCATGTGAAGAAGAGCCATCAGCAGCAGTTCTTGACTCCCGCTCACGAAGCCGCTTTTTCCTCCCCTTGATGCCCATTCCCTCCACTTCTCTTCGACAGCATGGAAAAGCAAGACAAACACAGACCCACACACATATGCAGAAAAACATATGCATACATACACACACAGAAAGGACAAAACCAAAAAAGACAAGGGGCAACAAAAGTGAAGTGTCAGCAATTCCATTATAGCAGCACGCATGCAGCTTAAGAATTCAGTGACCGAAACGTACCTAACATTGATTTGACTGCACCATACAAACCCCACATATGCAAAGAACAAAGAAGCGTGGAAAAAAAGGACCATGAGCAAATTTAGTGGCGAAGATACTACGGGGAACTAGTCCCCATGCGCACCAACATCCTCCCGCTTCCCATCGTTATCCACAAATAAAGACGAGTACAATACGCCTATCTTCATCGCCATTCCCTTCCTAAGCAAATCAGCTGGCTGTGAGGTAGAACCCTGCAGTGCTGCAGCCTTCCATACAAACCATCCAATCCGGCACTTCACCGCGCACATCCCTCCCGCTGCCTTAGGGAAGTAACCGCTTCCGGGTTCGATGCAGCCTTCCAGATGGTGGCTTTTGTTGCTGTTGTTGTCGTTGTTGTTATGGGGAAGACGATTTGCCAGCATTTCCAACTGGATACCACTGCCATCTCCCCCACTTAGTAGTTTTAGCTCCTGGAGGACAGCGCTGGGCACCTCCTTAAGGTGTAAGGCATCTGTGAAGGTACAGCCTACAAGAAGCTTCTGACGAAGATTAGGATAATTCTCCGGCGTCACTACCACTACATCACCCGCTGCATTTGCAGACTTCACCTCGCCCTTATGCGGCGTTAATAGTCTAAGCCTGCTGTCTTCCTCCCGTTCTCCAGGATGTTTAATACACTGACAGGAGGACCTCTTCTCAGCCTGTCGCACCTCGTGAACCAGCAGCCTCTTCAGCAGCTGCTCACACAATGGGGTTGCGCCTTTGTCGAGTGTGGCATTGACAGTTGGGCTGAAATACTCACCGCCAACAAAGGCTCTCCATGTTCCATGTGCCTCTTCCGCTGTCATGGTGTGCCACCGAATGACAGCCCTGTTCTTCGGCAGAAGAGGTGCGTGGTACGGATCCTCCCTGAAATGCACATCGTGCCCTTGAGGCCATGCAGAATCCCAGCGGGCATTGAAGGTTTGAGGCCAGTCGCATGCAGTACTACCTGATGAATTCGTCACCTCGTTAACCACACTATTCTCCTGTTTACACTCACCGTCTGGCCGAAGAGCGGGGGGAAAGCCGAAAAGAGACTCGCAGAGACCTGCTGTCCCCAGCCTCGTAACAAGAGGAAAATATTCACGGATACTCATGTTATACGGGATTGGGAACGACTGCTGCCACAGCACATCTCCTGAGTCCATCAGCCGCTGGCGTGGAAGCAGTTTAATGAGACTCGCCCCGCCAACACTGTCACCGCAAAGCAATGGCGCGAATATGGGACTGGCTCCACGATACCGCGGAAGAAGTGATGGGTGAAGATTAATGGTGCGCGGAAGACGTTCCAACAGCGAGTTTGGAATAAAATAACGAAATGACACCACCACTGCGACGTCAAACGCTTCTAGTGTCTGACCTGCAAAGTACTCGTCAAACCCCACTCCCATTTCGCTCTCGCGCGGCTCGCCAATGACACCACACGGGTGCAGAAGACGCCGCATCGTGGAGCTCCGCGCCAACGATGTTGGGTGGTCTACCGGGAGCAGCGGTATGCCATGTTGTATACAGTAGCGTGCCACAGGGTACTGTCGCCTGTAATGCTTAGAAACGGTTATCGGATCAGTAGGCAGAAAGGGGCAGACTACAGCAAGGTGCGATCTCGCCCAATTACAGCTTCTGCAGGGCGGCTGGTTAAGTGAACAACCAGCAGCAGAAGATGAGCAAGAAGCGGTCGCAATAGACTGAATACGTTCATGTAATGCTTTAAGCGCTACCAGTGAGACAATATCACCCCCAAAGAAAATGATGGAAGGAATTCTAGGCGAGTTTGTTTCCTTTGGCTTACTCTCCGTCCCACCACCACTGATGCTGCCTGTTGTGCACACCCCTGTGTGTCCAGCGATGGTGCAGTGACGAAAGGAAAAGCAGCTGTGGCCATGTGCCCAAATGACAGACTCAATCAGCGTGACGCAGTGCCACACCCGTCTGCCACTGCGCCTCCACACCCCGTGCCGCATGAGCATGAAACTACCGAGATGCAGCCGCTGCTAAACTGTGAAGGAAGATACAAATAAGGAGGGGGGGGGGGGGAAGGTGGACCGGCAGTGAGAGCTGCGTCCTGCTTTTAAACGCCCTTCGTGAGGACCGTGCGCCTGCTCGCAATCAAACAAAAGGGAAGAAAAATGAAGTAGAAAAAAGAATACAGTAAGTGAGCTACCAGAGGAGAACCAAATACAGATGCATGTACAAATATACACCTCCGCGTGCACCTTCATCATTCATTCCCTTTCACTCGACCACGCCACTATAGCTGGCATCAGACGAATCGAGGAGAACTGAGCAGGTGGCGGGTGGTTTGAAAATTGTACCGACATCATTGCGTGACCATACAAGATAAAGATCATCGGTAGCAGCGAAGTCACGTGTTTGCAAAAAAAAAAAGAAAAAGAGTTGACCGGCACAACAAAAATAGCAATAACAGTAGTATTAGGTAATAATAATAGTAATAATAATAATAATAATAATAATAATAATAATAATAAAAGTAGGAATAATAAAATTGATATATATATATATATATATATATATATATATATATATGCCCCTTGAATCCTATTCCCGGCAGGATTGCCTCAGGAATGGCCAGGTGAAGCGTGACAAGGAGCCATCGTTGAGTATGAAACACGGCTTCTTACTCAGGATCATTCCCACTTGAATGAAGGTCATGCCCATGCGTTTCATCGTCTGAGTCGTCGTCTTGCGCATTACCGCTCTTATCGACCAAATCCCACCACGACGACTCATCTTCCTTCACGAGCCGAAGCACAATTTGGCCGCTCGACTCCTTCACCTTGTAGCTGCTTTCCTTATCCTTGATTGCCTTGGACAAATGCAACACGAGCTGCTTCCTGCGCTGCACGATACTGGCAGTGGTTGTCTCCACATTTGCTATGAAGAAAACCGTGAGCTTCCGCTTCCTGAACTCCACGTACAGTGTGTCCGCCTGCATAGTCTCCTGCCCCTCAAACTTTGTTTCCACATAAACTGTGACTGCTTTTGTTCCGTCACACCAGCTATACTTTGTGATAGGAAAAACCATGGCAGCTTCTACTGGTGCCACTTCATCCACCTTCTTCAGCAGAACTGGTGTGGGCATCGGCGCCACATCCCCCACTCGCTGACGTTCCTTCTCGTGCCCATGCCAATAATAATACGAGTTTGCATTTTTCTTCTTCCTCTTCATTTCTTCTTCAGCACTCACCCGCTGCTGTTCCTGCTGAAGAGTTTCAGTCTCAGATGGTTCATTTGTTGCTGACATCTTGCACCCCAACAATTCTCCTTTACTTCTTCAGATAAGAGCAGAAGGAAAAACATAAGAAAAAAGAAAAAAAAGAACGAAATAGGAAATTCCATGGGGAGATGCTGAATCATACACAAAAGTGCAGGAGTACACGCACGGCCCATACTGCTACAGATACGCTGATTAGGAAGTCGGAAATACTCATCAGCCGTATTTTTCATCGCTGGCATCAGGTGCATATACATGTATATGTATACAAATTAATGCATGTATATCGCCTGAAGGTCCCTCTCTTAAAGAATCGCGCTGATGGCGCGGGTCTGGTGACCGCTGAGAAAACCACCGCCACCCCATCGGATTTATTTTCATCCAACTCATTGCCAGCACCCGTTGCATCACTCATACTCCAGCAGCCTAACATCACCATCTTTGCACAAAAGGACAAATCAAATGTTGTCAAATCTACATGACACATTCGTTCGTATACGATCTGACGGAAACCCGCGAAGAAATCTCAGGAGGCACTGCCTGCTTTAGTATCGAATAGCGAGTCTTCAAACAGAACGGGAGCGTTTGTTGTCGGTATTTACCGGATGGCAGAGGGTCGCAATCGCCCCATTCTTACAGCCCCCCCCTTCCCGAAAAGAATAGTCTCGCCCACTTTTTTTCTTAATAAGAGAACAAATGTGGAAAGAACTTTTTCTCATGTTGTCCATGAAGAAACGAAGAAGGATTTTAGAAACCAGGAGTGAGTCCTGCACCAGACTCTGTTCTCTACATGGAAAGGCTTCACTGATGAGTGGGAAGGTGCAGGCAGCGCCTCACCCGCCCCCCCGCGCTCTCCATCACCAAGTCTTCCTTTGTTACAACATCCCCTCGTGAGATGCCGTCGGTCGGGTTCCTCTCCGAGGCCACGTACCGCCGCGTTGCCTTCACAGCCTGAGCTCGCAGCACGCCGTCGATTATTTTAGCTTCGATTGCTGAAGGGTAGTGGGTCGTGTTCCCCTTTTCCATGATGTGCATTAATGTACTGGTGTTCACCCGGGTGCCCAGGGGACCATCTAATTTTTCCCTCAAACACACGTAACACCAGCTGCACGCCCCGGGCTTCAGCCTGCGCAATCATGTGCGGAGGTCGATTCCATGCCCCTCTGGCTTCGTCAAAGGCCTGTAAAACAACCTCATTATACGGCATGGAGAAAGTCATGAGTGAATAGCGTAGATTAGAGAAAGCTGCCTGTTAATTGTTACTGAACCTCACAATTAGGTTCCCTCCTTCGTCCAAACTCATAGTGCCATCAATGTGGCAAGTAATCTGAGGGCCTGTGCTCAGACCGATATGAAAAAAGAAAATGCCTCAATAACTGTGGTGGCTGACAAATGCCTTGAAAGCTCTCACGCACGTACGCTCCACTCCAGATCGGAGTACGGTGGGTGAATGTTCGTCAACATCCCTATGATGGAAGATAAACTTCCTGATGTACGCTTACTTTTTTTCATGAAGGAAATCTATGCGGCGCTGCCTGCGTATAAACAATAAAAATTATGAATGGATTGTGTTTTCATGATATTGGCAGTGGACGTCGACCATTCCTGCCGCAGGCCCTCAGAAAACACACACACAGAAAGAAAGAAAACCAAAAAAAAGGACATTTGGTGTGAATCCCCTTTGCATTCTTATTTACACTGCCGCTGGCGCCACCCCCCACCGCTCTATTGCCATCTTATGCTTACCGCACAGAACAGGAAGAGAGACAGAGACGACAAAAAAAAAAGAAGATAAATACAAATCTGAGACGGTAGAAGGAATAGGCTGACAAAATCAGCAGATGTACCAACCAGAACACATACACAGACTCACAGATAAAAAGAAACGAGAGGAAGAAGTAACAGAAAAAAAATGTGGAATCAAATGCACCCAGACCCCCACGCCAGAGGCCATTTTACACCGGGTACATGTTGTCCTTGTAAAGTCTGTCCGGAAGCTGCAGAGGATGAATGCGCGGAGCTCCCAGCATCTGTGTGAATCTTCCCCTTGGGAACTCACCGGAAGGCTGTTCAAGCTCTGTCGGCATTGCCGGCCCCGTGCGCAGATGTGGTATGGCATAATAGCGCTCCATAGTGGATGTCCGCAAAACACCCCTTTCATGTTCCATCTTCCGAAAGGCTTTTCTCCTATTCTGTGATACAATCTCTTCTGAGAGCATGGCCACGTGTTGAAGCAGTCCATGTGGCACCACACCCATTTCGGTCTCTCCCCATTCCAGTAGCTGTGGAATGGCTCCGTGAACAGCTTCTATAGAACGCAAACCGGTGCGCTCCTCCACTAGATTCAAGTGACGCTCGATATCTTGCTTTGACCACACCTTCCCCGAGTACTGGTGGATAAATGGAGCCATGTAGTGCAACGGAAAGTGGCTCGGGGTGTCATATTTTTGCCCCACTTCTGCGTAATAGTTCCAAAGTGGTACGCCATCATTCGATCCAGACGAGGTAACTGAAAAAGTCCGATTACACGCCGCCTCCCGATGATAGCGCACGGGGTCGTCGGTCCAGCGGGCCCAGGGCCAATGTCGGTATGCACCACGGTGACGCATCCGATAGTACCACTCCACTCCCGTACGAGGGTCCCATGTGTTGCCGTACTCCTCTGGCGACTTGTTTGCCAATGGGGACTGAGTGTGCGGAAGTTTTTGTGGCAAGTAGCGCGCTCGGTGGCGACGGTGTGCGTAAACCATCACACGGTTTTCATATCCCTTTGCCCGGGGCCCAAATGCAGGCAGAGTACATCGAAATGCCATTTTCTCCCTCTTTACAACTCCCTGCCTTTCTACACCAGCAGGTCCGCCCTTCCCGGTCCACTGCCCAGTGAAAACTCACTTGGAGAAAGATAAACAAAGAAATAGGAATAGAAGCGAGCAAACGAACAACAAAACATCACCCACCTAAACACAAACAAACATAGGTGATTACCCACTCAGCCACACCGAGGAATCCTCACAGGTATCTCATGCTACACCTGCCTACCTTTCTTTCTCTGTTGCTTTACCAGGTCATTCGTTGTGTACTCTGTGTGAGGGATCCGATGTGGTCATTTTACCCCCTGCAAAAATGGCCCCTGTAACAAACACAGCAGACAAAGTACATTCATGTTGGTAACCCCGTTTTTACTGATACCACGGCACCATAACACACATACCCTTTCCGGAAGAACACTGAGATGAACATGCACCACCCCTCATCAGGGGGCGAGGAAGCCACAAGAGTGCAGCAGCGCTGGAGAAGCGCGGGACAAGACTCCATGAGAGCCACAGCAGGATCCGAATATCAAAAAAAAAACTTGCCAGTAATGCACCACCACTGTTTCGCGGTTGCAAACTCTCCACACACGCGAAATCCTCCTGTTGATGTGCAACGCCACACATCCCTCACGAGAATTTTTAAAAAAGGGAAACTTTTTTTTTTTCCTTCGCGGGGGAGAGCAGACCTTTTCACTCTTGTCTTGCCAACAGTCCCGCTCTGCGTCTTTCTCCGTCGGCCGCCCTCTTCCGTTTCAGCGCCCCCCCTCCGCATTCGGCTTCAACGAGCGGCAGAAGCAACAGAAAAAAAAAAAAAACGGATGTTAAAAAAGTCGCGCACCTCAAAAGTCGCACAACACCTTCGATGCATGACGACAATAAACACCACATCGACGAGGGATCTCCATCTACATCGTTCCCATACTCAGAGAGCAACACGAAAATCAATTCACAAGAACAAAAATAAAAACATACGATTGCGCACAAGGGATGGAACGAGACCCTCCCCAAACAGCGACAAACTACCCCACCCACCCAAAAAGAAGACAAAAAAAAAAAAAACGGCACTCTTGAATAGCGCTTTCAAACAGTAGCCGTTAATGTGAAGAGAGCCTACAGTCCAAGACACACCCAGCGACGATGCGTCTAGAGGGGTGAAAGGGGGCACTACAAGAAAAAAAAGAATTTCAGTTAATGCTCTGCGCGTGTCTCGGCTCGCCACCATGTTCGACGAGGTGCACGGGGCCTTCCAGGACCAGAAGCGCGCAGCATGACACTCTGTACAGCAACACCATCACCACCTCCTCCTGCTCCAGAAATGCCTGCAGTAGAGAGAGGGATGCATTCCGAGTCGGAGGAGGCGATATGGGTTACTGCTGCAGCACCAGTAGTACCAAAAAACTCCACCAACTGGTCTTCCTTGAACGTGAGGACTTTTCGTCGCCACCGTTGCCTTGGCAAGGAAGACGCGTCTCCCACCTCGTTAGGATTCACATCCTCTTCGGTCAGACCACATTTCACCGCAGTCGCACCCTCACAATTGGCGTGCACGGTGAGAAGGCGACCGGCCTCCTCACTGCAGTCCTGTTCAACCGCTGCACCCGTTTCACCCCCTGCGTCAGAGCTGTGCGACCCCCACTGCAGTGCTGTGCATTGGTGGTATTGAGGAGTCATCGCTTCAATCTTTCGTTTCAGATTCAGTGCGACGTCACGAAGCTTCTCCGGTGAGAGAAACTCCTGTGGGAAGTCAACTGATGTACTGGAGGATGCCGAGTAAATCGGAAGCTCAGTTTGAAGAAGCACGTCAGCCGCCTCCTTCACTTCCTGATGAGTGCGTTTGAGCACCTCTACCATTCCCGCATAGCGCATTTCTTGCTCCTTCAAACACAGACGCCTTACATCCACCTCTCGGCGCACCTCAATGTGCTGCTGCTGCAAGTCAGATACAACCTCACGTGTCGCCCGGGTGTCGTTTTCACAGCTGGCAGCACGAAGCCGAAGCGTCTTGATCTCCTCCTCGTCCATGTTTGCCTGCGCTTGCACGACGCAGAGGAGGTTGTAGATGCTCTCCGCAGAGTCACTGGCTGGCGATGGAGAATGGATGTGCATTGAAGCCGCCACCAACGTGTAGTCCTTCGCTCCTCCAAACCTGAAAGAATAGTCTTGCCCACTTTTCTCCTTAAAAGAGGGTAAAGGTTGGAAAACATTTTGTCATGTCATACATGAGTGTATGAGGGAGGGATTTTACGAATACCCGGTGCGGGTTCTATCGCAGACTCTGCTCTCCATATGAAGAAGCGTAACTGATGAATGGGGAGGTACAGGCAGCGCCTCTTTACCCCGCCTCCCGCGCGAGGCGGAGGGGGCTGGGTGGGTGGGTGGGTGGGTTTTTCTCGAAAGAGGTCTATGGGGCGCCGCCTGTACGTGTCAAAGACAAGGGGTAGAAACGATTGTAATAATGGCAGTGGGCTTTGACCATTCCTGTCGCAAGCTCTCACAAAACACACAGAGACGCAAAAAAAAAAAAAACAATGACAACAACAACAACAAAAAAGAAGAAATGGTGAAAAATAAAAAAAAAACACACAACTTCAAGCGGGTGAGACGTTGTAGTGACAATTTCCTACTACCAGTGGAAGGAAGAGAGCTGCGTCGACCATCCCTAGAAATGAAGTATTGACGATAAACCGAAACCACAGAAAAGTAAACTCCTCGATACAAGAAAAAGAAAAAAAGTCCCTTCTTCATTTGGACACAAAAGTGAGTGAATTGCACCTCTTGTGAATGACACTGGCCCCTTGCTCCTCGTACTCCTGCCGCGTGATCCATTGCACTGCAAACGACGTGAGGCTGGCAAGAATGGCGGCTCCAATCCATACACTAAATTTACGCTCATTCGCAGCAACAACATTAACATCCTCTGCCGCCCTCGGATTCACAAGCACCGAAATCTCTCTTTGGAGACGTTCTTGTAACCCCTTGAACATGGTATTACCACCTGATAAAACGATATTGCCGAGCAGCCACCGCCGGAGGTCGATGGGGCATTGTTGCACACAGTTAACAACAGCGCGATGAAGTGCCTCATATGGCTTTTCTGCAAGCGCCGGGTTGAAGATAATCTCAGGGCAGCAGAAGCGGGCACGCCCAACGCGAACAATCTCACCATCCGGAAGGGTGAAGGACTCACCACTCTCTTCTCCCGCCTCTTCAGCATCCTGCAGTTCCCTGTCAAAATCATTCGTAACGTAGCAGAGACTCTCCTTCACCTGTCGTGCCACCTCACGATCCGCGGAAGTGGTAAAAGGGCGCCCGAGCTCGTCACTGAGCAGCTCCATCATCCACTCCGTCACTTCACGTCCAGCAAGTTCCAGACGGTGCACTGCTGATGGAATTGTTTGCCCCTCAAAGACAGGCACTAGGTGCGTAACACCATCACCGCTGTCTAGCACAAGGCCATCGGTTCGACCAGCAGCGTACAACGTAAGCACGGCCTGAATTTGCACCTGAAGCGCTGGTACGGCAAAGGACTCAAACAGCACCTCCGCCATTTTCTCACGATTCCATGTGGGATTCAGCGGGGCCTCTGTCAATAAAACTGCCTGTCGCTGTGGTGAAATGCTCAGTTGCTCGTATGCGTGTCGCCAGACGTGCTCCAAAGCATCCCAATTGGTAACAATGCCATGCTCCATCGAATGTGTGTATCGCAGACCTCTTTCCTGCAGTGCCCCATCACCCACGTACACGCGCGGATTTTTACCACTGTTTTTTACGGTCCCAATAAGAGCGGGAAAGACGCAACGCGGCACCTCCTCGCCAGCAAAGCCACATTTGATGTTACCGCTGCCGTTGTCAAGAACCACGGCCGGCTCTTCATCCCATGGCGTCCTCTCCATTGATGATGAGCGTGCTAGTCACCCTTTTTGGCTTTGCATGCATGAATACATGTGCATGTGGACGCATTGATACATGCGCACGTACGACCAAACGTACGTGACAAAAAAAACAAAAAGAGAGAGGGACAAAAGAAAAAAAAAGAGGGCTCAAGTCAGAATGAGAACAATCAGTCGCCTTTCGTTTACATATATTTTTTTAAAACCATAAAATAAGCCATCTGGTACTTTCTTATTTCCCATTTCGTTCTTGATCATGCAGCATATCAAACCACACTACATCTATGAATTTCGAGTGGCGTTAGCCACCTCTTCAAGAACACAGCATGCTGCTTGGTGGCAGGAGGCAAATGCCTTACCACGAGGTGATGACCAGTGCCCCTTCCGCTGATGCTGCAACAGCAGCGTCGTTATGTCCTCCTCGTGCTCAGCCTGATCCCCGTCCAGCAGAAGCATTTTTTGCAGCAATGCACCACATGCGGTGTTCTTTAGATTTTGGCAACATATGACGTAGAAAGCCGTCATCCATCTCGTCTCCCTTGTGTCTTCCACCAGTGTAGGGGTTGAATTGTCACACACCTCCCCATCTTCAAACAGCAGCGAGTGGGGAAAGACAGTCGTCTGGCAGGTAAAGACTGATGCGTCACCGTCCGCACGCACCTCAAGCTTGGGTTTTCGCTGGAAAAAACACCCACCTTCTACTCCACTTAAATCGTAATGCGTTGACGCACGAGGACCTCCACCCACGGAGGAAAGGCCTTGCAGAAGTTTTGTTGGGTCCTCCTGCGGTGTGTTATTGTGGTAGTGGTAGTAGTATGCGTCAAAACGGTCGTTCTTATCCTTCTCGTTTCCTGCGCGCAACGGACTGCGCCAACAGTGTTGAAACCAACCAACACCATACCGCCAGACGTCTGCAGCATCCTCGGAGATGCTGCATTTCATCAAAAAGAGTGCGTGGTGTCCCAATTCCATTCCATTAGTACAAACGTTTGCCTCTGCCATGACGATGCGACTTGAGGCGACACACCATGCCATGTCTAAAGGGAGGTCCCCCACGTTCTTGTACCAGACAAAAGGAGCTGCATCTTTTATTGCTTTTTCTCCGCGTCCCAGAAACAGTGGGAAACATTCACAGGTGCTTTCAGAAACCGGAGGAATGCCTGCACTAGATGCACTACCCATCCCCAAAATAACTTCCCTCGGTGTTTCATCCTCAATCCGTTTCACCTCATGCAGAAGTTGATGAAGCCATGGCGTTGGGTGAATGGGCACCGTGCAAATCGTCAGATGCGGAGCAAACTCCTTTGGTGCCTCTGCACCACCAATAAATTCTATTTCTCCACCATTGCCATCAGCCGACGCACCACTGAGTAACATGTCTACCCTTGGGGTTACCACGTGGTTCTCCACGAACCGCAGCAGCGTTGCAGCGTCCCACCATACTCCTTCCCCAGCAGCACGAAAGCCAAACACGCACGATACCGCGCTCCCCACGCTGATAAAGGCGAGTTTAATCATTAATCCATCCTTTCCACACTTGAGTAGTAGCTCTCGGGTGTGTAGGAGTGGGACCTGTGCAGATGTGTGTTGTTGCTGCGAAAGCGACCAGCGGCTTAAATGATCCAACCCCAGGGCCGCTATAAACAGACGGTCGCGATGATCGGTGATGCGGAAGAACGACGGGGAAGCACAGAGGAGTCCACTGGTGGAGAAGGCGGCCACAAAAGGCAGCTCGTCCAAGCTTCCATTCCAGAGCACCCTACAAGTGGCATCAGTCGCCTTAAAGGCTGACTTAAGCGTACGATTAATAACCTCTGTCAAGCACATGCACGCCCTTGTCGCGGATGTCGCGAGTGACTTAAGATCCTTGCAGTCCTGAGGCGCAAAGTTTGCAATACGGGATTTGAGCCTGCCAGCATTTTCTCGCGAGAAGCTGCAGTAGAGGAGGCTGACAGGAACAATATCCTGCCCGACAAAGTATAGAAGTGCCTTGCGCCGCTCAAATGCGGCACGGCGCAAGGCACCGCAGCACCTGATGCTTGGTGGCACGTCATCCGTTTTGCGCCATCTTCCATTGCTCTTTTCGCTGTCGTGCAGAGTCTTGAAATGCATAGGCAGGCCATCGTACTCAACGACGTCGTCCATCGCTGTGTGTGCGCAGGATAGTGACGACGCACAAAGCGCATCCAAGATGAGCTGCGCACCGCTATTGTTTGTGCGCATGATCGTCTCTAAGGAGCACTGTAGCAGAACCTCCAACTCGTCCTGTGTGGCCGTTGCACTGCCAACCGTGATGGTCAAATCACCCAGTTTACCGCCCAACTGCTTTCGTTGCACAAGCACTAGAACTTCCTCCACAAAAGACATGCTGCTGCTTCCCGCCTCTTTTCGGCCATCGGCAGAATTCACTGCCATAGACCGGGTGCGAAAACAATGAAACGCATGCGCACAAATTGGGGAGTCGTACAATTTGTCAATTCCCTCCACACGCGGCGGTGGATTGAAGGACGGTGCCATGATTCGCAGCCCACCAGCAGCCTCAACACGAATCCACGACATACGCTATACCACGACCTCCTACATTGTTGATAGAATAGGGGGAGCAGCAACAAAAGTCGAAACAAAAGACAATGATCCCATCATCTAAAACGAAAAGAAAAAGTCAACATGTCTAAAGGCATAGATATACAGACAACACACCATTTTGAATCACTCACATGTTCGTTATTCCCCCACCCTATCATGTTCTCCGTTCAGGACAACAGTACAGAGTATAAAACATGAGTATCTTCTTTTGGCTGGACATACATAAAACAACCCAACATACATCCCACTCCACGCTTTTTTTTCTTTATTTGTTTTTCCGATCTCGCATAGACATTTTTTTTTTTTTCTAGTTCTAAAAAGGAGTGCACGGTATATGCGGTTTGATCCATCCATAAACTCGACGTCAATATACAAATGGAATCAGACGATACCGAACAGTACCGCAGAATTTTTTCCAATCCGAGTCGCCGTACTTATTTGCCATCTGTTGCTCATCCCGTAGCTGACGATGTATAAGAAGAAAAGCGAAGTATATGGGTTGGTAGTACGGCAGAATCGCTACTGTGCCAGTCAGCGCAGACCACGAGAGCGTCATCAGCCAGTCCCCAACGTAGTTGGGGTGGCGGCACACACCCCAGAAGCCCGAGATGATGAGTGACTTTCCCTGTGATGTCTTCATAACCTTCAAATGCGTCACTCTCCGATCAAGAGGATTCTCACGGAATCTGCTTTTTTGAATGTTGGACCCGCGGAAAATAATATACCCAAGAACAGCCAGCAAGCAACAGACCACCATATACATATTGCCAATGTCCACAGGGTGAGAGGCTAGGAACTTTGTCTTGAGGGTGTATGTGAAGGGGACCCATGTGAGGTCTCCAAAGCAAAGCATAAAGCCGAAACCATCATGCACGATGTCCATCATTGTCAGATTACCGGCCTCGAGGAGGAGGCCATCGAAGACGTAAAGAAATTCAAGAACGGCAACAATGACAATATTTGGCTGGCATGTACCGGTCTCCACCGCTTTGGCCACAAAAGCCCAGTTGAGCACGCTCCATCCAATGAGTCCCGGGCGCAACTCGCACATAAACTTCCAGTCAAGTTGGCCACTGCGGGGATTGAGCTCCCGGCCAACCCAAAAGTCATATATGCAGCTCCCTGTGTTACCGCCTGGGGATAACAACGCTTCTGAATTGCGGAAGGACACCAGGTACAACACAACACTCATGATGCTGGATATAATAATGGATGCAAACATAAGTGGAGTAAACATGTCGGCAAGCGATGCCAAGTTGATGGTACCGTGGTAGTGAAGAATCCCCAGGACGGCATGTGACAAAACAAAGGCATGAAGTGCATTTAAATTATACACGAGGGTTTCCCCATTGCGCAACTTAGTCCCCTTCACCCGCTTACCGATGGGGGCGATGTACAACAGTGCGTGCAGCACCATCCATGCCAACTCGATTCCAAGTGCAAGTGGAATGTGTGGAGCAGATGCCAAGAGTGTTTCTTGCAACAACGAGGGAAGCGCATACACGGTGCCGATAGAGCACTCTTTCTCCGAGCATATTGCATTCAGTACGATCACTATGCTGGGGAGGAGCAGCACCATACCGAAAGCACCAAGAGGTCCGCCCCACTCATATTTCTTCGTCCGTGGATTAAGCGGGAGATGATCTTTGGGCGATGAAGACGCACTACGTCCCCGAGATGCAGCACGTCGCGGTGTTCTAGAACGCGCACCAGACCTTCGAGAGGCCGCTGGCATCCCACACTCCCTTCCGCTTCTTTCTTCTTGTCTCCGCCACTCCACACTCCTGTGCCGCACTGCCTCTTTCCTCTACCACCACCTCTACTACACACACCCAAAAAAAGAAGAAACACACACACAAGCGCACAGAAAGAGCAAGAATTTAAAAGATCTTCTATCGCTCTATTGGCGCACCTCTCTTTGCTGCCTTGAGTCGAATCTACTTGAGAGAAAAAAGAGAAATGAAAAAAAAAAGGAAAAGAGAACAAATGAGCATCTTCTTGGCGTCGATCTTGTTGGCTGAGAGGAAGCGCTCTGTCGCCTTTACTCACTGTTTATCACAAGCACACACTTAAAGGGAGAAAAAGATGAACAGGCATTCTACCCCGGGGAGATGCGGGAGTCTGCTACAACCAACCCGAACCCAACAACCACACAAAGTGCTCCACACCCCCAGATGAGGGTTATCTCCTCGCGAAACACTACGAGACCGAAGAATGCACTAACCGCGAAGTTCATTCCCGTATTGAGAATCTGACAGATCGGTGTGGGACCGCACGAGAGGGCTTTGAGGTACCAGCGCCACATCTGTGCCGTAAAAAATGCATTAGCACAAAACAGCAGCACCCGTGATGCAAGTAGCACTCTTGTGGCCAGCTGTGTGTTAGTATCATGAGCGTTAAACATGGAAAGAAGAGGTGCGGCGAGAATCTCCACCGACGACTCGCTGTCTGTTGCGACAGCGAGTTTTCCCACCACGGAAGAAAGAGCACCAAATGTACCTGCCAAGGATGCGTGGAAGATAAACATGTGGCGTGTAGCCAAGGGTCTTTGCACCGATGAGGAGCCGCTGTGTTCATCCCGTGATGATGTCTGTTTGCTACAGGGGACAGCCTTAGTTGCCGTCCTGCGCTTCATGGCACACGTCTGTCACCTTTTTTCCACACCACCGGAGAAGCATATGTCGTTAGTCCGACAAAGAACGAAAAGAAGCAATGCAAAGTGTGGGAGCAGGAGCAGGAGGGGGAAACACAAGAGAAGTGAGAAACGCAGGAATGTGAGAGAGCGATTGCGAGCATGGGTGTGCGAATGTCCATGTGGACCGAGCACAAGCTCTCCCATTCTCCTCCCCTTCTCTAACTGCACGCCTGCACACAAGTAAGCCGCTTAAAAACACCCTGGACGGCAGAAGCATCCCCCGCCCTTCCCCGCTCCCCAGTCACTACCCGGTGCCTCCGCACATCCTCCGCAACTTCTACTGCTACTCCTTCATATTCGGGTCTTCGTTCCGCTGTTTGCTTTGCATTCACACGTTGCTCTCACTCACTCCCTCGTCCTGTATCTCCATCACCACCCGCCCCGCCCCCACGCCACGCCACTCCATCATCGTCGATGCTCTCGCTTCCTTTCATTCGTTTTTTAATCCAAACACCAGTCACACACACACACACACACACACCAAACACATGCAACCAGCACAAAAACCTTCATCACTTCTTCTCTCACCCCCTCCTTTATTTTCTCGGCCGCTAAACCAGGAAACATATACATTGAACACTCACGTGTCAGGAACGCACATGTATGTGCACAAAAACGCACGAAGAAAGCAAAGCGAAGCATCAAGGAGAAGAAAAAACAAGAGCTGTGTTCACAAATACACTTGTGCTTGCTTACACCCCCACACAGGGAGATTAAAAAGAAAAAAATGAAAAGGTGGGGTTGCACAAACACGCAGGAATGGCGGGTATGGTGTAACGTAAAGCGACAACAGAGAGAGAACGAGATAAGACCGAATAGCGTCATTTGGTGCTGTTGGAAGCATTTCCGCTGACGCTCTCTTTCAACATCCTGATTTTTGCAACAGAAAAGAAAAGAAACAAACAAAAAAACAAAGGAAGTGAAGAAGAAGAAAAAAAAAAACAAATGCGACGAAAGAACCAAGTGGCGGTGACAATAATAATGATAATGATTAAAAAAGTGGTAAGAACAACGATAATGCATGAAACCCTCAGCAAGCAGAGCGAAAAGCGAAGCATTAGCGTGAGAGGAGTGAGCACCGTGACGAACACGCACACATACATACCCCGAGAAAGAAGTGGAGAGGGAAAAAAAAAAAACATCCACACCTTCCCTCCAGCACTGCATCATAATGCTGATAACACAAGAAAAAAAAAAAAGATGGAAAACGAAACAAAACGAAAAAAAAAAAAGGCAGAATAAAAAAATCAATTCTCTGGAGGGAAAACAACAACAACAAAAAATCTCGGCAGCATTGCTCAAGTTAGATCTATTCTCTTTCGATTGTCCTTTGCGTTTTTTTTTTCCCCCCTTTTCTTCGCATTTCCAATGGGTTCTATGCACTTCCTTACAGACCGCAGCGCTCGACAGCCTCATATGTGCAGCTACATTAGTCCATCTCCGAAGCCACACATGTGTGCAGATTAGAAACGGTAAACCATCTCCTTCGTGTACCCAAGGTCACCAAGGATGCCTTCAACATCCGCGACGTTGTTTAACACGGTGCCCGTTGGCTGGTACGCCAGTCCACTGCTCATCGCCTTGAGAACACCCGGGGACGCACCAACAATCTTCACCATCATGGGATCAGGACCGCACACAAGCAGAAGATTCTTCAATGACGGCTTGGGCATCGTCTCCTGCACCATCTTGTGAGTGATGTACCCCACGTAGCCCTTGTACGGGTTATCCTTGTTCTCCAACACATCAACGGTGTAGTGCACATTGAGACGATCCGAAAATTTCTTAGCTTTCTCGTCAAGCATGCCTTTAAGGAGAATTTTGTTTTCTGATCGGTTGGCAAAGAGCAGAGATAATTTCGTTTTGTCACCTGGTGTGTCAAGTGAGGCATTCATGAACTGCAAGAGTGGACAAATGCCAGTTCCACCACCAATCATGCCCACCTCCTCCCACCTATTCTTCTGGTACTTCAGCTTATACTGCACCACGCGGAAGAGAAGGTTGTCCCCCACATCCATCGAGAAGAGGTGCTCGGTGAAGCGCCCCTGCGGTTGCTTCTTGACGAGAAGGTCAAAGTAGCCATTCGTTCCGTTGGGAGTGATGGGCGTGTAGAAGCGCATTGGCTGATCCACAATGTTGGCACCCTCCTTGAAGCAGCCCTGCAGGGTACTGCATGGAACCAGGTCAAATGTGTCGTCTGCATTCGGCAAGAGGAAGCGGAAAATGGCGACATCTTCCGCCAGGTTAATTACTTCACCAAGCACGAATGGCTTGAATTTGCTGTCGAAAACAGACTTCGGCCGGCACTGCGCGATCTGACTCGGGGATGACGTAAAGGACTGGAACGCAGCTCCAAATGCTGCAGCGACCCCGAAGGCAAAGATCTTCATTGACCTTTATTTTACTTTTAAAAAATAAATATATATGTATATAAATATATATGATATGATATGATATGATATGATATAATACAATATGTGCTACTTCTTTATTGCTTCTACACACAAAGAGGCACACACCGCCTAGCACCACAGACTACTGTCGCAGTGGGGTGGAAGAAGAAGGATCGCCAAAAGTAACACCGAGTGAAAAGGAGGAGAAAAAACAGCAAGGTGATGTACATATATATATATATATATGTACTGAGAGAGCAAATGAAATGGAAACAATGCGCTGGGGAAAATGAAAGATAAAAACACAGGGGTACACACATTAAGTACACACACACACACATATATATATATATATATATATATATATATATATATATAACGTTACAGATGGCTCCCTCCATCACCCGTTCCTTCTCATTATTCGCTGCTGTTGCTTCTTCCTCTCGTCTACCACCCCTTCCTTCCATCGCACTTCTCTCTCTCTCCCTCTATCTTTTTGCCCCCGACTCACTTGCTCGCTTCCACCTCGACCGACGCTGCACCTACTCCTTTACAGCAGCTTCGGAAAATAGTAAACAAGGTGGGAGAAACACAGGGAATGGGACTAAACAGGAAGTTATGATGCGCTGCTCAGCAGTTACCGTTGCGTCATATTTCTGGGGGTTTGCCCAACAACAAATCAATCTCCTGTTCCAGTTCTATAGCCTTCGTCGAGCACACTCTGAGTGCGCTCAGTTGGTTGTCAACAAGTCCTACCACTTTCGCAAAGTCGTCACGCTCCTGCAACTGACGTGAGGACCGGTTGTGCTGCTCAACGCACTGCTGCAGCCGCAGTTTGAGCACCTCCATTTCTTCAAAAAGATTGATTACTTCTGTATACGTTTCTTCACGAGTCTCGTCCGCTCTGGTGAAGCTGGGCTGCAGCTTCTCGTAGAGGGGTTGCACTGCGTCCTCCACACGCTGCATCATTGTTGTGATAGCATCTTGTTTATTCTTCAGGTCCGCAAACGTCTGCTTCACTCCTTCTGCGGAGGCAATCGCAGAGTCGAGGTGTGACATGCAAGTAAGAATTTCATTCCCACGATCAATGATTTGCTTGTCACGGAGCAGCATGCGCTGCGAAAGGCTTTGAAAGTAACGGTATCCCTTAGAAAAGTCTTTATCGAACTGAGCCAGAATGGTGGAGAGCATCTTTCCCTTAAGCTCCTCAGACGCAGGCCTACTAGCACCAACGGCAGGAACGTTCTTCAACAACGCCAAAGTATCTGTAGCAGCATTGCCTCCACCCCCATCAACAACCGAACCAACAGGTTTCAAAGAGCCACCAACAGCAAGGGAAGCTGCGGATGTCAAGGGAACAACAGCCGGTGTCACGGTTGGTCCACTAGCAGAAAATGAAGATGTTGCACCACCTGCGATACCCTCAGCAACACTCTTCAAGCCCACCTCGGTTTTAACCGCGGACCTCTCACTCCCTAAAACCAGTGAATCAGCGGCACCTGTCTTTACAGCACTGCCAGTAGTTGCCGACAAACTGCTCAATCCTCCTCCACTTACCGCCAACGACGGATTAGGCGTAGATAAGTTCGGCATTAGCTGCATGTTACCACCCGTCAAGCCACCACTTACACCGCCAAGAGATGACACAGAAGTTTTTCCACCTGAAGTGCTTGGTGCGTTACCTGCAGTCCCAAATCCTCCGGCACCTGCTGCAGTGCCTGCAGTTCCCAACCCACCGGCACCTGCTGTGTTGCCTGCAGTTCCAAAACCTCCGGTACCTGCTGCAGTGCTTGCAGTTCCCAACCCACCGGCACCTGCTGTGTTGCCTGCAGTTCCCAACCCACCGGCACCTGCTGTGTTGCCTGCAGTTCCAAAACCTCCGGCACCTGCTGTGTTGCCTGCAGTTCCAAAACCTCCGGCACCTGCTGCGTTACCTGCAGTTCCGAATCCTCCGGCACCTGCTGTGTTGCCTGCAGTTCCCAACCCACCGGCACCTGCTGTGTTGCCTGCAGTTCCAAAACCTCCGGCACCTGCTGCGTTGCCTGCAGTTCCGAATCCTCCGGCACCTGCTGTGTTGCCTGCAGTCCCGAATCCTCCGGCACCTGCTGTGTTGCCTGCAGTTCCAAAACCTCCGGCACCTACTGCAGTGCCGAATCCTCCAGCACCTGCTGCAGTGCCGAATCCTCCAGCACCTGCTGCAGTGCCTGCAGTTCCAAAACCTCCGGCACCCGCTGTGTTGCCTGCAGTTCCAAAGCCCCCGGCACCTACTGCAGTCCCGAATCCTCCAGCACCTGCTGCAGTGCCTGCAGTTCCAAAACCTCCGGCACCTGCTGTGTTGCCCGCAGTTCCAAAACCTCCGGCACCTACTGCAGTCCCGAATCCTCCGGCACCTGCTGTGTTGCCTGCAGTTCCAAAGCCTCCGGCACCTACTGCAGTCCCGAATCCTCCGGCAGCTGCTGTGTTGCCTGCAGTTCCAAAGCCTCCGGCACCTGCTGTGTTGCCTGCAGTTCCAAAACCTCCGGCACCTACTGCAGTGCCGAATCCTCCGGCACCTGCTGCAGTCCCAAATCCTCCAGCACTTTGCATCCCTCCTGTTGTACCAATGTTTCCTAGTTGTGGTGTCAAAGCATTTCCGTTCTGGGCCATGTTGCTGGGGTATCCCTGGTTAACACCGAATTGCCCAGTAGCGCTACCAATGGTTGATATTGATTGGTTGTTTTGGGCAAAATTCCCCGAAGTAACTCCGCCTATAGGAGGTTGAACTCCCAGGCCAGTTGCATTGTAGCTTCTCATGACACCGGCTTGCTGAGGAGCTTGTCCAAATGACCCCATGCTTCCTTGTGTCGTACCTCCCATACTAAAGGCATTCATCGTGCCTTTTCCGTCAAAACTAGTTGGTGCTGCGTGAGGTTGCTGGATGGATGCACTACCAAAGTTGTTATTATTGTAGACACTTCCTGTTGCACCGAAACCATGCATTTCCCCTTTATTTTCCTTCTTCTTTCAGAAAAAGGAAGGGGAAGAAGAAGGAAATAAGGAAGTAGGCTTTCTGTAGCACGGGAGAAACACAAGAAAAAGGTACATCGGAGTTGCAATGAAGAAAATAAGAAAGAAAATCATCTTTTTGTTTTTGTGTCATTCCTGTTGCTTCACTCTGCGAGAATAGTAGCTCTACTTCTGGACGCCACGGCGCATAACAAGCTGGAAAATAGCCTGAGCCTTTTCACTCATCCCATGAGCAAAGCATTTCTTGACAGTGGATTGAAAGGCAACTTCAGACATCGGTACATGGAGGGAACACATGCGTGTTAGGAGGTTCAATGACACCTCCCACGAGGGACCAGGCGTTGGGGCACGCTCCAAAGCGTATTGCACCGCGTCATGCACCTTGGCAGAGGGTATATAAAGATACCGACGCCGCGGGTCATCAAGAAGAAGTTTTAGTGACGATAACGCCCGTTTCCAGTCACCCTCTCTGGCGTACAGGAGCACCAAATGCTCGTGCGACTCATTTTCTACGAGTGCGTTCTTTAATATCATTTTTTGTAACCACGACTGGGCCTCTGGAGGCGTGCTGGACTGCCGGAGCATTATGTTGTACGCTTTACCTGTTGTATCTTTGCTAAAGTGCTTTGATAATTGTGGCTGCTGGAGAATCTGTGACGCATAGAACGCATTCCGGGTTTCGTTCAATAACCGTAAAACGTCAATAAACAGGGCTGCATCAATACAATCCTCGCACTCAACTTTTTCATCGCGCTCTCTTTGCCAAACACATTGTTGAATAGTGCGTAAGGCCTCTGCCCAGCGATTCCCACTGATACAAACCCTCAGTAGACGTTGGGTTGCTTCGCGATCGTCAGCTATACAAATATCGCCCTTACACAACATCCGAGATGCATAGTGTAGGGCTACATACCACTGCTGTCGAAGCGCTCGGCACGTATGGTAGATTGAGACAACGTTTGGTCGCACTTTTCTATCAGATTTTCCAATCCCCGTTTCTACTTCTTCAGGTCGCTCCCGTTCCGGAGGAATCAACATGCACTCCACGACACAAGACGCGGTCACCCAGAGCTGCCTATCAGCTCCAAGCAAACCCAGTACATCATTCACAGCTGATGGTGTTCTAAACTGTACCCCATTTTCCCGACTAAGCATCAGAATCTGCAACGCGAAAGTCCACCAGGCGGGAGTTTGCACATTCATTGTCGTGGTGTGTAGACGCTCTCGCGAGGCGTGATACAGACTTCGGATAGCCGCTGACACCTCCACCTCCGTCCACGCAGCCGGCGGTATGTTACTCAAGCATTGTAAAGCCATTTTCCAGTGTCTGGCATGACCGAACAGCTCCACAGCAGCAGCAGTCACCATTGGAGTTGCAATGGCACGTGAGAGTAGCTGCAACCCCCAGTCCCAATGGCCCTCCCTGGCTAACCGCCTAGCGTTACCGACCGCAACACGATCGCTTAGTAGATAGTTGATTTCCGAGAGCAAGGGAAGAGATTCATTTTGACTGCGTGTCGATGCTGGATAGGCGCTTTCTGCCACTACAGGTTCACAAAGCAGTTTTATCGCTTCCTCCTGAGCCTCTTCTCCCTCTACGGAGAAAAGTAATGCGATTTTCGCAGCGCGTCGCAGAAGTAACCTGTCTTCTTCACCAATGCACAGATCCAGATCCGGTTCCGATCCTTGCAGCTCAGAACGAAGCTTTTCCTCAGTGACTCGAGCAATCCCGAACCCTGGAGAAAACACTGACAAAGATCGCTTGTCTGATATTTCTTTGACCCTGCACCGTAACTGGTAGCGAAAATACCGAAGAAGTGGTGGGACATCATCGCCACTTGCTAAACCGTCGAAGAACAACAGGACCACACGCGACAAGTAGGGGGGCGAAGGAAACGATGATGATGATGACTCGGCTGGGTAGTGTGCATTACCACCACCCCAATCGCCCATGACTAATACCCAAATTTCAATTTTTCCTCCCGCCTTTTTTTCACATTCGAGCGGATGCGCTTTCTCTTCCACTTTTTTTTTTGTTTGTTTGTTTGTTTCATATCCGTTTTTCGTATGTGTGTGTGTGGGTGTGGGTGTATTGCACAAGTACCAACGAAGAGGAAAGAAAAGGAAAAATAAATGAAAAATGGGAATGTGTCCGTCCCCACCGCGCTGTCCCACTGTCCTGAAACGTAAATACACACCTCCAGAAGAAGAAAAAAGGCACGTCTTGCATGACTACAACCCCACCCCCGCAAGTCTCCTCTCTTTTTTTTTTTTCTCCTAGCTGCGGCATCGCTACGAGCGCGGTCGCACGATTTACGATCCGTAGAGGTGCTTGGAGGAGCGTTGCAGTTCCTTCTGATGTTTTTCCTCTTCCGTCTCCTTTGGTGCCGGGTGTGTCATCTTAAACAGGAGCGATCCTCCGACAGCACCTGCAGCAGGGGCAGCCCAATAAAGCCAAAGGTGCATTAGGGGGATACAGTAACCAGCAGCAATGCACTTTGTTAACTGAAGGGCTGTGGCAATAGCGGGGTTAAAGGCACCGCCAGACACACCGCCCACAGAGTAGCCAGCAGCAAGAAAACACATGCCAATGGCCAGACCGTAGTAGTGATTGTTGCGCTGCCGAGAGTACGCTACATGGAGAACAACGGTCACCAGAAAACATGTGAAAAGTGACTCTGCAAGAAACCCTGTGAAGACGTATTTTGGCATATTCTTGTAAACCTGCGGTGCGGGAAGGTGTCGTGGGTAACCGTTCACAATTATACCAAATAACGCGCCAAGAACACCACCAACCATCTGTGCAATCCAGTACGCAACCGCCTCTTCCACATGCAATGCTCGGACAAGCACCACCGATAGGCTCACCGCAGGGTTGAAGTGACCACCCGAAATGTAACCAAAAGTAAATACCAACACACACAGCATAAAACCTTCAGCAACAGGCGCAAGGTTGCGTGTGCGGTTCTTTCCGTTTATAGAAGAGATGCCACAGTTCACTTCAGCCAGTGAAATGGTCATAGCGAGAATGAATGTACCAATGCCCTCACAGATAAACTTTCCCTGATACGCAGACAGCTTTATCGTGGGGATCTTGCGCGCTAGAAACGGGCGCTCTTGTAGAGCCTCCACCTCCACCTCCATTTTTGCTTCGCCCTTTTACCCAAACAAGAGGAAAAACAATAGTAGTAATGATGGGTGAAGGTGAGGGACATCCCAACAGCAAGTAAGATGGAAAATTCCAAGAAAAAGAGAATGTATCACGTAATATACATATTCGTATAGATACTTAATTTCCTTTCTTCTTACCTGTGAGGAGCAGCACAAGCCTACTCAACAAAATCACCAGTCCTACTCTCTTGCAAGGAAAGCATCAGCAGTAACAGGAGGAAACAAGAGAATATAAATGGTGCGTGTGAAACCAAGTGAAGAAACTAATATACTTCCCGTGTACCGTGGGCCGATTGGTTGTCGTGAAGTATCGATGTGTCGCCAAGAGCGGGAGTCCCCTCTGGTTGGGCTATTTGAGCGTATAGAGTTGCAGCAATCACGGATCCAAGCAGTGGCGCCATCCAGTAAACCCAAAACAATGACAGTGCATCGCAGTCACCGGCAAGACACAACGCCAGCTGGAGTCCTGTCGCAGCAGCGGGGTTAAAAACGCCGCCAGAGATTCGTCCAACGGCCGCAGACCCTGCCACCACAGTCATCCCGACAGCAAAACCGTGGAAAAAATTTCCACTCTGCCGCGAGTAAGCCACGTTCAACACCACTGTGGCAATGGCGAAAGTAATGATAAGCTCAGAGAATACGCCTGATGACACATAAGCGTTGTCTACACGTGGCACAAATATATCGCTACTCCCTTGAATGGCCATTGCTACAAGACCAGCACCTAACGATGCGGCTGTTTGAGAAATGATATATCCCACAGCTCGAACGGCGTCAATCTTTCGCACCAGAAAAACCGCCAGAGTGACGGCAGGGTTGAAATGCCCACCAGAGATGTAGCCGAAGGTAAAGACCATGCTCATGAAAACAAATCCAATAGGAAGTGCTGTCATATTGGTATCATCACCCTTGCTTAAGGGACTCAGATTGCGCACACTGACAAGGGAAAGGGTAAGAACGAAGACAAATGTACCAAATGCCTCCGCTACGTACGATCCTAGTAACGGGTGCAGATGTACCCAGTCTGGTACATAGAGAACGTCGAACTCTCCACGGATGGAGCTAAGAGCAGCCTGTTTCTGAGCGTATAAGAGTGCAAGCTCTTGCAAGTCCAATCTCTCCGTTCGAACAGCACCACCTATTGTAACATCCACATCGATAGTGGATCTATTCTTCTCCCTTGCTGTCGAAGGAGTGGAAAATACACAATTTGACTCACGCGTTGTCAGCATCTCCAGACAACCGGTCGTTTTCACACCGCCATAGTTGAGTGGCTGTGTGTCCCCCTGAGGGGCGGCAAGGCGGACGGCAGGAGCGGAATCCACCAACAACTCCATTTCCATTCCCATTTCATCCACCCCAGTTGCAGCAGTACCCTGCACCACCTCATGCAGGACGTTCAAACACTCTCGCAGCGGTGGTGGTGAGTCCATCGCTTGCAATTCGTCCTCTACATCAACACCCCGAGAAAATGCGGCTGCAGTCGTGCTTGGAACCGGAATAGACGATTTATCTCCACCCGAAGCAGACTGCCGTTCCTCAGGCAGGCGTGGGTTTGTCACGCTTAGCATCCCTTTAATTTACCCCCTCTCCCCTCCCCCTTTCTTGTTGCGACGTAGAAGAGGAAGAGGCTTTTTTTTTCATCTTCTTTTACTCGACCACACCAGAGGGAACATCAGCACCACCACAACCAACAGCATCATCAATAAAATAAGACATCCACGCCACAAAAAGAAGAAGAAAAAAAAGAAAGAAGCAAACCCCCAAGCAGCAGTTCGGGTTTTGTATCAATTTTTCCGATTCTGTGATAGATATACGTTGTTTGTGCTATCTATTGTGTACCCCAGATGAAGGACGTGCCCTCGAACCGCCGACTGCGACACACGAAACCAATCCACTGCTTCCTGTCGGGAATTTGGCGACAAGTGTTTCACCTTCATTTCAGCGTAACTTGGATGACTCTTTAGCACAAGTTTTACCACTCCTGTAAGGGGAGTGACCACTTTACCAGCTGCAGCCCATTGTTGCAACAAGGAGGCGGTGAGACTCTGGAGGTCCCATGTATCAACCCCCGAGAAGTCGAGCTCAGGGGCAGTCTTACTACCCTCCCCCGTTACAGGAGCTGCAGATGGCGACGATGAAGATGATAATGATGATGGAAGAACCGAGACAGACACCTCTTTATTCTGCAAAACGTGGTTGTTGTCTCCTTGGGCCTTTACTGCCGTCACTTCTGCGTCTGTCTCAATAAGTTGATCATTGTTGTTGCTGTCCAGCCTGCTCTTTTTAGCCGCACGGGCAACCACTTTTGTATCACGTTTTGCATTATTCTTCTGATTTTCTGGGGCTGCATGGTTAGAGAAGCCCCGCGATTTGTCGACATTCCTATAACGATCTTCTTCCTCCACATCGTCATCATCGATGTAACTTCGTTTAAAACCGACAGAAAGCATGTCCATGCCCGAGTGCCATGAAGTTGAAATACCTTGACCCTCTTTCACAGCTTCAGCACGCTCGTAATGAAGGATATGTAACGGTGTGTCCAGCAGCCGGACCTTTGCTGCCACCGCATCCCTGGAATCTGATGAAGGAAGCGTGAGTAAAAGACACGCCATGTTTTCGTATTCGGGGATTGGCAACGAGGTGAATCGAGGCTCATCACCGCTTTCGTCCTCACAGTCGTCTTCTTCACCCTGAACTCCATTTATTTCCGCTGAGCTCCCTTCGGTGGCCAAGCGACACATTAATCCGGAGTAGACTGTACGACGAACGTGCTTCCATGTCTTCTTTGGAGCCTCTAACACTTTCAGACTCTTGGGAATACGCGACCCTAATTCGGGTGAAGGAAATAGCGAGAAAAGTCGAAGACCGCTCGTGTCATCCCTCTCGTCAGTGCCCTCCGCCGCCGCCACCTTGTCACAGCGGACGATACGATACCGATTCACTTGCTGCTGTGTTTCTTCTACTTGTTGCTGTTTCTTCTTCGCCGCCAGACGCGCATCTTCCTCTAGGCGGTGCCTTGGGATAACAGTGGGGACAACGTCCAAGCTCCGCCGTATCATATTTGCCAGCACCTTTGTGTATTTTAGAGCGAAGCAAAGAGAAGCAAGAAGAAGAAAAACGAAAAATCATCAGGCAAAAGGACAGCGGGCATGATATCGATCCACCAGCACGTAAGTGTTGCACAGCGAAGAGGGTTAAAAAAAAAAAAAGTGGGGATGCAGGGGAAGGAAGAAATAACTACTGCGTGAAAGAAGAAGAGGACGCATAATGCAGTGCCTGGGATATGGTCAGCAGAAACTACAAACCTCATCCAATCTCGCGCGTATCTCACACCAAACAGGGCCTTTCTTAGGCGAGCAACGAACAAAATGACACCCAGAACGCTCAGCCGCCATACGATCCTCTTCGGCGTCCCCGACATGAATCCATCGACGCATAGACGTGACTCCACATGCCTCGGCGGCACGCTGAATTCCAAGCGGAGACGGCTTACTCTTGCCCAGCATATCAGCGGAAAACAGTTGGCCCAGCAGCGGTGCCCCACCTTCCGCCAACAACTTTTCCCGTAGAGCAGAAGTTAGTCTAGCATCCGAGTTGGACACGAGTGTCGGAGGGGCGCATTCAATCCCAGGAGGAATCTCCGTCTCCCGCCATTCCTGTAGTCGCCGAAGCGTGGGAAGTGCTTCTGGAAGCCAAACGTAAGGCTCTGAAGTGGAAAAGCGCTGCACCACCCCCTTTATGAAATCGTCCCATTCCCTATTTCGATGCGCTTCCTGCAACACGGACATCACCGCTTCGTCTCGGTCACAGAACAAACCATCGAGGTCATAAACAGCTTCAATAACACGACGCCAGAAGTCCAACGTGGACTCTTTCGTCATCCCACCAATCGGCATTTCCTTTGGATCACCCAACCGCTTTTCAACCCAAATTGCCCGGTCCCTTTCGAGCTCCGTCGCAAAGCCACTATTAAAATTTTTCCCTAACACAACCTCATTGATAGGCGGTGAATGTAAACCCTTCCGTTGCAGGAAGCGGCATATCTCTAGGCGATACTGATAACCAGGTGAGTGGTGCAGCTCCAGCAAGGTGCCCAACAGGTCGAACGATAGTCCCAATCGAACGGTCATTTCAAAAAATTCACCCACATGCTCTCACACACACAAACTGTATCTAAGAGAGAAAGAGGGGGGGAAAGTGGGAGCTTGCGAGAGAATAAGGAAGCCCTCCGAAAAAAAACGAAAACGCATACAGAGTCGAACGAAAATAAGAAAACCCCCGCCGCAGCAAAAGAAATGCCATCATGGCGAGTGTGCACCACGAGCAACATGGTCCTCCTCATCATCATCAGTGTCCGCCTCCTCCTCATCATCATCACTGTCCTCCTCCTCATCATCACTGTCCTCCTCCTCATCATCATCACTGTCCTCCTCCTCATCATCATCACTGTCCTCCTCCTCATCATCATCACTGTCCTCCTCCTCATCATCATCACTGTCCTCCTCCTCATCACTGTCCTCCTCCTCATCATCATCACTGTCCTCCTCATCATCATCAGGGACATCCTCTTTTTGTCTCCGGAGACGTAGGAGCCTCTGCTCAGCAGCCTGCTCAACTCTGGCAAAAAGTGGTGAATCTCTGGGGACATGCCTTAATTGCTTTACCCGCGGGGACGGGATACCATGCATAAAAAACGAAGGTCCGTACCGTGTGAAGTATTTACAATCATCTGGAACATGCACCCCCACATTGGCGAGCAAGTCTGCAGAGTCACGAAAGTAGTTCTTCTCACCACGGCGTATTGCAGCCGCACAGCTGAGAACGTCTTTCGTGACCACCCCTGCCAGACGGGCAGCGGTAACATCTACATGGCCACTGGTCCCAAGAATAAGAACCTTCACTGACGCACTCGCTGCCTCCATCAGAAGCATCCGCACAATATGTTGCGCACCTCCGATAGTAAGATTAAGCGTACCGAGCGGATCGCCGCAGATGGCATCTGATCCGCAGATGATGAACACAGCGCCCAGTTCATTACCTGCTTTCTTAAAGGCTGAGCAAATGGCTCGTTGCGCCAGAGGCAAGGCCAGTGCATCGGTTGCGCCTACAGGTAGGGGAACGTTCATTGAAAAGCCACGTCCCATCCCATCACCAATCTCTTCCAGCCCACCGGACCCAAGCAAGACCCCAGCACCGTAAGCATGAATGGAAAGTGTTAGGACAGAGTTGTTGAACAAAAATGCTTCCTGGGTGCCGTCAGCGTGATGGGCAGAGAGGTTAGCAACAAGAATGCGACTTCTGAACGATGGCAGCAACTTCCGCATTTCTAACGCCGCAAGAACTACATCATTGACGAAAGAAAACCTCCCAGCACTAGCTCGTTTGGCGTGTTGTCTACCACCAAACCAATTTATAACGGCAAAACGCTCTGGTTTTGCGAGTAGACGGATGGAGGTTAGTGTTCCAGAGACCGTCGCCTGAATGGCTTTCCACATCCCTAGGAAAGGGGCATTTGCGCCAGTAAGGTTGAAGTCATCGTCACTAGCGATGGGTTGAAGATCCATCAACTGGTGTGGTGGCGGCTGAATCTGCAAGAAGGGTTTTCTCGAAATATTGGGCTGAATTCCCTCTGCTATGGTGCGTCTGATGGTGGAGGAGCATTCATCTACCGCAGACAGTGCCTCACGGACACTCAGGTACCGCACGTACGCCTCGTCATGAAAGGCCACCATGTCCTCCACACCAACCACGGGAAGAGACTCTGAAAACCAGACAAATAGATCAGACAAAATACCCACTTCTCCCACACTAGTCTTCTCCCGCAGGAAGGCAGAACATGCGTAGTGTCGCAGCATGTCAACCAGAAGCCTATTTCGCTCGTATGTAAGAGGTATGGCAGTTGCATCCACATCACATCCAACAAAAATAACTACAGACGGCGGGAGAGGCAGCTCTGACGAAGCTGCAGCTGTTCTCGATAGAAGACACGCAGCAGCCGTGGTGGTGACGGCGGTAGCATCCACCATTCCTCCCTATTTCTTGCTGTTTTAATTTTATTTTAGTAGTTACGTGTGAACTGCCAGCTCCCTTCCTGTGGCGGGGGAAGGAGAGCGTTCCCCCCCAACCTTAGAGCCCCTCAATGCGTGGCAAAGATGTGCAGTACAAGACAAGAAAATAAATATCGTTTGTTTTTTACGCATACATATATATATATATATATATATATATATATATATATATATATATAATGTGTGCATATGTATACGCTTGTGTGAGTATATGTGTATTTCACACAGTCACAAAAGTATACATCGACAAATATAGAAGGCGCATTACTGTATAGAACAGCATCGGCATATAAATACTGCATAACTGTTGACAGCATAGAATACCCCATCCTCCCTTTCCCGCTTCGTCAGAATTGGCAACCACATGTAGGTGCCATGGAAACCGTTTACTTTGACTTGTCTGAGTACAAAAAAAAAAGAGGGCAGTCGAGGAGCTCTACCACTAAGTCCCCGGACAGACTTCGAACCTCTATTCCCCAACTGCAGGCTTTACCGATGAATGGGGGCGGGGACCCCCCACCCGCGAGCACTTCCAACCGGTGTTCCCCGTAACAGTTAGAAAATAAAGGACAAACCATTTTCGATACATCATGACAACATGTTTACTGTAACGCCAATGAGAGCACATCATTCCCCCCTCGCAAACTTTCTCTCTCTCTCACACACAGAAAAAGAAAAGCAAACAAAGCAGATGGACTGGGAGAGTGGCGAAGCAATACTGCCGAATCTTTTCTCTTGTGCTGTTGCGGCTGCTGTTTCCGTCACCACCACTGTTGCTAGTGCTGGAGATGACTTACGTACGAAGAATAGGCGTCTTGTTGTGCCCATGTGGGGTCCTCTCACGCGACAAGTAACACTACCGGACTAGGAGGGAACTCTACGGCAAGAAGGGGGTCCACAAGTTCTGCCTGCAAAGTGATTTCATTTTCGGCAGTACTCCACGCGCCAGATTCGCAGTCGTGTGGCGGGAACTCATTTTGTATTTCTGGCGATGGCTAACGAAAATAGAAAAAGTAAAAAAAGAAAAAAATCACCAGCTTCCGTAAGCGGGCCCGCGTGTGAGAAAATGAGGGAAGAGACGATTCTAACCAAACCGCGCTCGGGAAGGCCCGAAGAAATTATTCAGACATATCTTGTTTGGGGTTTCTCTTCTTTTCGTGCAGGATCCCCGGAAAGCAGGAGGAGGATCCAATAGGAGAGAATATATATAATCGTTAAGAAAAGAAAGAAAACAACAACAAAAGCAGCACAAAAATAAAAATAAAAAAAAAACGTAGAGGACCAGAAACAAGAGCCTCAACAACACACCGCATCTTTTCATGTATTCGCACACACGCACACATACACGTATATGCATGTAATTCATGTATGAGAGTAAACCAGTCATGTTAGACCCATTCTACTCATAAATGCACACACATACATATACACACACACACGCGTAAAAAAAAAAACATCTATCATTCCTGTTTGTCCCCTTAAACTACCGCTACTGTTGCAATTTTGTTTCCAAACCCCTTATTTTTGTTTTTCCAGCATTATCTATACAAAAGCTGTTGCTCTGCCTCCGACTGACGTAGTTTTCTCCACTCCCGCCAGACCGTTTGGATAATTAGAGCAGCCTCTTCTCTCAGTGCACGCTGTCGAATAAGTTCTTTTGTAGCTCCGGTGATGAAGCTACCTGCGCGGCGGGAAAAGGACGACTTGCGACAAAAGTTAGGGTGATGCATAGGAAAATCAGATAACTTACTCGGCACTTCATCCTTGTCCAGCACACCAGAACTACTCGACGGCCGCGCAACCACGGGGGTGCGAGAATACAACTGGTACGGCATGCATGAGCCTCCAGCCTTCCTCTCTCTATCCACTACCAACTGAGGTGTGTTCGAAGGGTCTCCCCGAGGGGGGTGGTGATGCCACGCTGCAGAGACGCACTCCTTTCCCACTCTGTTGTAGTCGCATGAGCCGTTATAAACATGTGATTTGACATGCGAGAGGGAGTAGTGCTCAGGACCCGAAACGTAACTCAGTTCCGGCATCAGGTCACCTTTATGGTGACTGTTCGCCGTCATGGCTGCAGCGCAGCCAGTACCACCCATTCCTCCCTTCGGCTGCATGCGCAGCAGAGAGTTGTATCGCCTCTGGTATTTTTCCTCCGAAATACTGGGTCTATTAGAAGTGTCGTCATGTGGGCTCGTGCTTCTATCAATTTTTTTCTCTCCCCCCCAAGAGGTTTGGTTGCAATTGCAGGAACATTTACTCTCCCGTGCATCGGCGGGGAGAGAGGAATCGTTCGAGCACCCAGTGCACGCGTGTGTTTGCGCTGATTCCCGCCCAAAAGTACTAAGTTGCATCAGTGCCATACGTTTCATGTACTGTTGCTGGAGACGTTTCACTCTCACGAGGCAAGACGAGCGGCGCACCATCAGGAACGCCAAAATCACAGCAAACGGGTCCAGAAACAACGCTCTGCAGGACATTGCAACGTCCGCATGGGTATTTGATACCGGGTGATTACATCGTTTATTGTCACCACTTGTCGTGTCTTGCAGTGCACCACTTGCCTGGTGAAGTTCACTACACCTGCTGTGGGAGAATAGGGACCGTGTAAACCCCCCAGGTCTTGCGAAGCACATCCCAGAAGAGATCTTTCTCTGTCTCGTTTCCAACAGCGAAATCCCCGCATGAGCAAAGGCTTGCAGGATATGAATACATTGTATTGGTGAGAAAATACGTGCCGCACTCGCCAGTGGCACTGGTGGGTTGCCATTTACCTCCCATGCACGTTTAACATCGATGTGTCTTTTGCTCAGAAACCGATGAGGTACCATGGAATTCTGTTCCACGGTCGTCAAGCATGTAGCCCCTTTATCTGGTGGCGTCCAAACTGCGCTGGGCGCAGTAGAAGAGTTCGCATGTGGAGACTCATCCTCCTCTTCCGCCACCTCTTGCTGCTGCTGCTTCTGCTGTTGTTTGTACTGCCACGTTGGCCGGCGCATCGGGCAAGGCCCCATGCTTGTTGCAGAAGTGGCACACGACGATGTTGCCTGCAGCCCCGAGTAGGAGTGGGGTCCCGTGTTTCTTGATCTTCTGCAACCTCGTTTTGGATTATCATGTATGATGACGGTGTTGGAGTTCCACGGAGGGTGGCATCGTTGGGCACGGTGATGACGTGAATTAGAAGCGCTGTCGCAAGAAGACATCTTCCTTTTTTCGCTGGGCATCCGATATGCATCACCAACTGACGGTCTGTTTACATCCACATGACGTTGTTTTTCAACATGGCCCCAATCTTCACCAGACACCACCTGTCGCTGCCCCTGAGTCTGACGTCGTCGCTGTGTTGCTCCCTCCTCCCGTTTCTCACTTCCCCCTCCATTCTGCAGTGGCGTTGAGGGCATCGCGTCAACGAGAATCTCCACTTTGCGTGGGAGCACCGTTGTGACGATAGTGCTCCGCTGACACACTGGAAATGCGGTAGCAGCTACGAGTGTGGACGTTGCAGGCACCTTTGGTACGCAGCCGCTGTGTCGCAGATACCGCTTGCACTCCTGTATATGCTGATGCAGCTCTTTTTTCCATGTCTTCTCCTCATTGATGTGCGGCCCCTCCAAAGAAGACCACCGCTCACTTTGCTCATAGCGATGTAAGGCAGCCTTGTAGGCATTCTTACTCTGCAGCCACCATCCATGCATCTCCAACACGCGCGAAAGCAGGCGTACCCCCTCCCGCCACCTAAGATACACATCAATCCCCCGTCTTTCTAAACTCGAAACGAAAGCGGTTGAAGCCTCACTCTTGTGTCCCGAAATTCGGCGAAGGTGATTTCGCTGCGCCTTGTAATTAGAAATACACTGCTCAATGGATTCTTCAGCCAATGATATTGTGGTAAGAGCTTCCTCCATGCAGCCGAGCTGGTACTGCGTCTGCGCCAGATTGAAGTATGTGACCCCAACTGTTTCCACATCCAATAGCTCCTCTAACTGAAGAGCATTGGACATGCGACGCCCCGCCAATTCATACTCACCGATCTTAAAATGGTACAAACCAATATTATTCTCCACTATAGCCAGTGAACATTGCCTCATCCTTTCATGCCGATCGGTAAAAAAAGGAACAAAAATATCCTGCACACAACCCCTATTTGCAGAGCGCGGATCCTCTACCGACTGCGCAAACCCATCTTTAGAACCCAAGACGATACACTCCTGTGCAGAAAAGAAAGGAAAACATTTTCCTCCCCCTTTTCGCACTATGGCCTCAGCTCCCAGCAGTATTTGCAGGGCGCATGAATACTGATTGTCGTTAAGGAAGTGAAGAGCTTTCACGTTCGATACTTGAATGTACTGATTCGCCTTCCGAGACAAGTTATCCTCGAGATCCAACATCTGCCTTAACGCAGTGCGCGATTCGTTGGCATGATCATGCGTGTAGAGCAATTCGTCTGCCACTTTGGAAAGCTTTGCAGGGCCATGCAAGCGACTGATCACAAGACGCTGCTGAAAGACAAACTCTGCAGCCTTCTCCACAGCCTCGAGGAGAGGCTCGAGTTCTTTCTCACGGTCCTGATCAATGCTACCCTCTGATGGCGGCACAAGAGCGCCATCAAGGGTGAACTCTCGACCATCATACACCCTAGAACGCCGCGACACATCAGGGGTGCGCATATAGATGGCACGTGGGCACTGTATCACCCACTCCCCGCCCCCTTCTCACGATAGAAACCTATGTATATATGTATATGAGGGGAACAACGAGAGAAGAACGAAACAAAATGGCAGAAAAAGAGACAAGATTGGAATTAGGCAAAACGTATGAGAAAAAAAGCCGATCACTTCTTGGTAAGGCAGTCATAATGGAAAATGAAAACGGCGAACTCGCATCTTCGCTTGCCCCCCCTTTTTTTTTCTGAGAAGGGAGAAAGAAGAGGGAGCCACTTTCTTCTTCAAAACGTGAGTTTGTGCCTAGGAAGAAAGAATGGTGGTGCTGGAAGAAATAATCGACACGCACAACGCGGTAGGTGCTGCTGCCACTCTCTCGCACATACACACGCTGTAGATGAGATGAAAACGGGAGCTCTCATCGCTAACAGGAAGACCCTCATCTACCTTTGACAATCCACCGGTGCCGGTTGCTCTCGTACACCTCAGGGACGCAACCGATTGCGCCCCCCCTTGCACCCTTCCGCAAAACATGATCGAGAGTGCGGTCAAACTTCACCAGTGTTGACTGTGCCTTCTCATCCAGCACACGTTTTTCTGAACTGACAATGGCTACCCGCACCGCGAAGACCCGAAGTGTTGCCTCAACGGCAGGTACGATGGCCCCTTCCTTTCCCCGGTCCTCTTCAAGAAGTTTTGCGCAATCATACAGCGACGCAACATGTTGCGCAGAGAGCAAAATCTCATCGAGTTCCCCTTGAAATGATCCAACACTAGCCTGGCGGAATGACCATTGCAGCATGGCAAGAAGAAGCAGCTCATGCACAAAGGCCTCACCATTGTTTGAAGCTGTATAACTAGTACCGACCACTTGCATGGCACAGCGTGGAATGTTTCGGAAGGCGACAAGCGCCCCTCGAGGATGGCGTATCTCTGGTATTGGATCCTGCGGTGTTGTGGAACTCATCCACATCTGCAGCAACTCAACCAGCGGTGTCTTCGCTGATGATGTTGGCGATGACGACGTCGGAAACACAGCATGTTGCTCCATACGGGCAAGGAGAACACCCATTTCTACGGAGCTCGCCCGCGTAGAATGGGATGCCGCGCAGTAAAAGCATCGTACAAGAACCTTAAGGGCTGTGTCCGCCTTTGATTCCCTGCTGAAGAGCGGCAATATACGCAGTAGAGCGTACCGTCCAGCGTGAAACCGCCTGGGCCCTTCAAGTAATGTGTAATGACGACCCAGCAGCAACAACCAGAGAAGCGGCAAGAGCTGCAAACGACGTTGTTGAGCAAAACGGACGCTATCTAATTTCACTTCCTCATTCCCAAAAGTGAGAGCAGGCTCTTGAAAGCCTGTGATAGAGCGGAGTGAAGCCACCCCAAGCCATCGCTCAGACCCATCACGTGACATAAGAGATGACAAGAAGCGGGTTTCCTCTGCCGTCAATTCCACTCCAATAGTCGGATCGTCCAGGATTATCTTCGCAAATGTCTGCAGCATCCGACTGCACGGCAATGCAGTACGCTCCAAGTCAAAGAGTGGGTCTGTGTGATCTAGGAGACCCCAGACACGCACACCTTGGGTAAAATGCACCACTGCCCACTGCAACGAAACCCATGGATTATCCCTCGTCCCGTGTCCGCCTTTATCAGGTGAGGATGCCAGTTTCTTACAGCCGTCCTTTTTGCGCAAATAGCGAAGAGCATCAGCGTCATTAAGGTGATCTGCACCCTTTGAAAGAAAAATGCTGCAGGACATGGTGACACCAATCAATGCTTCGCAGTACTTGTCGGCAGTTTCGTAGACTGCAGTAAGGTGTAACAAGAGAGCTGCAAAGAATGCGTATTCCATGACGCGGCTCAGATCGCTGAAGGATAGCATTGCGCTCTCGGCCCACCTCCGGCGTTCGAGACGAAAGGAGGTGAGTATATGGTGACAATGGTAAGAAGCGTAGTGCATGGCATCTCGGCGGAGCAAAAGATTCTCTGAACCATCAGGTAGAAGGTGCCCCTCCTCTTTCTCCTCCCCTTCTTCCTCCTCACGTACGAAGGTGTCAGTCAGTGGCATACCAGCTTGCAATCCTTTTTCGATGAAGTGCAGGGCACGCCTGATTGGCAGATGGTATTTAGAGGCGTGACAAACACCGATGTGGTTGGAAATGCAGGAAGCGTTTCCGTCAGCGATACGACGCTTCGGGTGTTTCATCGCCGCACCTGTACTTGACGCTACCACACATCCGTACCGATGTGGCAACCAACTCCTCATGAACCGTAGCTGCGTCGTTGTTGCTACATGAATAAAAAAAACTAATGCCGTAATGAGCGATGCGACCGTAGATCCAAGGAGACGCGATTTCATGGGAAGGACAGAAGAAAAAAAAACACACTGAAAAAAAAGAGAGCAAAGGGGGGGGGGGAATAAATGCCAGTAATTCGACGTGTGCTCATCTCACATTATTCGGTACACATGACTGTGTGTTAGCGTTCCTACCCTTCCTCATCATCATCATCGGCCGAGTCATCGTCAACTTCGTCCCGCTTGTCGGACACTTTGTGCAAGATGCAGCAGAACATCGGACCACACCCCTTGCAAATGTCTGGGAGCACCACCTGCCCGTAACGTGTCTTCTCGCCAAGGTGCAGCGTCGGTGGAATCACCTCTACTTGGCACCGCGTTCGCTGCAACACAAACTCCACGGTCCCATCGTTCTCCAAGGGGGAAATGGAGCATGTGCTGTACACAACACGTCCTCCCGGTCGGCAAGTCTCGATCGCTCGCAGGAGCAGCGCACGCTGCACACGGCAAAATTCTGTGGAGGTTTGCGGTGTCCAGATCTTGGTATTGACCTGGGAACCACCAAGTATTTTTAAAAAACGACGCTCGTTGGTGCATGGGGCAACGACAAGAACGCGGTGATATGTTGACGGGCTATGCCATGTCTCGGCTTTCCGCTGAGCGAACGTTACAGGGACAAAATTCGACGGGACATGCTCCTGAATGCTGCGGCGCAGTCGGAAGAAGCGTTCGCTCTGTTCCTCGTTCGCTGTCAGTGCTCCGTCTGCGGACAGAAACTGTGCAATCGCGACGGATGCCCCACCTGACACAGCGCACAGGTCAAGTACATGATCAAATGCACCAACATCCAGCTGCCACACAGCGAGTGTCAGTGTGTAGTCGAGCAGGTAGTACGCCTTAACGTTAAACTCGTCACCGACGGGGTGCTGCTGCACCTCCCCGCCATCTTCGGCGCAGAAGATCTGCAGCGGCAATTCATCATCAACACGCTTCACATTCGGCATCGCCTTTTCAAAGGGAAGCTGACAGAAGCGGTTCCACAACGCCACTTTACCCCGCCCCGGCGCAACCAGCGCCTTTCTGAGTGCGGGCCAGCGTGCACCGTACATGCTGCTGTAGAAGTCGTCAAAACTCACTCCGCGGCCTGGTCGAGACGCACCACTTCGCATGTGTTTCCCCTCTCGCCCTGTCGGCATGTTTTCTTTGTCTTAACTCGTTGCCTCCTGACAACACAGCTTCTCTTCCGTTCTCGTTACTGGGATAACACCGCCACCAATAATAGCAACAAGAAAACGACAAGTCACTCCTTTCTCCACCCCCCCCTCTCTCTGACGTAACCCAGGACACGGAGAGAGTGTGTGTGCGCCCACTTGTGTCGTCAGCTTCAGTTTTCCTCTCCACAAAGGGTCTACATGTAAAGAAGGGCATGTGGCAAGTAGGAAGAGGGGGAAAAAAGAAACATATGATCATAAGATCAGCGATAGGGGGGAAGGCGACACAACGCCTAAGCCAAAAGACCCCACCACAGCCGAAGAACCCACACCTGGTGTTCCCCACACACAGACAGACACACACACACACACGCACACACACCACTCGCGCACGAGATTTCCCTCACCCGCTTTTTTTTTCAAGCACAGCTTTCTCCCTTTTTTTCTTCCATGCTGGTCCATCCCCTCTACGGGAATGACCCAGATGTACCATCTACTTCATGGCTTGCCTGTTCCACGTTATCGTGGGTAAGGCCAACAACTTCTTGAAGGTTGGAGTATGGCGGAGGTGTGTACCGTGTTGCCATGTAGTTTTCCCCACGGAGGGGCTTCTGCAACTCATCGATCAAGTGGGCCTTCATCCAGGCACATCCCGTGCCAGGATCTGCCAGTTGTGCCCAAGCACGGTCGATAGGGTCTGGAGATTGACGAAGAAGGCGCGCATCCCAGTTTCGCATGTACTGCGTTGGCACCACTTGCGGCCCTTCCACGCGCACATCGTGCGGCAACTCCGCAACAAAGTAGCGCACAGGGACGCGCCAGTAGTATTGGGGGTTTGTTTGGTAAAGTTGGGCTGTTGGGAATACGTTGCTGGGCTCGACAGTAATCCCAGTCTCTTCCCACAGCGTGCGAACAGCAGCCTCCTTGTATCGTTCATAGAGCAGCGTCCATTTTCCGGGCAGCTTTAGAGAGATGGGAGGAATATCGGGTGGCCGTAACTCTCGGTTGATACGACGCAGCATCAGCCACTCCACCTCGTCTGAATTCGATGACCGTCTAAATACTCCCAGACGCACATACACAGGATCTTGTTGTACCGCCGCTTCCATTAGTTTGTGACAGTTAAAAATTCCACGCTCCGAACCGAAAAGATATACAGTGATGTCCACATCATCTGCTGTCTCATAGAAACTATCCTCCGCCCTGCTGGCATTGTCACTGCTACTGGTCTTGGTGGACTCCACCGATAGTCGTTCAGGGTACGTTGGCTCCAGCTCCATGTGCACGCCCGTACGGTACTTCAGCTCCGCTGCCCACTCCCTCATTGGCCCTGACACTTTGCGCGCGAGTGCTGCCTTTGTCTGCCATCTGTACACAAACGAGTTAGTAACGAGATCGAAACGGGCAGGGGGGCGGTCAAGCTTTTCCAAATGAATGATAGTAGCACCATCTGTAATACCAGCCCCAAGTGGTTGTTGCATTGCATCCAGTGGGGATGCGTGGCCCTCTGTCTCCAACACCGACGCGAGCTCCCCACGCAGGGCATCGTCGTCGCTGACGAACGTGCTGCTATCGCCTGAGCCTTCGCCACGCGAAATACGGCGTCTTGCCAGAACCCCCCAGAGTGATGAAGATGAAAGGGTAGACCACCTACGCATCGTTTTCCTGGCTCTTGGTACTTATCTTTTCCCAGTCTCCTTTTCACCAATGAGTATATATATATATATATATATTATGTTTGTTCTTGTATGGCTCCCTTATTTACAGGCTGCTAAACGGGGCACCTCGGTATGAAATGTCTTGCAAACCCACACACCCCTTTCCCTCACCCCTTGGTCCTCTCAGCACAGAAGGGTTATACGTTCTTTCCCTTTCCTTGATTATTGCTGCTGTTCCTTCCCTGTTTCTCTCACCTTCCCTCCTCCCCCTCCCTCATTACAGATGATACACATATTTACGCCATCGATGCAGCAGAAGCAGCAGTAGCAGGGGGTGGAGGAAAATATATATATATAGGGAGGAAAAAGAAAGTAATTAAAGAAGTCACACGCAGTAAGATGGCTCTTCCGTTGAGCACGTCATGTAGCGCACACGTACAAGTGAGCCAAAGAAAAAAAAAAAAGTGACAAGAAAGAGGATCGGAAAGGCCTCTTTCCTGAACCTCCTATGGGGAAGATTTAATGTGAATATGAGTGAGTGGATGAGTGGAGCATCGTCGGCACACCTACATGACTGTAAAGAGCGCTGTTTCACGGGCCTTTTCCAAGTGTTTTTGAAGAAAGTCACGCTTCAGAGGTGTTACATTTCTTCCAACGTTTAAGTTAAGCTCGTAAGGATCCTCAATGCACCATTGATAGTGAATCTTCTCGCCATTCATGCGAGCAAAATCCTCCGCGTTCCTTGTCCAGTTCAACTCCTCTTTCGTTGTGATACCTGGGCGGCTCAATGAGATGACATGCCTCGCAGCATCAAACTCATGCATGTAGAAAAGCAGAAAATCAATGACCTGCTCTCCCAGTTCCACGCCACCGTCTTGCGGTGGCTCAAGCGGTAGGTATGGCGGTACTGGTGCAACATTGGCAACATCAATAGATGCTGGCGGGACAAACCGCAGTTTTCCCCGCTGTAGCAGATAGTACACCACCATCAGGTTGAAGCCGTAAGAGGTTATGCTTCCACCAACAACAGACGCATTCAGCCCTGCCAGTTTGCTCCACCGCTTTACACCTATGCTTAACCATCGGCATGCCGGACTCTGCTCAAAATATGCACGAAGCAACGCACTGTTGCGTACACCATTGCGCCGATTTGCCGTAATGTCAAAATCAACGCTGCTTCCATCCTTCACACGTACAACAGGAACACGTGTACGCCGTACTTCCTCCACATTCCACGAAACGTGTTTCTGTCGTATCACTCGTGCTAGCTTTCCAAGAAAATCCGCCTGCAGCCCTTTTGCTACTTGGGTAGCGGCATCCTCAGCCTTCCCATCATCTACATCCGTTTTGCTGAGAGCAACGAAGTCCACATCATTGCCCTTTTCATGCACACCGTACACTGCCGTGGAGCCAAACATGAACAATCGCATTGCAGGGTCGACGACAGTCACACACTCCAAGACGATTCGATATGCCGCCTCGACGCGGCACGTGTGAAGATCGTTTCTCGTCAAGTGCTCGAGTGCCCGCATAATGCCACGCCCAACAACAGCGGCATTGGGTGGCATTTTGACGTTTGTTCCAGATTCCAAACAACTTCCTCCACGGCACTAAACTAAGAGAAACAAAAGGATGTATTCACACCCATACACACACAAGAAAAAAAAAAAAAGAGGAAAGATGCTGAAAGAGCAAGCGAGAAGTAACAAACCGCTTTTTTTTTTTTTTTACTTCTCGTGTATATATAACATCAAGATACATGGAAAACAGAGAAAAAAAGAAAAGGAAAATAAAATAGAAAGGAGTTCAGACACCAAGAAGAAATCCCATGAATGCACGACGACGTATCTCCAAACCCGCGTCGTAATGCATATACTTCACCCTCCCCCTTACCATTCACCGTGGATCACACCACACCGCAACAAAACTCAATAATTGTATTAGTAGAAGTAACACTCTGTATTCAACGGCAATTAACTCTGTGCAACAGCCCTCGTAATAACAAAAAAAAAAACGTATTAAATAACCGACATCCTCCAACATTACACAAACACACAACCTTTTCTCTTAAGATCCGACTTCAAAAAAACGAAAGAAAAACAATAATTATACTCTGATGAAAAAAAATAACTGAATAAAGAATGAAGCAAACAGTAAAATCATTGCCACAGTCAGAATGGAACTACCCATCTTGGCTTTCGAGCTCCGTCAGGGACATCATCATGTCTGTCAGTTTTGTAGTAATGCCCTTTTCCAACTGCCCTTCGAGCAACTGCATATCAGCAACCAATCTCCGTATAGACTCACGGCTCACGACCTGGTAGCGCACCACAACAGCATTGATGTCCCGCACGCACCCACGGAGGTAGCGCGTCTGCTGTATCAACTGAGCCCTTGGTGAGGGCGGCTGCTGCGGTGGAGTGAGCGGCGTTCGCCGCGACAGAGGAGAGGGACTGGGTTGCGTTGCCTCTAATGGGTTTCGAGGTGTGAGCTGTACTGACGAGTCGTCACACGCTTTATGAAACTCCTCGTCCAAAGACGGTTTCGGTGTGCCTGGTTCGAGGTGTTCGTCGGGTGTGCGGCATGTCACGTCTCGCCCTGTCTCATCACGGCAGAGAAAGCGGTCGTTTTTCTCTGAGCTGTTTGCGATGCATATTGGTGTTTGGCACACATCAGACTTGCCTTTGTACAGAAAGCGGTGGCGTGTGTTCAAAACAGGAGGGCGCAGTGGCAGCGGTTCTGAAACCACGGAAAGGAGTCGTGGCGGAGAATACGGGCGTGGTGGGGGCTGGCATGAGCCCTTTGTAGACATCTCTTGTGACGCTGGTGGAACCCCCATAGCTGCAGCAGGCGAGGAGGGCGACGCATAAGGTGGTGGTGTGTCTGCGCTCCTATCTTGAGCGTTATGAACAAACACACCGCGCGGGGGCAAATTCCGAGAAAGCAAATGACCAGCTCGGTTGGCATTTCGGACAACGATAGAGTTTGCATGCGATAACATTCGAGTTGCTGCACGCATTACAGCTTGCGATGTTGGCGACACGTTAACATCCAGCCTAACAATTCGTTCAGATCTCTCCAGCCCTTTCAACAGAATTCCAGTCACAATGTCGTCTATGTGGTGCAAGTCCAGCACCATGTGCACACCGGTTAACCATGAACGACGCGAATGTGACGCCCTGGCGCTCCATGCATTGCAACAGGCAGGAGAGTGCAGCCTGCAGTAGCCGCCTGGTTGACAGGCCTCACTCGGTCTCTTTACGCCACACAACCATGGTGCACCCCCCTCATCCTCTGTCACCGTTGGTGCAACTGGAGATTTTGCACCAGGTTCACCAACAGCAGCGGTGGGCTGGAACCTTTTTCTTGCCTTTTGTAGCCCCTCGACTTCAGGAGTATGCGGACGACGTTCCGCAGGGCTTCTTCTGGCTCGCAGAGCCGTGACAGCTCTCGGGGACTTACAAGTAAATGCAAAGTGCGCAAGCGCCGACGATATCATTCTTGACTGGAGTACGCTGATGCCACCAACTAGTCGCACGAGCTGGAGGCTGCGACAACGTGACGCCCCAAGTAGTAGTAGCCTCAAAGACTCTGGCGGGGTGAACTGCGTATGAACGGTAAACGTGGCGAGTGACGTGTTAGATTCCAGAAGGGGCCTCAACTGACGCGCCAACGTCACTGGCACGGCATGCGTCGGGGAGTTCCCCAACGTTACTCTGGCAGCAGTATTGTGAAGAAGAGCCGCTGCCGTTGTACTGGTCATTTGTTAACGGCTGTGTTGCGGTTGCCCGTGTAAAAGACCCCTTCCCGTTCCACCCCAACCCCTCTGATACAACCCGCCACGACTCTTCTAACCTAACTACTACTTACCTCTTGAACAACACACGGATAAATCATAAAAAAAAAAAAAGAAAGAAGAGAGACATACGGGATAGACGTCAGCAAGGAGGCGCGGCACTTATTCCATTCGCTAACACCTCCATTCCATCACCATATATTTCCTTGTGGGATGTAAGGACAAGAGAACAGGCGCAGCCACAGACGAAGACAAATGCGGCTTTCGGTTTGAGGGTGGGGGTGCATTTGAATGCTCTTTCATGCGCTTTTTCATGCAGACTCCACGCCGAAACTTCTACCACTCTTCATCTTGCTGTGCGCTAGCTGGGCCACCTCGTGAGACGCCTGCATGAGTTCATCCGTAACTTTTACCAGGCGTTTGGATTGCACTTCGTGGATGTCGACAACCCGTACATATATGGTTTGATGGTATACCGCGCATGTCGAAATGACTCCCGCGAAAAACCCGGCCACTTTCACCCAAAACATACGCCCGCGGCACCCAACCCGTGGCGCCTCTACTAATAATAGTTATTATAATAAAATGATGCCTGTCCAACCGCCATGAAGGAGAAGAAAGGGAAACGAAAAAAAACAACAAAAAGGCGCTCTACAATGAGAGACAAAACCAAAAAGACGGAGAAAATATGAAGAGCCGAAATAAAAGGTGAGAACGGCACAGACGCATGCAGAAGTAACGAGAAAAGCTGAATGCAGGAAGGAAGATAAAGAAAAACAGAGATAATGGGAGAGAAAAAAAACAAAAAAAAAATGGCATTTCATCCACTGCTCCTGGTTCCTCGTGCGCCCATGCTGCGTTGTTAGTTCAGCCCAACCTCTTCGTCCTATCCACACCACTTTTCTTCGCTTACCACTGCTCTTGCCTCTGAGTGCAAACAAACGCGATGAGTTTGTGACAAGTATGGTTATATTGGCACGGAGGAGAAGAGCTGAACATACATCCCCTGAAATACAAACACCTTCATAGAAATAACATTATTCTTGAACTGCATGTAAATACTTCTCCATCAGTTGTATAAACAGTGACCAGAAAAGTAGACACTCATCCACCTACCCCCTATACACATACACACATGCGCACACGCAGAGAAAGAAAGAGATATAAAGATGCATTCACCTATATATCGCTCTACTAATTCGAGACCCTCACATGGACGTGGTTTTCTTCGCCCTCCTTGAAGGGCAAATCGTTCAACGACAGCGGGTCGAGCAGCGGGCGGTCTCCAAGGAAAAGCGTCGTCTTCTCGTACGGCAGGCCGTCAAAATCCTCCAACTGCGCCTTGAGGTATGCAACCGTCTGTCCCATGAAGTGATCACGCTGGATCGTATCATGGTTCGGAAGGTGAAACACTACATGAACCACATCACCAGCAAGTTCCCGCTCTTCGCCATCAAGCTGATTCAGCGACGGCTGTTTCTTCTGTGGCCTGTTATCCTCTGGAAGGGCTTGCACCGGTGCAGCCCATTCGTCTGCAGAGTCTGTGAATTCCTCGGATTCTTCACTCATAAGAAGGCGAACCGGGTACCCTAGGAGCTGGCACGGGCAAATATATAAAGTAGATAGAAGTATGTATGTATGTAGACGCCAAAAGTTTATTGTGGGATTAACCTCGCTAACCTTAACGCTAGAAACCGAAGCCAGACAAGAACAAGAAACCCAACAACAGTTTCATCCGCTTGCCGCCAGTGAACCAGATTGTCTTGCTCTTGCAGAAGAGGAACCCGGAGCAAACAAATAAAATAACACACACCACAAACTAAGAGACACGCATGTAGTAACTTAGAGGTGTCACAGCTCAATGAGATCCATTACCCGCTCCAACATCAATTCGAGGGAATCCCTGCATCCTAGCAACGTCACGTTACTTGGATCTCGTGCCTTAACTACATGTACCCACAACGGCCCGTTTTTGGGTCTCAGTATATCAAGCCTCCTTTTGCTGCTGCCGCTACTCTCGCTCGTGTCGTCGGTTACATCACACATGTTCATCTCGGAAGCAAGCTGCTCGCAAAGCCACTGTAGCAATGCACGAATGCTGAAAACCTCCTCTGTGTTCGTCGCCCCATTCTCTTCAGCCACACCCATTTGCTCTGCCATTACTTCCCTGTACAGAGGCATGGAAGCAAGTTTGAGCCATAAAGCCACTGCATCGCCACAGGAGCCTTTACTCATCTTCACTGCCTTTAGGGCCTGATCCAGTGCCTTATTGTGTTTGCCAGCAGCATGGTATACCTTTGCGACGGAAGCCAGTACGAGAGGGTCTCGAACATGCCAGTGTTGTACTGCCTGCGCCGCCGCCCGCCCACGAGCGGCAGGGGCCTCCAGGTCAATGGAAAGAGCTACCAACTCCCCCACCGGCACAGTGAAACAACCATTCTTCTTGGGAAGCAACTGCAGAGTTTCCTTCACCACCTCAAGCGCAGTCTCTCGTCCCGCATGTGCCAGCTCCACATGACACCTTGCAAGTCCAAATGCCGCATGGATCTCCCCCCTCTTGATGGGATGCTGCCGTTCACAAACGACTGCACCGTCTAGAAGTAATGCTCTGGCAGCCCCAGCATCGCTCAACAAGGCGGATTCCAAATGCACCGCGATGTAGCACCACAGAGTAGGGGAAAACCGGCAATGTGCACTACTGAGAGCTTTGTCGTACATTTGGCGCAGTCCAGTGATGAGTGGTGCCGTACTTGCTCCCTGTGCTGTCGCTTCCTCTAATGCCGCCTTCGTCCTCACCCCTGTTGCTTCTAGTCGCATTAACCAAAGCCTCTCAGATTTTGGAAACATTCTGAGAGCATTTTCAGTGAGAGGCAAAATATCCTCATGTCTGCTACGGCGATGCACCACAAGCTTCACCCACGCAATGTCTGTACCAGCAGCCACTATCTCCGTTCCACGCAAAAGGATTTCTTCGGCTTCTGTTTCATACTTAATTGCCATCAGTGACTTCGCCGCTGCTGCAAAGAGGGCAGCATTCGTCGGATGCCGCATAATGCCGAGTTTCAAAATGGATGCAGCACCCTCGAAGAACTCTCGGTCATATAACACCTTAGCGATTCGGAGGGTTACCTCCGCCCCACTGAGCAGGGGCATGCCAAACACTGTCCAGATCAGCACAAACGTCAGTGGCAGTGGGAGGCACTGCGATGCAGCCGTAGCTGAAGTTGCGGTACCATTCAGCACCAACAACGTCATTTCTGTCGTCGCTGTCGGTCGCTTGAGTTCTTCTTTTTCTTCCTCCTCCACTGCCTTCAACATTGTGCATGTCGAAGGCAATTCCTCCCTCAGCACCGATAGGGCAGCTTTAATCACAGACGATGGAGCCAGTTGCAGCGCAGCAGCCATGAGTTGCATCTCTCTATCAGCTACATATTTGTCCCCCCTGCATCTGATACCGTTACCGTTACCTTTATCGTTATCGTTACCGTGCAACAAACACATCTGGTTATGAAGAAGAATAAGCATCGCTGCCCACATGGAACACAGCACATCATGCGTATGCCATGCACCCGGTATCAACGCCATCAAATCCTCCATCCACGTTGTGGAGACTGAAAGACCCTCCGCCTTCTTATCGGAGACAAAGTACAGATACATGTATGCTGAAGTTATGACATACCGCTCGGACGCAGCAGCATGCGCGGCCTCAAACCAGTCCCTCCGCGACTTTTCCTCCTCTACTGCAAGAAAGTGCCGCACGGCTTGCTGCACGAAAGACCGAATACTTCCCTGGGATAAATGTTTCAGAGCCCATTTGTGCATATCATCACCTTTTCCTGTTTCTCTTTTTAAGTGGAATTCCTCAAATTTAGCTGCCTCGATAATGATCTGCAGAGAGAGATGCTCTTCTGCAGCTGCATTGAAGATGGCCTTCCCTGTCTCGTAGTTTTCCAGGCGCGCCAGCATAGCCCAGAGAGAAGGAAGTCGTGGGGTGACTTCTAGAGCCTTCCGAATGATCTTCTTTTGATCACGTGGCGTGGGAATATGCTTAAGCACACGCAGCCAGAGACCCTCACTTGCTGGGCATGCCATTACAGCCTCTTGTAACCAATAGAGATGACTGTGAGGCGGCTCGTGCTCCAGAAGAAGCAACCACAGCTCCTCACACACGGGACACACCTTTACTGCATCTTCCAAAATCAGGCGCTGGGCCGCAGGATCTCGTATGTACTCAAGCCTCTCCTTCCAAATAAGCGGGCCCTTGTTTCCCGTAAGCCTGCAACCTTCAACCAGTGTCTGCTGCGCTTTCTTGATCATACCCATCTCTCGGTATGCACGGGAGTGCGTGATCCATGTGGTTTGCTCCGCAGGGGATCCCATGTCAAGAATGTTTTCCAGGGTCTGGTTCGTGACGATTGATCGACTGCGCAGCAAATCTCCTGCTGTCACCACGGTAGTTTCATCGGCAAATGCGTAGTCGTCTACCACCTCCATATCTTCAGTTCGAGCCTTGCGCTTTACTAGCGATTGGCCAACAGATCCGATACCGATGCTGGCAAGATCATCTGTAGAAAGCAGCATCTTGGGTTTATTGCCTCCACTGCCGTGGTCAATCTTTGTATCAGCCCTCCAGCGCTTCTGTCGTCTCTCCTCCAGACGGTCTAACGCATCAAGCAAGCCTGTTCGGTCTGATGTCTGCAGCATAAAAGAGGCGGCTGCACCAGTTGCCGAACTCAGTTCAGCAGATGTGATGAAAGCCCTGGCACCGCGTCCCACACCGAACTGGTAGCCGCGAGGCGGGTATGGCGCGTTCCAGTCGTGCATTGCCAAAACCTGCGCATACTTGTCTTTCGTGGGGTTCAGTGGCGGAACAGCATTCATGGCACCACCAGAATCACACGCACACACACTTCGATTTTCTTTCCAGAAGTAAAGGCAAAGAGAAGCATCCACAGAAAAAAAAAACCAAGAATTTTTTCCCCTTTGCTTCAACGTGCAAACTGCACATTTGACGCACCAGCACAGAAGAGAGGCTCACTAGATCCTGGCGCCGAGAAAATAGTAACAATAACAATAGTAATAGTAAGGATAGCAGCCCATGTAGTAGACATGGGCGCACCATGGCAAACCCTTCTCCCTCCCCTCCCAAGTCCCTTGCTGCTCTTCTGATCCCTATCGAGGGCGCAGATCCTCCTCGTAGTCGTCATCGAACATGCTTCGACGCTCCATCAGTGACATCCCACTTCGGTCAATTTTTTCATCCAACATGCTTTGCAGTGCGAGCCCCTGCCAGAGCACGTAGGCGATCATCATCGCATACATCCAGTAGAACCAGCGAAAATCAATTTTCTGCAGCGGCCCTTTCCACTGGGCAAAGCGAATGAGGGATTCTCGAAGGACGTTGGTGTCCACGTCACGGAAGTCCTCTGGATTCACTTTACCCTTATTGATGCGCACCTGACGAATGTACCGCCGCATCGCCCCATAGGAGCTGTGTGTGTACATGAAGAATTTAGGAGTGTCAATCACAAGATAGAATCCGTCACGCATAGCGCAATGCAGTCTGTTTCCCATGGGGTCCCAAGAAAACAGCGTCCGTAAGTCATGCTGAAGTGTACTTGTGGACAATTTTAGGAACCCAGGGACACCCAACGCCATCTTTTTTTTTCTTTTTTACGGTTACGTCTCTATTACGTCTGTGCGGGGACAATCGCAATTCCGTGTGGCACACAAAATGCAAAGACACACACAGAAGAAAGAGATGAAAAAGAAAAAAAACAAGAAATAGAAAGAGAGAAAAGGGAAGTGTGCGGTTCTCCTTTTCGTTTCTTATCCCTCGTTTTTAGCGTGCAGACCTATTTTCCTGCACTACGCCCTCCCACACTATCTTCTGCTCCACCTAAGTCACCACTAGAGATGTCCAGTTCCTTCCTTTGAAATACGGCAAAAAAAAAAAGAGGCAGAACGCCACAATGTGACACGCGGCGCAAGAAGACTCACCACTTCTTGTCTCTGCCACCAGCGCTAGCGGAAAAGACGATGTAGGAGAGGCACAAAAATACAAGAAACGAAGAGGTGGAAAAAAACTTAAGAGGTAAATTGAGAGAGAGAACAATAACAGCATAGAAGCAAAGAGGGGGAACGAAACAGATAGCGCCAGTGCTTTGATACAATGCGAAGGGGTGAAGATAAAGAGAGGGAGAACAACAACAACAACAACAAAAAAAAAAAAAAACGATAGAAAGTGACACACCCATCCCCAAATGACGAGAACGACTCTCGCCGCACTACCGGACCATGTTAATGTCAAAAAAGAGCACCAGCTGGCGAAGAGCGCTCAAGGTAAAGCAACTTCGCCTCCGAAACATGAACAATAGAGCCGCTTTTTCTAATCCCTTTTATGGGATCACCGCACCGGGAGTCAAACAATGGCAATCCACGAAACCAGACTTTCCTCTTGTACCCATCAGACGGACTTTTCCCCTCAACACCACCGCGCGTCAGGTGATGTCCAAACCCCCTTGAGGGGCTCACTTTCGTCTGAAATAAGTTGCTACGATCTTGCGAGTCAAAGCGTGGGATGTAACCTCGCTGTTTGGCGGTACGCCGACGCGATGAGAAAGGCTGACAGCGCCATGAGACACCAGGCCCAGAAGGGCTCATACAATCTGTATCAGCAGGGCAGCGGGGCAGAGGAGAGGTGGCACGCGGTGCGCTCACCTGCAGATCATTAACGTGCGCATCCTCGACAGTACCAAAAAGCCAGACTCGGGGCCGAGATACGGCAAAAGTAAACGCCCCGAAAAATTGGGCCTTCGTGCGAACTCCGCCACGCGAGCAGAAATACGTCGTCGCTCATCGGGCAGGTCCTGTCCAGTACCTAAGGGATGCACCACAACGACGCCATCGAACTGAAGTATGTGTAACTTTCCTCCCTGCGGTTGCCACACGGCAGTCAAAATTTGGTCTTTACTTCGAACGAGGTCCACTAACTCGTCAAAAACAGCGTCACGGAGTACAAACTTGGAAATCTCGCGCCGGTCCAGAGTGCTCAGAAGTGTGTCTTAGAGAAACACCGAATTTCTTCCAAGATTCGGTGCGTGGCGGGCACTAAAAGCTAACGTATGTGAAGCCCCTCGTGTGTGAAGGGGGCGATCGGCCCGCGGGCATGTTGGCCATAATGCGTGACAAGTAGACTTTGTGTATGTATATGCGTGCTGAACCACTTCCCCCCACCTCCTACCCCGAGCGAACAAATACACCACTATTATATATTTTGTATATATATATTATATATATATATATAATATGTGTGTTGTTTTCCTTCTACTGTTCGGAAATCTTAAGAAACCGTCGAATGGCAATAGCGTAATAAAAGAAGAAGAAGAATAAAAAAAAAAAAACTGAGCTTCCCTCATATCCCCACCTCATCGGCAGGAGGAGAAAGCAACCTCCGCTTTTCCCCAAGAGAAACAATTAAAACAGCAACAAAAACAACCTTTTCCTTGCCATTCTCAATGCTTCATAGCAAAGGGAAAATAAAATAGGTCTTAAAAGCGCAGTGTAGCACGAAACATCCTGGTTGCTGAAAACATCATCTAATGGAGTTGACGATGCAGAACACAAGACGAGAAGAATAGTGAAAATGCATTAAGCACACCTTTATCCAGGCATTGATGTCAAGAGATAATGTAGTTGATAGAGAAACGATCAACAGTGAATAAAAGCAGATGACAAATACGTAGGGGGGGGGGGAAAAAAAATGAGCGAGAGAAAAGTGCACACGCAAGGACCTGTACTGAAACTGCTGTGCTACAAATCCCCAGAAGAAATCCTCTCCAAAAAAGAGAAAATGTGAAGCGCATATTCAATATGCACTCCCCTCCCCTCACCCAGAGCAATTCACACGAAAAAAGAATTTCCACCAACACCACCAAAGCGCAAGCGAGGGGTGATGATGAGAACAACAAGTGTAAACCCCCCACAACAGGGGGTTATCGTCATTAGGAAGATGTTGAGACGATGTATGGAGGTTAACTGCAGGATGAGATATTTTTTAAAAAAGAAGAGAATAGCATCCACCTTCCTCCCTACCCCCCCCCCCACCTTTTTTGTATAAAAAAATGGATGAATGCAGGGAAATCACATTACGAACGATTGTTTAGATTCTCGTATTCCCTCTATGATGTCCATAACAAAAACCCATAGCGTCTTTCGCAAGACTCTTCCCTCTATTCGTTTTGTGTTGACAAAAAGAAAAGTGCCGAGGGCGACTTTAGTCGGCCTCCCTCGCTGGGCGGAAGGGGTGAAGGTGGGGGGAATATGGCGGTTTTTCAGTAACTTACATTTTACGCGAGCTTCAGCAATAAATAAAAGGGGGAAAAAAGGGAATAGAATAATACTTGATGGCTGGTCAGTCAACACCACCTCCATCGCAAGCTCACAAAAAAAAAAAAGCTGCTCCAGCACGCGTTGAATAAAAGGCTGAAGCGTCTCCTCCTCTCACATCTTCCACTAGTTCTTTGGCACGAACACCTGTCTTCACCATGTAGCATCGGTGCTCAACAAACCATTCAGACAGTGCAGCTCTTCTTCACACCCGTCCCAGTCCTCTACTAGTTTCAACAGCACTTATCAATAAACTGTGATTTATCACACATCCATCGTACCCTATCGCACGCATAAGCCTTTCAGCTTAGTGTGAGAAACGAAATACATCAGCAGCAGACTCACGCTTGGAGTCCGCTTATATGGACAGAAACCTAAATGAATTTCTGCATCCGGGTTTGAGGTACAAACTCTTAAGGGCAATTTTTGCCGCTTGGTTTGTAAAAACAATACCCCAAGTCGATAGGCGCACCCTCCGATTCACTGCTGGGGTAGGAAAGGGAGGCATCATTCGGTATCGGTAAGGGGGGGGGGAGTAATACAGATGCTTTTGAGGCCAAGTCCGCTAATAATAACTTGCACGATCATGTCAACCCACTTGAGGTTCTCTAAACTTGTTCGAATTTTTCACGTTTGGTGCGTTTCGCATGGCTGTGGACCCATCCTCATCTATGATGGACTTCAACAAGGCAATGCTGCTGCCTCTGGTGCTTGACGTCTTCAAATTCACTCCCAAAAACATTGGAGAGGCAAGAGGTGGAAGCTCTTCGGGCTCGGACACGTTACTTTCCACAGTTTCCTGGTGTGACAAACTCCGTCGTCGCTCAATCGTGTCTTGCACCATAATACTTGCCCTTTGTTGTAACTCAACCTCGTCCTTGACGTTCAGGACACCTGAAGAGGAGTTGGCATTGTGGCACACCGCAGCATGCGGGACTACAGACAACACCTCCGGTGTGGGAAGCTCTGATGAAGATCTCAACTGTGATAAAGCATGATCATAATTCGTTATGTTCTGGTCACCCTCATCGTCACAACTGCGAACCTCTCCAGCTGCGAGAAACCTTCCGGCAACTGCTGACGAAAGAGAGGTGCCAAGAGCTTTCGAACACTTGGAGAGAAAATCTTCGAGGAAAGCGACAGGTAGCCCATTCACATATGTGTTCGCCACATCCAATACAAGAGATGTATAGGCTTCACCGATATGTCTTCTGACAAAGTCCTGCCATGCTGCAAAGGCGTGGGGTGCAAGAAGATGATCTGCCAATGCGCAAATGGCAACAAGCTCCAGATGCATAGGGATACCCACTGCAACATGGAAGGTTCCACAATAACAGGAAGAGTTCCGCCCAGCAACAATGTCAGAAGAACCATATGATACATCGCCTCGTTCCCTCCCTTCAGGGTGCACCTTCACGTCGATCTGCACATCATCTGGTTTGCAGCAATCTATAAATGCGTGATCAACAATGTCTTCCCTCAGTGCGAGCACTGCTTCTGCCGAGACCAGTATCCCCTGGAGTGCTTTGAGGTTCACCGGTTTTGGCAGCAACGACACAAGATGCACTTGTGTTCGTCGCGCCATCACTCCATCAAACGCTGGAGAGAGAAGCGGTGTGCGGCACCCTAAGGAAGTTCTCCCGTTGCCACTACTAACCGGGTGAAATTCCGGCGGTGAGAAAAAGCCACGGTGAAATGCTGCAACAGGTGATGGAGAGACGGAGCCTGACGACTCCCGGCAAACAAACGAACTCTCAGTGTTGCTCATCGATTGACTAGGAGATGACTTCTGGTAGCTGTGCCTCGCCTGTCCGTGGCAATCACAACCCCCCTTCCTCATCGGCATCAGCTCCTCCCTATTTGGCAGACCAGTGGTACCGATAAAGTCGCTGGCATTCTCCAGTTCTCCACCCGGAAGAAGTTCACGCCAATAAAATAAGAGCGGAGAGGTTAGCTGCGTCTCGAAAGACTTACCAATATATATTCCTTTCGCTTGGTCCTGACTCCTCAAAGAGGAAAAGGAAATTCCATTCAAGGTAGATCTCACCGCGTTGATACTAAGTATGCAAGAGGGTTTCATGCTGTTTCCAATGAAGGTACAGAGAGAGGAAAAGGCTTTACGTTGAATAACGTAAGTCACAAGTTTTTCCACAGTGTTCTCCATGGTCAGCAACCCATCGCGCTCACTGCACCACGGAACGATCACCATAGCAACTTCAACAAGTGAAGAACTTTCACCAGTGGCTGTGAGAGAGACAGCGACGTTGTAACAAAAACCAATCGCATCCCCCAGATCCTTGCGCACCAGCTGCAGCATAGAGCTATTGGTGGTGCTATCGTTGGGTACACCTATCTCCATGTCGTGGAAGGAAACCCTCGACGCCACACCGCCATCGTGATTTTTCAGAGAAACCAGTGGAAATGATGATGGTGAAGAAGAACCAGAACCGGAAAACAAAGACGAAGTCGACTGTGACGTCGGGGGGATGCCGCAAACCGATGGAGCATCCAACAGAAGCGTCAGAGAAATGGTGTCCATCCTGGAAGCTTCCCCATTGCGCATGTCACTTACACCGAACCTCATGGGGGGAAAGAGCAGCGTTCAGACTCCCTTCTCCTCGCTGTTTTTCTTTTTCTTTTTTTTTTCGCTCCCAACTGTTACCTTCTAAAGAGAAGAACAAGGATGTGGAATAAAGAAACCGACAAGGCGTACACACACACACACACACGTGTATGTACAAAAATAAAAAAGAAGGAGCAAAAAAAAGTAATCAGCGTGTAAGGGAAAAAGGACGAAGTCAAGCCGTCCCAACACGAAGCCAGTGGGCTTCAAGCGCCACAGGGTGGGGGAAAAAAAACCCTATGCAAAGGCGAATTTCCAAAGCATATGTTCCACATTCACAACCACAGCAGCGGTTGGATTGGCGCCCGCCATCGTGTCAACGTAAAAATCGGAATGCAACGCCGACTCGGTGTCAGTACCTCTTCGCCTCTCCATCATAATGGTACCCATCCACAGACTCCACTTTATGTACAAAGGACCACCACTGCCACCTCCAACAGGTGGCGCTGACCGTCCTCGTGTAAGAAAGGCTGGTAGCAGTGTCAGAGCGACATGCGTTCCCGGGCGAATATCCACAGAAAACAAAGCCTTGAGAGGCCCTACAAAAAACGTATCCCGAAGTGCCCTGCACTGCGTCTCGATTACCTCCATAACTACCGCGTTCACAACACGAAGAGCTCCCATGCACCCGCTTTCCAGCCCTGCTTCAAAGCAGTTGGACAAGTAATGCATGGTGGCCTCGAAATGAGCCGGCAAAACGGGCAGGGGAATACCGGGCACTTCAGCACCACCACTCTCACCTCTAGTGCTGGTCAGCGAACTGCGTTGAAGTACCAGGGGCTCCTGGTGTGGATGAGCGCGTAGAAGCCAGTGCAGAGCCAAGACGTGCCAACGGCCCCCTTTCACAAGATCCCACGTGATGTCCACGGCCAGGGAGCGCCTCACAACTATCCGTATTACACCTTCTGAATAGTAAGGAAATTCAAACCACGGATGTCGCATCTGTTCACCCGTGTTTCCTATGTACTCAATCATCACGCCTGCAGCGTGCAAGGAATCCCGAAGATGATCCACTGAACTCCTTAGAGAGGGCAAATCCCGCAAAAGTTGTGCCTTTGTGTCGACCTGGTAAAAGGCAGTCAGCATGCTACACTCCGCCTCTACATTAAGCGCAGCAAAATCCCGTACAGCTGGTGACACAAACAATGCAAGGGATTCAGATCCGCTTTTCCCTGTTGGCATAGGCTTGGGGATCGCTCGAGGAAAGAGCGCCACACGTGCAGTGTACAGCGTGAACCGTCTCTTCCGCTGAAAAGCTGCAAGACGCGAGAAAACAGTCGTCTGGTGTGTACTGTTCATATCCCGATTCATACTAGTGTTGTCATCTCGCCTACGTTTTTCGTTCCGCCGAATAAAGATGTTTGTATTATGGCAAAACAGCTCAAGTGCCGCCTCCGCAAGTGAGACACGCTTACCAAGCGGAAGCAGCCCGTATTGTGACCGCGCGTTGCACGCTGTCGGTGAGGCGGCTGGCGGAACCCCAGTGAGCTCCCCCAGCATATGTCGCAGTGCCCACAGAGCATTTTGTATGAGTACATCCGGTCTTCCCCTTTCGGGTGTGGACGTTGATGCTTCTGAAATATGCTGCTGCCGAGAGTGACGTTCTCTCATGCATTCTCGAATAAGCTGCAAGAGTGAACGAATACGCTTCGCACGACACACTAACTCACTCACTTCTTCTTCGAACTCATCCGATACGTCTCGGGCGGCATCCAGAGCTTGAGAGGTGTAATCTGCCAGTAGCTGCAGTAAAGACGGGGGAACCCCTTGACTCATTCAAGCCCCCTTTCCGAGGGTGTAGCTCTTCTACTCGGCGGTTGAAAATGATCGCAAAAACAAAAGGGACGTCCTTTTTTTTATTTATTTTTCTTCCCGCTCCTGCTCGCCTCTGCGGCGTGTAGTGCCAGGAAGACGGGAAAGAAAACAGCGACCACTAGGCGTGAAAAAAAAAATAATAACAATAAAAAAGAAAACAAAATGGGAGAAGAATTAGAAAAGCATCCCATGCAGCTCTCCTCCCTCTCATCGGGGGGGCACCGTGCTGCGGAAGAAACTCGGAGAAAACAAATTTTAAAAAGCGGTGGGGGGTATTAACGAGGGCCCACCAGAGTTCTCGAAACACAGAAGGAATCGCAAACGACAGGAATTCGAGCACTGTACATACTCTTGCAGAGTGCACATGGTGACGCCAAAGAGATAGTAGGTGGTAATAGGTAAAGAAGGAAAAAAGTAAAACATCCCCAGCGGCCAAAGTGCGTAGCACGTCATTGTGACACCGGTATCGTGATGGCACAACCAGCACAAGTAAAGACACATACACACAGAGAGAGTTTTTTTTTTTTGCAGCCACCAACAAAAGTCACCGGTACCGCGTGGCACCGGCGGTGTGACGAACCAGCAGCCCAGTCTTCTTCGACATTTACAGAGAAGGCGAGAACAAACACAATGAAACAAAGAAACGAGGAAACCGCAGCCAGCATGAACCCAAATTGAGAACAATAAAACAAAAACAAGGGAGCAAAAAGGCATGCAAGCGCTCAAAACTTACTTACCACAAGTCTCCGCACATGACGCACCAACACACACACACACACACATATACAGAGAGAGAGATGGAGAGAGGGGAAAAAAAACCTTGGGCGAGCAATGCATACAGTTGAAAGTGGGTGTGTCATCGGCTGTTTTTTTTTTCTATTCATCAAACACCATCCATGCTGCAAGTATGCAACAGCACATCCTTTTTCAATACTCCTTTGAGTACCGCAGACTACTCCTTGTCCCAGCTTTTCTTTTTTTTTCTTTTTTTTCCTTCTGGGGAGGGGAGGTAGTGGTGGCAGCACTGGCTTCTTCTCTATTATGTCAGGGCGCAAAAAGGGTCGCTACACCCAGGCACATCAATGCCTGCCGGTTGCTCAGTCGCGCAACCCTGTGCGACACAGGAGGAGAAACAAGAGCCTCCGCTACAAAACACTTGACAGGAATAGGCTCATCTCACACTCCAGAGAGGCATAGGAAGTACTTGGATAAGCGCAGAACATCAGCATTGCTCCTTCCGGTGATAACCCCCACACGGCGTACAACTCTCAGCTCGGCTCCTCTCAGTGCGCTTGACGCTTCTTGTTTGGATTCGATGACGCGATTCTCCGCGAGATGATCTCAAGTGGCATTCCAAAATTACTTTTGGTTCACGGTGTTTCGTAAGTCCCCCAGTCCCCCCCAATCGCCAGACGATAGTAGTTTCGTTACTGCGCGGTTGGGAAAGAAAAAGAAAGGGACAGACCCATGGCACGCAGACGGAGCATCTATCTCGGCTACCTCCCACGCCCATCAAGGCAGGAATGTCATTCCTTTACATATCCACAGGTGGTGTGGATCCACCTGTGTGACGCCACACCCTTCTGTCACCCACAATTCTAGCGCCGTGTGTGCGTGTGTGCGTAGTCCAAGTGAAAAGACACTGGAGCGCATGCGCCAGACAGAAAAGCATTTGCAATCTCGGTATTTTGAAGATTTCTTCCTGCGACGCGGCATCTCCCTCCCCCCATTGCATCCACACACACACACACACACACGTATATATTTTTATATATAAAGACATTTCTTCCACTCCCTAGATTATGTACACACGTGCGCATGCGTTTACTCTATTGACATCCGGTTCAGTCCTGCGCGCAGCTGCATTTACAACTCGATTCTGCCCCCTTTCACTTTATCGGGTGCCGCCCACCCAACAGAGGAAGAAAGAGGGTAAACAACTGCAACCGCTTCGGCTTGTGACTCATCTCACTTTGTGCGCCTACGCACCAGCAAAATGGGGCACGGCCCAACTCAGCCTTTTATTCTGGACGCGAGGATCCATCGGGAGATCACCTTCCTTCCACACGGGAAAGCGCAGAGACTCACACAGACTCACGGGATGCAGATTAGGAATGTGACACTCGCTCCAAAGTGAGTTAGGTGATGGTGACAACAGCGGTTGAAAGTCAAGTACCATAGAGCGATTGGGAAGAGGCATGAGCGGCTGCAAAAGCTGCAAAACTATATCTTGCATCTTTCTCTCCAGCTGGTGCTTGCGAAGGAGGTCTATAAAAACTACACGCTTTAGTTCCCATACCTCCACTTGATCTTCCAAAGCAATAACGCTGTGTGTCCACAGATGTCGGCAAATGCATGTATACCCGACGATGCATCCCCGTGGCACACGTGAAATATTATCCTCCACGCTGGTCGTCCGAGTCTTCGGCCAATCACGCGGGACATTCTTCTCATTGGTCACAACACCAGCCCCTCCCTGTGGGAAGAGAAGCAAGCGATTACATTCATCCCCGCGGCAAATAATGCGGTCTCCGGCCTCGCATAAGATTAGTCTCCAGCAGGATGCACATTCCTTGTAGAAGGCGTCATCAGGCGAACAAAGGCTGAGCAAAGGAATCTTTCGCAGCTGTGCGAGAAATTGCGGGGATACACCGCTCCCAGTGCTGCCCCCTACACCACCCGGGTGAAGTTCTTCTTTCGTTGAAGTGCCTGGTTTCGTTGGTATAGTTCTGCTACTGTTCATAAAACCCACACGTCGGTGAAGCCATCTGGCGATCTCTTCAAAGTGAAGAACGGTGTCAAAGTTGTCTAAAGAGAGAGGCATAAAACGTATGCCCTCACATACCTTCTCCAGCAGCAGCGACGCAGATTTTGCAGATGCGTAGATGACCGCACGGGCTTCAGGCTCCTGTTTCATAAACTGGACGAGCACAGAGAAAGGCAAAAGGTACAGATCTACATTAGTTAACGCACAAGCGCTATCTCCCAGTGACTCCCGGAAAATGCACTGCCGCTCTCCGAAAGAGTGACCCTCCAAAAGTAAACAACGACTCTTCGGTTGCGTTAAAAGGCTCACATCCGCAACAAACGAATCATCTTGGCGAATATGCACTACACCACGACGAATAAACATGATGTGCTCCGGGGTAGAGAGTTCGTTGATTTGCATGCCTGCGGGACGCACTTGAGGAACAAGATAATCCATCAGGTGCAGGAGCATTTCATCGCTGAGTTTTGTGAGGAGCGGGCACAGACGCATACGAGCGCAGCTCATAGGAGCAAACCGAGGGAGCAGCATCTCACGCATCTCAAGTGCCTCACATACCATCCGCTTCTGAACGTCTCTTGGAACCGCCTCAAGAATGGAGCAATAAACCTTTTTTGACAGGCATGCAGTCAAAACAAGTGGTGACTCCGCCACGATGTGCTCCATACATGGGTAGCCACCCACCAGCGCATATTCCCCTAACACTGCAGGAGAGTGCAGCAAGTTATCCCCCGTTTGTGATTCTAAAGAGAAGCCCACCAAGCCAGAGGAGCGCATGTTGCCACGAGAAGACGATGCACAACTCAAATGAGGAGTCCCTTCCGTTACATTGCTGTTGGAGGTCAAAAAAGATCCGATTTTCCCACTATTGCTTTTTCTTCTACATCGTACGTTTGTTGAACATCTGCGCACGGTACCAGATAAAAGAAAGAGCACAGAAGTCGATGGCTCACCGTTGTACTGGACACACTCATTTCGCAAAAAAGTGCGATAATCCACAGAGTTCAGTGCCTGTTTGATTGCCGACGAGGCCTTCCTCATCACCACGGCCCCTTCAGCTGAATGCATACATGAGGCAAGCATCGAACAGTGTTCTAGAGAAAAAATCACCTTGGCCTCTGAGTCCTCCCGAGATATTCTGGAGTCGATGATTCGTCGCCGGTGTCTTCCAGCGACGTAACGCAGCACTACGGGATAAAATAACAGTCGGAGAACAGCTATCGCGATACTCCTCAGATCCTCCCTGACCGTCTCTGAAAATAAATGCAGCTGCGCTCCTGATGGAAGAAATACATTCGCCTTCCCTGGATTCTTGTTAGGAAAAGAGCTAATTTCCTTCATTGGGAAATGCAGGCTTCGCTTCACAGGACAATTAAGGGCAACACGCACCCATTATATATATATATATATATATATAATGTATTTTTTTTAAAAAAAGGGAAAGCAAATGCAGAATGATGCCATGGAAAGAAGCCGAAAAAAGGCTCAGAAAAATGCCCTATGGAAAAAAGGAGGAAAAAAAGGTAAGAAAAATTCATCTTTGGTGAGTTCGGAGGCAGACCCCACCGCCGCCTTCCACCCACGCGCGCGCGCAAAGAAGAATAAAAAAAAAGTTACAAGGATGCCACTGACCAGACAGTTGGCATGTACATATGTATAGCTATGTATGTGCATACGTGTGCACAGGCAACTTACTTTATAGCGTCCGTGCGCTCACCCTCGCCAAACGATGAGTGAACTGGTAAGAGAATAACACCAGAATATCGACTATCGATTGGGTCTGCACTGCCTTCTCCAAATTCTGCAGCGAATAATTTTTTTTTTTTAAGGGGGGGGGGACAAAAAAATAATAATCCCCCATCGTACGCCACGCTGTATTAAAATTTCACACGCCCCTCCGTTGTCAAGCCCCCCCCTCCCCCTGAAGCTGCCCTGTTACTACAGACACCCCGCATACCAGAGAGGGGTATGTAGATAAAAAAAGACTGAGGAAGTGACAAACACCTTCATGGGCCTTTTCGTCACCGAATATCCCCCATGCCACCACAATAAAGATTTTCTATCATCGAAAAGACCCCTCTACACAACTGCGCGCTGCATCCATAGCAATATATATATATATATATATATATATATATATTTCTTCTACAGCGTAGAGAGCAGCGTTTCCGGCGTTTGTATTCTCTTGCGAGGGTTGCTGTTACTCAGCCACATGGAAAGCGCGCCACGGATCGCCTCTGCGAGCCCACAGGGACGCAACAGAAGATATGTTGTATCAATGCAATGGTATTGAGAAATAAATATATCCGATGTGCAGCCATCATACTTGATTAACTGTATACGGTCGAGCTTTCTGTCGCCGAAACCCGCATCGCTTCTGATTCGTGAGAAATCCTCTTGGCTCATGCGTTGCAGAATGTCGAACGCGCTTGAATTGCGGCCCCTTTTAATGTTCTTAATCACCTTGTCGTCCATATGAAGAAACAAATCAGGGTCCTCCAGAGAGTCATCCAAGAAGGACTCCTTACTTCCCCGCTGTAACCGTAAATCCATTTTCGCAGCCAAGACGACATCCTGCAACACCTGAGATCCAGTACAGTCATTGCTTCACTGCCGTACACATTTGCCCACATGTGCGAACGGTGTTCGAATATTTTACTTGTGATACTAGAAACATGATCCTCGTACGCAATGTACGTCTCATTGTGCAATCCAATCACTACAAGGGCGGCCCCCCAAAAAGCCTCTTGACGTCAAATGATCCCCCCCCCGCTCTCCCAGGCAGTGAAGAGGGTCACAAAGGAGGTAGTCGACCTTATCCAAGTCCAAACCATTCCGTTTGTTGTCTATGAGGTCCGTCATCCAGCGCAGATGGCTGCCTCGTCCAACATCATTCTCCGGTCACAGCACTCCTGGTTTGATCCCGCTCATAAGCAGCGAAATAAAGTTGCGATCCTTCTCAGTGAAAGCCATTTTCTCACGTACTCCCACAAATTCAATAAAACCTTGGAACACATACCCTCGTGCGTCTAATCCCGTGAGAGGACTTCTGTAGCAACCTTCTCGAAGAGACGATGTGTATTCCACCCGTTTCGAAGAAACTGTTATTCCAGTTCTTCTCCAATTGCTGAATGAAGATGGTTATAAGTTGCGCCACCCCCAAGAGAACGTCTAAAACAGGTGTTATCTCCACCTGTGAAGATGTGACTTGCGTTTCCAAGCTGGCGAAGCAAACGGAGGCGCTTCAGGTGTGGTGTGCATATAAAGAGCGACACCTCGGGAGGAAATGTCATCACGCCATGCAGAACGTCAACCAGAACGGAGACACCCCATGTGTTGGGTTCGAACGCGGGCAGGTCATGGGAAGCAAACCTTTTGGGACTATTTTTATTAGACTCATCTTCATTCTTGGTGCAAGAGTCAGATAATATCACGTTTGGCTGTGTCAGTCAATCTGCGGAATTTGAATTCTCAGTGTATCATTCCATTTTACCCTCTCTCTCTCTCTCACTGTGTGTGTGTGGAGGGGGGGCTGAGGCAGTCAGTGCCGTGTCTTCACCTACGAGGCACAAAATAATTGATTGAAGTGAGGGGAGGGGAGGAGAGAGTTGGGGGAGCATCATTTCGTTGGAGCCGCTCTCGCAATCATCATCGTCACGCTTGTGATGAGCAGCAGCAGCGGCGAGAATGTGGAGTAGGAGGAATGAGAAGGTATGAGAAAAGCATTCAAGCTTGCACACAGAAGACAAGTCTAGCCATAAGATGTGTCTCTGCACACACACAGACACATCCCTATATATATATATATATATATATATATATATATATAGGGAAAAGAGAAGGGTAGAGGAACACGCAGTCACACTTCAAACAGCAGCTGCTGTAGTTGAAAGCCTGTATGGGAAGAGAATAGCACCCATCTTCAATAATAGTTTACCAAAAAGAAAAAGAAAAAAGGTTGAAGAATCATTTCAGCAACATAAGGAAGAGCTAAACGCGAACCGACAAGACAAGACGTATTGTTATACATTGCATAAATACATACATGAGTGGAGGATATGAAAAGAAGCAGAAGGAAACATACGTGCTTGTGTGCCTTTGTAGTGTGTAAGTCCACTTGTGTGATCCAAAGTAGTTCTCCACTCCATTTCCTCGACCGTGTTACCCCGAAGAAGAGGCAAGGATGCAAATGAATACTATATATATATATATATATATATATATATATATAAGGAGCAAGCAAATAAAGGAAAGGAAAGAAAGGGGACTTTCAGTTTTTCGAGCGTGTCCTTCCCTCTTATGCACTACAGTTCCACCCCAGTGATAAAGCAACTCCTATTGTGTTCTTCCACAAGCGCACTCTTGTCGTGGTTTTGTTCGTCACGCAAAGACGTATGTTCACGCCGTTCTTTCTTTCGCCACTGTTCCTCCTGCAGACGCACCATCAAACGCAGGACATTAACACGTTCCATGACAGCTGCAGCGTGCATCTCGGCTTTTTTGGCTCGCGCATTAAATCGCTCCTCTCTCGAGCTCATACTTGCTATAGACCTCTTGAGCATCTTACTCTCCGCATACAACTGCCTTTCCTCTGAGAGTGACACTCCTGTGAAGGGAAAACGAGTCGATTCACGCATGGCCAACTTCTCTGCTGCTGCAGCATTATTAGCAGCACTAATCGCCTCTTTAAGGACCTTCCGTTCTCTTTGGAGAGCGCTACACTGATGAAGGAGCTCCGCTACAGATGGCTCCCCATCGACACCGTCACAGGGTGCTTCGTTCAAGGCAGCAGTGGTGATGTCGGCAGATGACTGATTGGAACGAAGACGATTGACACGATCCCTAGACTCTTTCGCAAGGTACTGCAGCTTTCTACTTTCCCGCTCCTCGCGAGCGACGGCTGAACGAAGTTGCAAAAAAGATTGTAACTTCTTTCCTACAGCAGAATGATTCGCCTTGAGTAATTCAATGGCATTGGTCGCCTCATCTATTTCAACTCGAAGGCGCTCGAGTTCCTTTTTCACTAGCAAACATTCCTCAGTAGCGGTTCTCTCCGTTGCACAAATCGCCTCCCACTCCAGCACAGAATTTACACAATCAGTTTCAGTAATCTGTTCAACTTTTTTCTTATCCCCCCCTCGAGAAGAATGACGAAGGCTACCGTCTCCAGCACTGTCCTCCTGCACCCACTTTTTGGCCTCCAAAGGCGTGGTTTCTTCTTCATTCACCATGCACCTTTCATCGGACGCAGGAAAGGTGGCGGTGGCAAGACACTCAAAGAACGCACCACCCACAGAGCGTGAAGACAGTACATTCCCCTTACGCATCGGGAACGTGGTCTTGAAAGTCTTTACCCCTCCACCCTCTAACCGAGAAGAAGTGGCATAACGGCAACCTGCTCCGCACTGCAGTTGGTTCAAGCGATTCGCTGGCTTTAATGCATTGACTCCACGGCGGTGTGAGATGACATCTTTCGCTACAGAAGAGAGCGCACAGTTGGGGCTTCTCTTAGGGAAGTGCTGAATTGTCTTGGACAAGTATGGCGAGTACATCGGCAGCATGTGGCGATCCAACCCCTGTTGACGTGATGCAGAGTCTGCATCTCTGAGACATGCAGCACCTCCTGCACTACGATCCCCCGTTGTGACCTTCAGTGATGGGCACCAGCCGTATTGCCGAGATGCACTAACAATGGGCCGTCCTGTACTCGGCGTAAAGAAACCGTCTGAGGATTTAGGTTTGGTTTCGTTATCAGGGGTCATGCGGCCACTTGCAGCGACGAATGAACTCATCTTCCTATCATTCACGGACCATCCGGACAAGAGATCCTCCATCATACCCCTCATCATGCCTTTACTCTGCGACACACGCAATACACACACATAACAGAGTGGTAGCTCAAAGAAAAACTGGGAGACAACAGAAAATGCGAGGAAAAGAAAACGCAGCCGCACACACCATTCACCTACACAAACCATCCCACAAGGAGTGACTCCATCACTCAGATTCCCACAGATACACACGTCTCCTCTCTTTCCCCATCCCCGTCCTTCTTTACTTCACGCACACCACTGTCCCTCCTTTTTATTTTTTTTTTCTCGTCTTCTTCGTTACGCATTTTGCTCCACAAAAGGGAAGAAGCGTCGGAGGGATTCAACGTGGGAAGGAACTACACACCGCTTTTTTTTTCTTTTTTAATATGAAATGAAGGACTGGAGAAGCGGGAGAAGAAAAAGAAAAAAAAAGAGTTCCTTCCACTCTCTCTTGTCACGTATTTTACATTGTCTGGAAAGCAGCGCATTCGGCACGCACTTTATCACCCCCTTTCTCCCTTCACACACACACACGTACGAACGCACGCACGCAGTTTGACTTGGCTGATTCCCTCAAAGTTTTAGTTCAGAGGCGTGAGGAATATAATGGCGTTAGATGTCTTGTCCTCCTCCACAACCTCCTCCACAACCTACTCCACAGCCTCCTCCACAACCTCCTCCACAACCTCCTCCACAGCCTCCTCCACAACCTCCTCCACAACCTCCTCCACAGCCTCCTCCACAGCCTCCTCCACAGTCGTGTTATGGTCGAGGTTCCCCATCACGACAAGCCCTTCCGCCTTTAGTCTTGAGCGGATGCGGTGGAAGTCCTCAACAATGCAATTGTTTTGACTCTCAATATGAGAGGTGAGAGCCATCATGCGCTGCAATTTGCGGTCTAGAGACTCGATCTCCGCTTTTCCCTGCGCAGCAGAATCGCCCAACGACTTCTTGTTGCTATTCCATTCAATTCCCCCCTCGCAAGAGACGGTTGGCATCACCACCTCCGTCTGCATCACCTCCTCATATATGGCAACCTCTTCTTTTAGCAAGCGCATCGCCCGTGGCATTTCTTTCCCCTTGGGAAGTTGCTCCGAAAGAAAATCGAGCTCGTTGTGATACACCTCATAACGGTATGAGACACGAATGTCTGAAACGCGGCTCTTGCGTACATCATTTCCGAGGGTTGATTTAAGAAAGTACAACTTCCCCAGAGCCTTCTCCTTCCATGCAGGAGGAAAGCCACTTTGGAGAACGCTGTTGCGTGCAATTTCGGAGAGATCATTGAACTCAAATTGCCAGAGTTTTGCAGCGATGGAGTACTCTTCAATCAGTGGCTCCCTTGTAAAGTGAAAGTAGAGTGGCTCATTGGTCGCGAGGGTAACGTTTAGTCCACGATGGAAAAAGAGTGGAAAGGGATTCGACAGGTATGCTGAGGCTGCTGCAGTATTGCTCAGTGGTGACATTGTCACTCCAACCTGTGTAATGTAGTAGATGTACTGCAGTACAGGGTTTTGACTGAGTGTTACACCGTGATTGATGCCGTCTGCGAGAAGGAACCCACCAATAAGGTGCTCCACATCACCCTGCTCACCGCATTGCGGTCGGAATGAAAAGGTACCCAGGCCACGTGATGCACGAAACTCATTCAGCGTTGCAATGTTTGCCCAGTAGTAGTAGAGGTAGAGGTTGTATGGCGGATTAAGATCACTCTCCCAGTTGTGTGGAAAAGTACCGCTCAGAGGGAGATCAATCTTGGACTCATCATCCACACAATCTATCCCTGAAACGTGTGTGAGAAAGTAGTGAAACTTCGTGTCCTTCGCCGGATGCAGACTAATCTCCCAGAGGGGCTGAAATATGTTGTCAAGGTATTCGCCAAAATCCCGAACTGTACCTTCTTGCCGAAGGCGACGATACTGCCGTGGCAATCTGATCATCCACCGGTTTTGTGAACTTGCCATACCGTAGCGATCAAACCAATGAGCCAGCTTGCACCACTCATCTTTAGATTTGCCACTGATGATAAGTCGATTTTCCGAGAAGCTGAAGGCGTCCTCTTGATAGAGTTGCAGAGTACGTTTGGTGAGCTCTGCGAAATAGCGCCCCTTCATGTAATTATCGGTCGCCAGAAATGTTGTGTGTATGTGCCCATTCGTGGTGATCAAGTAGTTCAACTCATCCACCGTAATGTGTGTAGCGTCAATCTTGTACATCTCCAGCAGCTGCCGTAATGTTACAGGCTGGTTGTCCTCCTCAAACACCACATCATGGCCGTGATGAAGTGCCTTTTCAACAAAAAACTCCAACAAGGTGCGGGCATTCATCCCGGCCGCCGTCTGCACATTTGTGTCTACCTTGTGCGCGGTGAAGAAGTCACGGTTGTTCCACTCCTTCTCCTCCGTCTTCCCCACCTCCTTGGAGATGTTTAGTGACAAGTGCAACAGAAACTTCCGCTCAAGGAGCTTCAGCCGCTGCACAACAAGGTGTCGCAGGTTACTGTGACCCATGACCACCTCTCGCACGGTTTCCACATCACGAATAAATTCCTGCACAGTGGGGACAAAAACTGGCCATGGCGGTGCCTTGCCAATACGAGAGTAGAGGAACACGCCGTAGTAACTGTTGTACTCCCAGATAGACTCATCAAACTTGAAGTCATTAAACACATCCTCCACCTGCACATCCACCACACGGGAATTGATGTACTTCTTTCGGAGGGAAATGACATGCCGCAGGAGCTCTACTGCTTCCGTTGCAGGAGCCGGTTGTAGGACATTAGCGACGTATATTCGTGGATATACAACTCGCCAGTCGGTGTAATTTATGCGCCCCATGATACGAGACCTTAGATCATCCTCAGTTGTCCCTGCTGCTGTGTGAGATGTTGACACTACGCATGTAGATGCGGGTTTTTTCCCCTCCTTAGATACCTGCGATAACACAAGGTTCAACACACTCTCCTCATGCAACAGAGACTCCCGAGAGAAATCCAGACGGTAATCACACACACCAGTGCGTCGAATGTCATTACCATGACCCCCTGACTGCTGGAAGTCGTCACTCAACCATTTCCGCTTCATTTCTATCGGAAAATTGCTGTTAAGAACACTGTTGCGTGCAAGTTCGCACACATCCATTGGTGTTAACGAGCGTAGTTTCATCAGTGTCGCATACTCCTCCATCAGCGGATTAGTAGAATGATGAAAATAGAGCGGGTTAGAAGTCGTAATTGACACCAAGAGTCCCTGCTCACGGTATCGCACAATTGGATGATCAAAGTACGATATGCCGAGTGCATTATCACACATGGGGGACATAACAATTCCAATGCGGCAATACATAAAGAGATATTGCATGATCCAGCTTTGCTCAAGTGATTTGACGTGGTACACCACATCCCCCAACAAAAAACTCGAAACCAACTGATTATATGCAGGTGCCAGCTCAAAAACTGAAGGACAAAAGTTGAGCGTGTTGAGACCATATCGAGCGCGAAGGGCATTGAGCGTGGCCAGGTTAGCCCAAACGTAGTAAAACATATAGTGGTCATCTACACCGTCCTCGAACTTGATGTGGTCTGGGTTTGTGGCACTGGTGATCAAATTCTGTGTGTGTACGTCCCGCTCAGTCAGGATGCTGATTGCACCGGTCTTCCGAAGCAGTGCAGCAACATCAGCCCAATCTGGATCAGTCGGAAGAAGTGTGGCCATCAGCATGGGGTAGAATATATTACGTAACTGGTCTCCAATGGTGATGCACGAGACAGGCGCCATATTAGGCCCACGCCGTGGAGCAGAGCGCGGGATGCAGAGTGTCCACATATTCATCTTAAACGAGTTGAAACCCTGACGCCGCACCCACGCTGCGAGCTTTTGCAACTCAGTATCGTTTTGGCCATAGATTGGAAGCTGCAACTCCGTCGCCACCACTCGCCGCTCTCTAAACTCACGCTTCTCAAGTTCTGGGCGGATAAGTGCACCAAAGAGGTCCCCTTCTCTTGGACCGCTTGTAGACAATACCGCCTGTAACAGATCGGTGCCAAACACCCCAGCAGGGTTGTGTTTCGTGTCAAACATATCATAGGACTGAAACTTGTTACTATAATTGGATGGCCGCAGTCCGAGACCCTGCACAGTAATCTCCCGCGGGTCCTTTACACCGTGGCGCTCGAGGTAATCCATAAGCTGCACGGGTTTATCCTTTTCGTTGTAAAAAAGCAGAGTTCGTGGCTGCTCCAACGCCGTAGTGACGATAAAATCTAGAAGTGTTTGTGCCGTCACCGAGACATGAAGACCCAACGCGTTGTCTACGCGCGTGCAGACCGCGTACACTCCGCCTCCACACACCTGCTTGTCAAAGTTCCTTTCTGTCTCCTCATTCAAAAGGGAGTAGAGCTGCGACTTCTCTGACATGGTGGTCAGTCGTGTTCTTGCCGTTGAGAGACAGGGACCCGATTCTATGACGCCGAACACCGCCTTGACATCCTTCATGTACGTCTCCCACGGCACTATCTTCGTCTTCATGTCCATAAGGCGGTAGACACCAGAATCAAAGGTCAGCAGCGGTTCAATGCCTTTAGAACCAGGGGAAATAGTCTTTTCAATATCCGTCACGTCAAGACGGGTTTCCATCTCTCCTTTGTCACATTTTTTGTACGCCTGCCTTGCACTGATGACATTTGCAATTATCTCTGCGCATCTGAAAAAATCCCTGTCACCCTCATCCCCATCAATCAAAATGCGGTTGTAATTCTTGGGTCCAATCTTGCCATTCTTATCGATGTCTTTACTGGCGGTGGTAGCGTCTCGTGAGTACTTCCCCGCTTGCGATAACTGATGCGTAATGTACTCATCGTCAGCCTGTTTTTCTGTGAGTGTCGCATGCGAGAAGTCACTCCTTTTCCTGCTAAAAATCGGAAGTGCATCCATGCCAGCAGTCTTGTTTCTACTTGGAAGTGGCAGTGGGAGCAGCCGCAGTGATGGTGGAGGCGCACGGCGCGTGCTGTGAGAGAGTGCAGAGACAGTAAAAAAAGAAGAGCGGGTGGTGAACACAGAGCAGAGAGCTGTAAACAAAGCGCTAATGCCCAAGTGCAGGACAACGACACAAACAAAATACATACAAAAAAAAAAAGAGAGGAAGGAAATGCGAGAAACGACGACAATGACAGCAGTTACGCCGTCTTTTTCTGCTTTTCAAGCGCACGCTTCTGTAGTCGTGAGGTAACCACAAAACGAAGGGAAACTAACAAAATGCCAAGCAGTGGTAACAAAATGGAAAAGTGAACCACCATCTCCTGTTCCCATGGAATGTACACCTCTGGTTGAAAGAGTGGGTGATATTGCAGGTCGTTTGCGGCTCGTGCAAGCCGCACGAACTTTCCTGCCTGGATGAGCTGTCGTAAGCGGTCCACCATATCAGATGCCTCAACCGGTACCGGCATCATCGTGTGGGTAAGGAGCAACTGCTCCAGCTGCTGCAGTGCACGGAGAGCGTAGTGGCATCCCTGCCCGTCACGCACAACGGCCCAGTGTTGCACGGCAGATGCATCACGGAAGCTTTCAACGCCCATCCAGCGTGCCATGAGCGTGGCTAGAGCAGCAGAGACTTCCCGCTGAAGCCATTCTATATTTTTGTTCTTTTTGTCAGGAACGATGCAGTATGCCTGTCGCTCCTCAAACAGAAAACAACTTACACCTGTCTTTCCAGCATCGGAGTGTGATGGCCCGTGGAAGAAACTGACGCCGTGCATGAGCAACTCTCCATGCAAGTCCACAGCGTAGACATGCTTGGTGACGCCCAATCCAAGCTGCTGCTTTCTCGCAATGGCGGCAGCCACCACTTCATTTTCCCCATCAACGTGGCGTGTTGCCATTGAGTCTACCCGAACAATGCGCTGCACCAACCGTGGAGATGAAGCACCTGTAGTAAGTTTGGAGGAAATGGCATCCTCAATGCGATCGAGCGTATCATGCACTGGAAGCGACCAAGTCTCGTGCTCCACCCAGACTGCGATACCAAAATACTCTGGCACGGGGCGCAACAACCGGTCCTGCGCTGTCTCTTCGAAGGCAGCACCCATCGAGCGGCAGCGTCCGTTGATTGAATCCATGAGCTCCTGCAGCGGCAAATCGCTGCGTTCAGTGCTGAATGTCTTGTAGTACACACCGAGAGCAACAAAGACAGGAACCATGCACGTCACTATCCATGCAGCATCAAAGCGAAGACGCCAGTTGCCAGACGCAGAGTTTTTCATTCGCTTCCGCCTCTCTAAGTGCACCCCCCCCCTGTGTGCCGGTAATACTCACGACAAATTTTCCACAAAGATAAACCCTTGATTTCCCTTCTTCACCACACCTGTACGCTTGCCGCAGCCACTACAATCGTTCAAAGATGGTGGTAGACGATTACTAATAATAATAACAATATTGATGGCAATACAACGGAAAGCTTTTGTCACGTGAAAACAAAAAGAATCCCCAGTTTTTGCTTCCCCCAACAATTCACAACGTGACATTAACAAAAAATATATATTTTTTCGATAGATATATAGAGTGCAAAGATGACAGTGGCAGTAATGGCAACTCTCTATTCCCTCTCCGTCCGCTCGCCTTCTCTTTTGCCCTCGACGCGTTGTCGATAAATCACACGGGGGAAGGGGGGGGTGGCGACGAACGGAAAGGTTTGAGCAAATGAAAGAAAGGTAGACTAAACGCAATACAATCACAAACATAAACCCACCACTAATAATCAATGCTTCGACACCCCTCTCACTCTGCTTTGGCAGCGAAGGAAGAGAGCACTGTCTGTACTCCCCCTTCCCCAGAGAGAGGGAAGCCATCGATTACATGGATCGCAAACAAAATCCCCGGGAGACTCCGGAAGAACTCCTCCGTTGCTCACAATCATCACTGCGGACAAAAGACAAGTGCTGAGAGCGTCCCTCACCTGCCGCCTCCCAAGCGGGGCGGAGGAGATGAGTTGGGTGGGTTTCTCAGGACTCACAGCTTGCGATGAGCTGCAGGATGGAGGGGGGAATAAAGAGGGGACGTGACATCGACCCATCGCACCGACAAACAGCGTACGGCTGGGCCATCCATCACGCAAGCGTTTAGAAAAGAGCATTAAAAAAGGGGGGAAGTGGAAAAAAGCGTACAAATTCATTTGACAGATTGGCATGCTACTCATCTATTCCTCATCCTTTCATTATACCCTCCTCCCCCCGAGCTGACTTCTCAGGGCACAGCCCCATGACCTGCTTTGTCCTCCTTTATACAAATAGCCCTTATGTGCGTCACACGGTCAGTGCCGCCTCCGCTGCCTCCGACCACTCAGTGAGTACCCCCTGAACCTCAGACGACAGTGTTGCGATAAAATTTGTTGTCACCGAGGTAACAGACGGCGCGGTGTTCGGCACATCAACCGACACGCCTGCATTTTCATCCCTGTGGAGACTGCTGACATTGCTGCCGTTCCTACCGCGGCGGTGATAGGTGACGAGGTCTCGGCGAGCAAAGGAAACATCAGATCCCCGTCGTAAATGCGGGGACACGTCTGCCCACTGTGACGCATTTCCTTCAATCCCCACCGTTGTTCCTGATATTGATATCGGTTTCACAGTGTCCGAAACAGCAGTAGTGATAGCATTGAATCCACCAACAGCACGCGTACCTCTTCCCATGGGAGCTGGTGAGTGCGGCGAGGGTGTAAACATTATTTGGCCGTAACCCTTCTGCAAAGCTATCGCCTCGCTGCTGCGCGAAATAGACGGCCGAAATGTGCACTCTGAGACCTCCTCCATCCGCATCTCACGCTTTAAAGCAGCAAGACGCCACAGGCGTTCCGACTCTTTGCGCTGCAAGCGAGAGCAGAAAATGTCCGCGTTAAATTTGACGTTATTCTTTTTTCCCGGAGACCCAGATGTCTCCTCGGCTGGCATTTTCTTTCTGCGCTCAGGCAGTTCACCCCTGGCGCGAGCGATGGCACGCTCCATGACAATCGTTCTACTTTGCGGGTTCGTTGCCGGTTTGAAGGGAAACTTCGGCTGACTTCCCATCGCCTCTTCCACTCGCCTCTCGTGGCGCCGGCGAATCTCCTCACCTTTGGCGTACAGCTCCTCAAACACAGTGTTGCCGCAGCTTCTACGCTCCAAGAGGCGCTGAGTGCAGGAACCGTTGTTGCTGTAACTGCAGTTACTGGTGTTTCCGCTTCCGCCGTCAAGGTTGGCCCAGTATTCTGACTCGTTTGTCACAGGATGATAGAGCTCACGGGCTTCCTTTTCCAATTGTGTCATGATAACAACACGCTGTGCAGCCTCCCGTGCAAGTGCCTCGTCGTACAGTCGATCGAACACAGTGCCATCGCACACAACGCCAGTGTGTACGGAGAGCGTACCGGAAGAGGCCGTAGATTTCTTCCATGGCGAGTCCAAACTGTCCTGCTCCTGAAGCCTCTGCATGTACTCGCGAAACCTTCCCCGCCAACCCTTGATCGGGCCTTTGTAATTGCGCTCTTTCTCAAGGTATGCAATGATGCGTAGGCTGTGTTTTCGCGGCATGTCCTCAAAAAGCGGTGCAATTTCATCGTTCAGTAATTTGTCCTTCTTCTTCTGAAAATGCATATCGCTCGTTTTTTTTCGTTCTTGTTGACTCTGCAGAAACGCCTCCCAGTTCTCGTACCGTCCAAGGTTCTTTGCTGAGTCTGAGACAACAGGCCGGAATGTGCATTCCTTTGCCGCTGCCTCAGCCACGTGAGATGCCGCACTGCAGGACTCCGCCTTGGCACGCTCTGATCGTCTGCTTGCCTCCTCGTACAGGCGGTCAAAGACGGCGCGCTCCTCAGCCTCGTCATCACCCTCTTCATCGTGCATCACAAGCACGTAACTTGGCGTCTCCATGACAGTGATGTCAGGGTCAAAGCGCAGCTTCATCTCAGTGCTACGCTCCCGACCGCTCTTCCCTTTGATGGCAGACGGAGGCGGTTCCTTTGCAGGAGCATCAGCAGCAGCTGTTGTATCACCACAGTCGTCCACCACTTCCCGGTTCTGCTCCTGATGCTCGTCCTTCTCCTGCTCTTCGTGCAGCTCGCTGTCTTCCAGTTTCTCACTGACTTTTGCCGCAGTCGGCTCCCTCGTTGCTGGTGAATCCGGTTGTTCCATGTGGTACACCTCACTGCTGTTCCAGCAACGTTTCCCCTTACCCTCTTCTTCCTGACACCCTGTATCAATAAAATACAGAATCAACTCCAGAAAATGAGAAGTAAAATGACCCCAGCAGCAGCTGCTGCTGCAACAAGAAGAACAAGCAATAAACAAAAACAACAGCAACATCAAATTAAAAAAAAAAAAAACTTTTTTTATTCGCTACCACGTTCCACTGTATCCTTCTTTAATCGTGTTACTTACCGTAAGGCACGGAGCGCGAATGCCTCGTTATGTTGCGAAGCGGCCTTATCGTCCTACATACCACCGCACCCTCGCACATCCCATCCGAAGAGGCGACGACATCATTCAGAGTGTTCTTATTGCCGTCGACATCAATAGAAGCAGCAGTCTCATCCGCCGTACGCCAAAATGCAACCACATTGTCTTCTCCACCAGTAATGAGACACTCATCAACACCGATAGCGATGCGACAAAGTTCCTTGTGTACCAGAGGCAGCTGCGTATGTGCCTGCGTATCCCATTCCATGACAGACAGCGGGCCAGTGTTGCCGTCTTCGTCCCGTATGCCGCTTACGAGATGCATTTGCCCACCAATGACGCAGGTGTCTACAAGGTATGTCGCGTCGTCTGGCCGCGGAAACCGTGTTTCTCTTTCTTCCAAGTTGAATGGGCAGATGTACGCATTCTCACACGATCCAATGAGCCCCAATAAGCCCAGCTCGGAGTATGCCGTCATCTTTGTCACCACCTCCCCGCAGGAGATCGCCTGCAGCAGCATGTCATTCTCCTTTACATGGGAAGCAGAATCAATAAAGTTGATCATGTGATCCTCTCCGGCCGAGCAATACACAGTGTTGTCAAGGAAACGCAGGCGGGTGATCTCGTCGCAATGCATGTTTGCAATGACATGCACGCTCTGCCAGGTGCGTGCATCTACAATATGAACGTCGGCATTTACAGGAATGCCAAGAAGATGGCCGCTGGGTGCTACGCCAACTGTGCTTCCTACGGCCCCGCTGCCACAGAATTCATCCAAGAAGTGCACGGGCTTCCTCTTCCGTAGGTCCGATATCATCACGCCCGTGTCCTCTTGTGAAGAATACAACATGTTCGGCTGCGACGAGGTGGACGTCACATCTCGTATGGCGCACGTATGCCCAATGAGAGTGGAGAGAAACTCCGCGGTGCAGACGTCATAGGAGCGAATGGTGTAGTCGGAGACAGAAAGGCACAGCAACGAGCTGCCACAGAGACAACCGTCCAGCACATACGCCTGGTCCTCCTGGGATGCCCTTGTGGTGTGAAGAAGCTGCAACCCCACCATCGTCTACCCGCCACCGCACGCACTAAATATACGCTCACCGCCTGCAGAAAAAACACTTCCGCTGAAAACACTGGGCAGTGAGGCCAGCCCTTTTCTTTCTAGCTATTCCCTTCCTCCCCTCTTTTTTTTTTTCTTTCCTTCTTTTTTTCGTATTCGGCGTGCGCTCGCTACACACACGCACACAGAACGCACCGCTGGATTTTCATCCAAAGTGGGAACAAAATCAGACGAAAATAAAATTTTAAAAGAGAAAAAAGCGCTCACAGTGTGCCTTCACAGATCGCGTACTGCTGCTAATCCCACTGCAGTCGTAGTATTGGTGGCTTTGTACCAATGACGTCACTACTACTGCTGTGCAGCTGCAGCTATTGCTTCGTCTCATGCAGTTACATCCCAAAAGAATGACGCACACACAAACACACACACGTATATATATATATATATATATATATATGTTCATATACGCACATGCGTCAAACAAACACCTGACCCACCTCCACATTTCACCCCACTATTGGATGCAATCTGAAGCCCCCCCCCCCCCATAGACTAAACGTTGAACTCATTCAAGCATGACTGGAAAAGTGCCAGTTTCGACTGGCAGAAATCGGCGTTGTTGTTGTGCTGCTCAAGGCACTCATGCACAAGCACACTGTATACCCTGCATGGATGCACCGCATCACGCACCACCACTGGCTCCGGCTGGTTGGAGCCAAAGAACGGGGTCAGCCACGATCGCCTGAACTCCTTAAACGCCACCGTCTTCTTCGACTCGCCAATGTCTGACGTGTGCGTACGGGCACGCGCATGCCGCTCATCGGTGTGGGCGAAATCTCCTGAAGCGTTAACTGCATTTACTGCCGTTCCACCAGACGTCATTTCTCTCACCGCTAAATATCACTCCCTGGAAACCACTACAAGATAAAATGACGCTACGCACACCACAGAGCCCCGGAAAAAGACTAAAACAAATAAACCAACTAGAGAAACGATGACACACACACGCGCAGATACGTATACACAAAGTTGCAGACATGTGCAAACACACGCACAGAGAGGTAGGCGGGGAAGAGAGAGAAAGAGAGAGAAAGAGAGAGAAAGAGAGAGAAAGGGCTGAAAACAGATGAAGGGACCGGCCGACTGACTGATAAGTAGAAGGAGAAACCAAAAGGGGTAAATGAATTGAAAGAAAATACATCGTAGATCCGAAATGGCCATGGAAAGGAAAACAATTGCTTCTCACACCTACACAATCGGGAGCATCTTATTTGTTACCTGGAGGCTTCAGACGACGCTAGAGGAGAGAGATGTGCTTAAATCCTCCGAGAATGACGATGATGTCGTCGAGGTGGGGAAGGAGGAGTAAGTGGTAGAAGCAAACTTCTCCTCCGGCGGTTTACCAGCAGCAGCACCATCACTGCCGTCATTACCCTTCCCATCACCACTGCTTGCGCTGCAACCATTGCCCTTTTCAGCTACGTTCTGTTTCTGTTGTGGTAGTGGCAACACTTTTGCACTACCTTCTGTACAAATGTTGGGCTTCACCGCCAGGATGCGCTCTCGCCACTGCACCGCACATTTTTCCGCGAACGGAAAACCCCTTTCGGCACCAAGAAGAAGGTCCGGAGTCACAAGCAAGGTCACGAAACGGCCCTGGTCAGCAATGGAAAACAATTCGTCCAGAAGTCGCCTCTGTAGAGCGCGTTCCCCCAGAATGATAGCCTCACCCAGACGCACACGCGCTGCAGTATACTTCTCATGATATTCAAGCCTTTTTCTTCGCTGTCGAACAACAGAAACAGCAGCAGCAACTGAAGTATGGTCCCCTTTTTCTAATAGTGGTTGATCTCCACTACACCAGTGGGAGGAACTCTTCTTCACAAAGACACCAGGTGTCGTGAAATTTTGCCCCACCTTTTGTTTGGTGTAAATTCCCCCGTTTCGCACGCGTGCAGCATCGACACTTTCATCCTCCCTCCACTTCTCATCGTCGCTAAAGAAACCGAGAGGGTGTACTGTGAGATTCAACCGCAGGTAAGTGCCGAGTGCACTTGCGTCCATCATGGCACAATCCTCAAGAATGCGGTAAATGTAGTTCTCACCCGCAACGTTGAAGGAAAAGGGGTGCGAGAGCTGCTCCCGCCAGTCAAAGATAGCTTCGACGAGTGATAGTGTAACCAACTGGTGCTCCCTAAGATCGCGAATGAAGAGAAGAATACGCTCCTCGTCAGCCCGCCATGTAGCGCACTTCTCGTAGAACTCACAGCAGCCCAGCATGTTGGCCACAAGCTTATCACGCTGTGCGCAGAGCTGCAGCACGCGTGTCGTGGCGTCTCGATGCTTCTCCAAATGCCTAAATAGCACTCCAAAAGCTGTGAGTGACTCTCTGTCGCCTTCGTCCACACTTCCCCCATGTGATACTGACGACAGCGACGAAGGGGATTGTTGCTGCAGCAGCCTTCGCACTGGTGATACAAAACACACCTCGTACAACTCTTTGTCTAAAGGAGGAATGCACAACTGCTGCACCACTTCGCTGTATCCCTCGAGCAGTCGCTTTGCTTCTCGCACGGTGCTTACCTCTGAAGAAAAATGCATTAAGGAGTCTTTTCCCACGTAAATAAATATGCCACCACGCTTACTGATGGAATAATTTTACCCACCTTTAGTGCCGCGTGCTTTTCTCACGTACCCCGTCGCCGATCCTCCGCAGTAACCGAACAGCTATGAACTGCAGCCTCTTTCCTTCGCACTGCTGATGTAACGCCGCCGATGCGCACGTTTTCTGTACATCACACAGGAGAAAATAACAAGAATAACAAAAAAAAAGAGAGAGAGAGGGGGGGGGGTGAATAAAAAAGATAACGAGAAAGAAGTCATCCAGCACACACACACACACGCACAGATAAATGAACACTTAAAACAACAAAAACAACAACAAGGAAAAAAAAAAATGAAAAGCAAGGAGCTCTAATACAATCCGCATGTTTCTTTTGTTTCTAAAACCATTCTCACCTCCTTCTTTTCACCTGTAAATGATGATTCTTCTAGATTGCAGTGCTTCAAACGTTCCCCAGAAGCAAAGCAGAATGAGAAGGGACGGGGAGGGGGGCATTATCTTTCAAGCCGTGCTGCGCACCCGTGGTTCCTGTAGCCCGGACCCTGTGCGGCCACGACACAGGATGCTGTGCTCGTGGAGATCATGAATGCGAACACAGATGTGGCATTCCGGGCAAGAGAGAATAGACATCTTTGCACTCTCGTAACACGCTTTGGAAAACGCGTCCTTCTGCTCTAACGAATCCATATATCCTGGAATACCCTCCTTCGGCGCACCCGTGACAAGACGCAGTGGGTTGAGGTTGTAACGTGCGTAGAGCGCCTCAGTGTGAGCACGACAATATTCCAAATGTAGACGATATGCAGATAACAAGTGCATCTTTCCACAGTAATAGCATGGGAGCACATGACGGGACTGAAGAATAAATCCCTGCAGCATAGAAGCAGCAGCAGCTATGCATGTCGCCCTGTCTTCGTCCAAAAGAGCGGTGTTGTGTAGTAACAGATCTGCGGCATTTTTGGTTTTCGTATTCTCGTCGGTTTGATTTGCATCTGCAGTTAGCCTGTTGACTAACATTGAATCATGTGAAGGTCTTTCAGCAGCGATAGAGTCGCAGTGTATCACAGTTGTGTCTTGTGGCTTACTCTTTCTTTTCTTGATAGAGCTGCTAAGAGCCCTTTTGAGCTGCTCATGATCACGTAGGTCGCGCAATGATGACGCGATATCGATGGTGTTTGCCGTCTCAAATGTCATGAAGGATAACTCATCGGAATTCCCATCATCCCCCTTTTGCTTCTCCGGGTGCTGTTGTTCTCCTCCATTTTCACATATTGCGTCTGTGGTAACACACCTCGACTCCAGGACGTCAGAGAGTGCATTGGATTTTCTTAGGTGAAGCTCCAGCTGTTGTTTGTCCTCCACCGTTGAAATCTCTTGGGCAACGATGTTGTTGCAGCACGATAAAACAGAGCGGCAGGGCGATCCAGCAACGAGACCTGAGACGACCGTGTACGGATCTACAGTTGCTGAAGCGGTGACAGTAGGGACGCTATTTGTATGTTTCGCCTGACTGCCCAATGTTTGAATGGGCGTGCGTGGAGAGGAGCAACTCGGCCCATTGTGTGAACCTCGAAGAGAGAGGGAATGCATAGGCGAGGAAACCCCACCATTTCCTGCTGCCTCCTGGGGACTACGGAGCCGTGTGTACTGCAAGATCATTGATGGATACGCTGATGATGACGGTGAAGCCGTGGACGGAGAGATGCATGACTCCGTGCAGCTACGCAGACGATGGCTCCGCTGCTCCCGCTGGCGCGGTGTGTTCGGCGAAGGGTTCGTCTTTGGTTTCTGTTTCGCCAAAAAGCTTTCCGTGGTGCCAGTGGCAGCGCTGCGTGATCGTGTCCATGAGATAGACCCTTTACCACCACGGGGGGACGCGATTGGTTTTCCGTAGGCCGGGGTGCTAGGCGCGGTGCGGGAAACTGTCTTGAGCGGCTCGCGGTGCGACGCCGCCATCCCTTCCCTCGCGCTGTGTCTAGCACTCCGAGGGCTGTTGTTCACTAGCCTCTTGCCGTCACGTAGTTGCCTTTCACGCGGTGACTCTTGTTGCTGTTGTTGTCTCTGTTCCCTCTTGTTCTCCAGCATATGTTTGTAGTACTGCAGAACCTCCGAACGCTGAATGTGGCTCTCCATCAACCGCTTGCATTCCCGGTGGACGACGCTGCTGGTGCTGCTGTGCCTGTCGATGCTATCGTCCTTCCTGAGCGACGACGGGAGGACCGCATTCATCGAGGGTGGAGAAGCCTCTTGGCTCCTGTCGCCACCAGGCAGGAGATTCCCTGCACTCATATCGCTGAGCAGTAGGGAAATAGAAAAGAGGAAAGCAAAGTAAAGCGCACCGCGCAGCGCATCTGAAGACGATAAAATGGACACACGCATACATATATATATATATATATATATATATATATATGTATAGAGAGAGAGAGAGAGAAAGAGAAAGAAACAAAAATATATGCATGTATCATAGGTGATGATAAGAACAAAAAAAAAAAGATATGTTGCCGTCATCTTAACTTCAACCATCAGCCATTGAACGCTCTCTCCCCCCCTCCCCCATCATTACATAGTTATAATGAATCTATCGCACCCTTACTAACTAGCGACCTGGAATACCAAACCCGCACCACACGCTCGTGGGTAAGGGCTACTCCTTTACTACAGCAAAATAAAATGACCATCACCCCACAGCACCCATAAAACCCCAATCCTTTACTTTGCCTCATCATCTGCCACTGCCACTGCTACTTCCACTACTAGCATATTCTACATCATATAAGTGGAAACCCGTCTCGAGACGAGCTTTGCCCATAATGCGATCCCAATCCCAACCTAACATGGACGTCCTGCTACGCGAGTTCCGTTCCGACGCATAGAGAGCGCCTTTCAGATTGTCATCGAACGCCTCGCACCACTTCTCAAAGTGTGGGTCAATGTCACGGTCAAAGACTGCAACAAAACCGCATATTGTCCAAAGAAAGATACAACCGAAAAAGACCTTCGTCAAAATTCGAAGATGCGGCGCCACATCCATGTCTCCAAAGCGGTCCGACATTTCACCTGCACCTGCATACATTGGGTGATGCCCTGTCCAGCGGTGCAGTTTTGCGTCATCGTACCACATTACTTCTGGGTGCGTCCAGTGATCATACACTTGCGAGCCATCAGGGTGAAACATAGGGTTTGCCAGGGTGTACGTCGACCAAGGAGATGCATTGTTGCGGCGCAAATAGTAGAAGTTGGCATTCTCTCGCAGGTACTTCTGCGTCTGTCGCACCATCATGTCACACATGGCAGGATCTGTGACATACCGATACATCTCAAATCGGCGCCTCACCACCTTGTATGCCAGGTTAAACTTGTGTGCGTTAAGCTGGACAAGCCACATCTGCAGTTCCTTCAGCGCCCAACGGTAGAGACGGCAAACACGCTGCTTGTGTGTGAGCCGCGGGTCGTCAATGATGGGATCGATATGACGCACGCAACCGCTGAGGTCGTAAACGTACGCATCCAACTTACTTTCGTACCTTGGATTGTCAAGGATGCGCCAGCCCTCGTAGTTCTGCAGGAGCGGCTCGTGGAGATGCCACTCATGATACTCCACCATCCCAGAGCTCAACAGAAGAGTACCACGGCGCAACATTTTGCACGACGCGCCTCTACCCCTCCTCCTCTGCTGTTGGACGTCACACCTCCCCTTTGTTTATATACTCCCCCCCTCTCTCCACACCACACACACACACACACACACACACACACACACACACACACACACTGCTGTACTCAAATGTAGGCGCACCTGCAGCAATGAAGAGGGAGAGAAGCGAAGAAAAAAAAAGAGAAAATGGCAACTGGAAGGAAAATGCAAGACGTAGGAGGAAGAAGAAGAGGGGGGGCGAGAAGAAAAAACAAGAGATTTATCGACTGGTAAACAGACACATGCATATACAACCATATATGATCCTCTTTTTTGCTTATCTTGCCGCATTCACCGCATCTCCGTACACTTTCAAGACGAAGACACCGGAAGTGTGGTGTCTCCCGAGTCTACACGGTGAAGAGCAAGAAAAGTAAACCTCATATATATATATATATATATATATATTACTTTTCGGCCCCCTCCCCTCCCCCAAACTGCAACCCCCCTTCCCCTTCCTCTGCAGACGCAGACCCCCAAAATATCCGCTACTCAAATAAAAGTGTGTGTCAAATCACTATGGGTGCAAGAAGACAGGCACACTTTATATGCATATATGTGCCTAAGAAAAACATAAACTGAGGTAGTGAAAGCTGTGAGCGGGAAATTCACCAGAACTTCATCTCATAGTAATCCTGACCCGTTGCTCGTTTCCAGTGCCGCTCCGCCCAGTGCCAATCTAGCACATCAAAGTACCTTGAAAGAAACTGAGCACGATCATTCTCATAGTCTACATAGTAGGTGTGTTCCCATACATCCACGCAAAGCAGTGGCACAACTTCAGCATTAGTAAGTGGGCAGCCAGCATTCGGTAGTGAGAGAATATCAAAACGCTCTACAGACTTGTCATAAACCCAATAAACCCAGCCGCTACCAAACAGCCCAAGTGCCGCGTCAGAGAGGGTCTTCTGAAATTTCTCTACTGTGCCGTACTGCAGCTCAACTGCTGCTTTCAAGTCAGGCGGGATATTACTACCGTATGGCTGAATACATTTCCAAAAAAAACAGTGATTGTAGTGCTGAGCGGCGTTGTTGTACACTGCGGTGAGCGTCGTGTCTCCGTGACTTCGAATAATTATTTCGTCCAGTTTAAAACCGTATAAAGAAGTCCCCTCAATCAGTTTATTGAGCTTCTCTACGTAGGCGCGATGATGACGACCGTAGTGCAGACGGATCTGGTACGACGAAAAGAGCGGCAAACAGCCCTTGTACCACGGGAACTCCAACGTTGGGAGGAAGAAGAATCCCTGCGATTGAATATAATTCTCCGCGCGCCGAATGTATTCATCGACACGCCAGTATGTATCCCGGTACTTCTCCACGTAGTAATCAGGAGCACGGCCTGAGCGATGGCGAAATTCATTGTACTGGTCCATGAAATTGAAACGTCCCAGAACGATATCAGACTTTGGTGTGTGCATCACAAGTGAGCCACGCGCTGCTGTCTGCAGAGCCGAAGATGCAGTTGCAAGAATGGGAAGGACACATATTGAGAAGGACGCGCGGCGCATTGCTACAAAAAAATTTTTTTTTGAAAAAAGAAGCAGAATAAAATTTTAAACCCACCACTAATAATCAATGCTTCGACACCCCTCTCACTCTGCTTTGGCAGCGAAGGAAGAGAGCACTGTCTGTACTCCCCCTTCCCCAGAGAGAGGGAAGCCATCGATTACATGGATCGCAAACAAAATCCCCGGGAGACTCCGGAAGAACTCCTCCGTTGCTCACAATCATCACTGCGGACAAAAGACAAGTGCTGAGAGCGTCCCTCACCTGCCGCCTCCCAAGCGGGGCGGAGGAGATGAGTTGGGTGGGTTTCTCAGGACTCACAGCTTGCGATGAGCTGCAGGATGGAGGGGGGAATAAAGAGGGGACGTGACATCGACCCATCGCACCGACAAACAGCGTACGGCTGGGCCATCCATCACGCAAGCGTTTAGAAAAGAGCATAAAAGAGAGAATTGTTCTACTGATTGACCGACTGTTCAAAAGAAACGAGACGAATAAATACGAAAGAAGAAGAATTCATGCCCTGCATTGTTTCCTCCCATATCCTGCTTCTTCCTCCTCTTCACGATAACATCCTGCGCCGGCATCACGCTACGTTTCCAACTCTTCCACAAGCCGTTGTGCTTCACGCTCTATCGCTTCCACAAGCGGGGCCACTGCACGAATCTGGTCACTCAATTCCTTCGAGAAGACCAGAAGCCGCCGCCCCTCTCGCTCCGTTAATGCTGTCCGATGCCTCAGCTCGGTGCTCTCCACTTCCATCCACTCTGTCTCTTCCTCCAAGTGCTGCTGCCGCTCCAGTTGTTGCAAAGCATTTCGTTTTTGCTCCACCTCGCACTGAAGACGAAAAAGCAGAGGAGAGGAAGACGTATTCATCTCCTCTCGTGCGCCATCGCTAGCGAGAAGCACATTCTTAAGTCTTATATCTTCTGCAAGACGCTCGTGGTGTCTCTGCAGTTCAGCCTTCTGCTGACAGACAAGTTTTAATTCAGCCTTCATGCGATCCACCTCAGATTCTCGCAGTTTTAGAAATTCCTTGAGACGAGACTCTTCTTGAACGGCATCCTCAAGCAGCTGCTCCTCCCGGCGATATTCATCTTGCAGTGAGTCCATGGCAGTCTCTTCACGTTGCAGGTCCGCTAATGCCTCTGCATGTTCCTGATGAAGATGCGCCAGTTGCCTCCTAAGCGATTCGAATGCCTCTAATTCCTGCTGCCGCTCCAGGCGCAATTTATCCAGCGAGGCCTGCATCTGCTGCAGCTCAGCTGTCTTTTCCCGTCTCAATCGAAGGTCCTCCGCTACGACAGCCTCAAGGCCTGCTTTTGCATCCATGAGCCTGTCGCGCTCATCCCGTAACGCTGCTTCCTCCACTTCAGTCGGTCCCTGAAGAAGAGATATCTCGGTCTCCAGCTGCACCTTTTCCCGCTCCAAATCGGCAATGCATTGCATTACCTTGTCCTCCTCATCCTGCCACTTCTTTGCCTGCTCCCGCCGCTCGTCTGCTGAGTCATGAGCCCTATTGTCTGACGGCTGCGGTGCGGACTTGGCGAGCTCCTTTGCAAGGTTCCATACCGAAACTCGTGTTTGCACGTTGACGTAGTATGTTCTTCCGGTTTTGGGGTCCTTTCTTTCGCGCCACAGACCTTTTTCAAGTGCCGCGCGCACCGCCCCCTTCCTTTCCTCATCCTCCTCCTGCATTCGCGACACTACACGCCGCCGTCTTCGCGTCGGATACAACTGCAGTCATCCCGACGGAGGGGGGCTCCAGTGAAAGGGGCGAAAAGACAAAACGAAAAAAAAAAGGAACGCGTCAAATATTTTTGGCTTCATCCTTAAAACAAGAGCAATAGTACAGGGACGCCTTCTCCCAGCGTCAGCATCTTCACTATCATCCATACAGTCTTCAATTCCATCATTTAATTCTTTCTTTGGTCACATTAGCACACACACACACGTATATATATATATGTATATATATGTTTAGATTTAATTCAAGAGCAGCTGCTACTCATGAGATGCTGGCGGGTATACTCGTACATCACAATGGCACCTGTGACATGCACATTGAGTGAGCGTATCAATCCAAACTGTGGTATCTCCACACAGACATCCAGCACTGAAAGCAAATGTGCCGGTACACCCTGTCCCTCTTCCCCAAGAAGAATAACAGCACGTTTAGGGAATTTATACGACCCCATCGATATGCTTCCAGCTGTCTGTTCGATACCGATGAGAGTGTAGCCCTCCTGCCGTAAGGAGCTAAGATATGTCAGGAGGTTTTGTACCGGGACCACATCCCAGGGAAGCCATAACTCAGCACTGCGTGCAACGGCCACAAAATGTGGATGCTCAAACACGACTGCGTCTGACACGACAACCCTCTCCACTGTAAAGATCTCACCACAGCGGAAAAGTCCAGCAACGTTAACAGGGTTCTGCAGCAGGGATCCTACTACAATAATAGGCTGTCGCTCTTGCTTCAGAGCCCGCGGGTGCAACTCGTTATATAGTTGGCTGTTCCACCATGGTGTCACCTTGCGCTGGATGTTTTGGTCCCCAACGACACCTTCTGCGAGACAAGAGTCAGCAGCTAAAAGCACAGTCGCCTCTGCAGTGTAATCAATGCAGTACATTGCGTTGATATCAGTGTGGGGAATATATGGAAAGTCTTTGAAAGGCTCCAACACACGGCGGGCGTCAATGTGACGCAAGATCATGTGCACACGAAGCAGTTCCACGGGGTTCATCGCACTTGTGAGGCAACTGAGTTCAGAATCAAGGAAGCGCATTCGTTCAAAGGCGGCAGCCGGAATGCTTTCCATGAGAATGTTGTTGCCTTCCCTCCTCTGCATGCAGAGCAGTTGCCGTGGAGTGTATGCCCTGGACAAGTCCACAAACAACTGTTCGGCGTACTTAACGCGAAACTTCACGTGTTCAGGAGCGTTGATAATGTAGTCGAAGATCATTTTCTCATTGGTGGAGAATTCCTTGCCTCTCGATAAACCTGCTTCGTAAATCTGGTAGAGCCCATTTTGAGAGATGATGCGCAGCATGTGCTGATGGGATGTGCTCTGCTGAAAAAGACGCTGCAAAAGCGTTTCAACAAGCCCTTCAACAGGTTCAACCTCTCCACGAAGCTGCTGCAGTATCACATGGGTTATGATAAAGAGATAACTTCCACACACCTGTGGTCGCAAATTGTACTTCATCATCGCAGCGTCCAGCACATTGTAAAGTGCAGGTTGAAACTCTAGCAGCTTCAGTGTGTACAGCTCCATCAGGCGCCTCACGCTTCCCATATTAGTGAGAGGAAGGCATTCCTGCACCACTCTTTTGAGCAATTCACACTTGGCGGCAGCGCTATCAACAATAGGAAGAAGCGAGCAAAGCAGCTGCCAAAGACGAATGCGGCACCGGTGCGACTTGGAGTTTGGCAAGCAGGGCTCGTGCGTGACAGTCATGTGGGTAGTGTTCCAGTCCAGCAGCTCCAGCGACAAATCCGTAGCCCAGTCTCCCCTCAAATGGCAGCACCACAAAATCGTGGAGACCGAAAGGGCACGGGCAACAGACGACAGCCGCACCGTTGGCGGGTACTGCAAACGCAACGCATCCGACCAGGAAGACGAAACCAGCAGCAGCGGCTCTGTCACGGCTACCATCGTCTCAGTGGCTTCCTCCTCACGGCCGGAGTTGCACAGCACTGCAGCGTGCAAAAGAAGATCCTTGAAGCGCGGCCAGTTCCCTGGTGGGTCACGGAGCACCCCTGTTGCCACCGTCACCGCTGCCACATAAACGGAACGTTCCGAGTCCGTCTCATCGAGAAATACTCTTAAAATATGAGACTTAAACAATTCCTCGTGCCTCTCAGCGCCACAACAAAGGGTATCAAATGCAAGGAGAGAGGCTCGCACGTAGTCTCTTGCCCCAACCTCTTTCAAGTGCGAAAACATAGAACTGATGATGCTGCAGAAGTCCACATGTTTGGAATGATCACCACTATTATTGCTGCTGTTAGCCGCAGCAATCGCAGAAGAAGAAGAAGCCACCCAACTGAGGATATCGTACACACTTGCCAGGTTGTTCCCCCGGCAGCGCTCCACATGATCGAGTCCATACTCCTGCAACTCCAAAACCAGGTCAGTGTATTTGAGAGGATCTACAAGAGTGCATAGAATAAACACCGCATTGTATACACTGCCGTAATATTGCGCCAGAAGACTAGACCATGACAAGTCCGTCAGAGGAAAGGGAACATCGCATGCTGCGAGTCGTATCGTAGGACAGTGTATCAGCTCGCGAATCCAGTGAGGAGAATTCCCAGCGTTTGTATGGCAACTGCATACCACCAGAGAAGGAACTGCACCATGTAAATTGGCTTCTGACATGTCCCCCAGAAGAATCTGGCTAGAGAGCACACCCTGTAGAAGACGGGAAGCATTCCGGGCAATAAGTATCCCGGAAAAGTGTTGAGCGAGCGCGCCAGGCGCATTTTCAGAAATGGTACTCAGTGACTCTTTGATACCAAATGCCAGCAAATGCACCAACTCGTCAATGCATTTCTGAGAGAGCAATCTTGTTGACTCACTTGTAGAATCATAAAAAACAGCAATCTGTCCAACAGACATAGCAACCGCCACCACAGCGTCCCACTCAGTCGTCCTTTGCAGCGCCCATATATCACTTAGGAAGTCTTCTGATTTCTCGACTGTAGAAATCGCCTCGGTTGCCTTCAAAAGAGCGCCGACCGCCAGTGTGTATACGGTATCCATGAGAGTAACAACCACTCCCGGCTGGTAGTACTGTACGCACACCCCTGATCCAACAGAGTGGTGAAACTCTACAAATGCAACCATAGCAGTGAGTAGGGAACCAACTGTACTGTACGGTCTTTTTGCAAAGGAAAGAAGAGTAGTCGCAAGTTCTTGTGCGACCCCTGCAAGAATCTGCTTGTCTACCGCGTCTGCCCTGTTCAATGCCCCACATAAAAAGAACAATTGCTTTGCCTCAATCTCATCGAAAACGGCAGAGCGAAGAAATCGTCTCACACGATCAAGCAAGTCACTCGATCGCACAATCGCTCGCATGAAACCAAAACTACTATGCTCCATCTGCACCTTGTGAGAGACACGCAACAAATGATCACTGAGAAAGTATGAATCAATGCATGCACCAGGGGTGCCAATTTGCCCTACCGAGTTGACGCCCATCGCGCTGTTCCCGCCAGAGTGCCCAAGAGGGCCACACATGCAAAGGAGCCTCCAGAAGCCATCACACCCGCGCATCACTGCGGGATTGATCCTCGCAAAATGCAAGAAGGTGCTAAAGGCAATGGCACTCAGTCGCACATCGAGCCAAAACGGGGCATTGTCATGTGATACTACTCTCAATAGAAGCATCAACTCCTGCAGAACTTCCGAGTCCGTGATGACTTCTAACGTAGCTTGCCTACTATCCTCATGATTGTCCTTCGTGAGAGCCTCCGCCACGCCGTGCAGAATGCGGAGAAGCATTGTTGCACCGTGCACACTGGGTCTATCCACAACGGTGCGCAACATACCCCGCATAGCATCCTTGCGTGCACGGGCAGTACACAAAACAACACGAAAAACACGAGAGTAAAACTTCTCAAGTTGATCGACATGAGGTTCAATTGTGCCTGCCACCGCACGTACCTCATCGCCCTCAAACCCTTTCGTATCCAGGAAGGATGCAAGATGAGGTGCGCGGTCAACTTCCGAGCAGAGACGGGTATCCAGAGATACCTCCATTACTTTGACGAACAAAAACACATTGGAGAACAGCTGCAGCACTGGTGTACTCAGCGACCACAGTCGAAGTAGCCCAATCTTTCGGAATGCCGTGTTTGGATGCAGCAACATTTTCAAAAAAAGTAGCTCAATCCACACCGGGTGAAGTCCTCTAGGAGGGTTCGTGACTGCCTCCTCGCTGCCGTAGCTGCTGTCACTCCACACTGCAGCGTCTGCGGCAAGCTGCTCAACAAGAACATCCAGTTTTGGAAGCGCTGGCTGAACGATATGCAAACCGTACTGATTGGTGGCCTCGAGAAAAAGAAAGAACAAATCCCACATCTTCTGGCTAACGGTTGGAACCCAGATAAAATACTTATGGAAGTGAACTTCCGCCTTCCATTTCGCCTCCACCTCCTCCTCATGTGTGAAACCAACAATGCGCTTCAAGAGGTACTCTGCCCGAAGCTGCAGGTTCGCGCGGTACCCGGCATCCCCTGTGCATGCAATCGAGTCCCAAAAGGCAGAAGAAACAATATGCCACAGATGCGATGAGTACCGATAGTCCAGCTCTCTGTCACCACTTCTGAATCGAAACACGTACTCGAATAAAGCCGCAATAAGAACCACAACCTCACCTTGCTTCACTTTGTCTGCCGAAAAGGACAGCAACAGGGTTTGAACACGGTGATGATGACTCGCCAACAACTCGTGCCCACCAGAAATAAGCAGCGGTATCAGAACACGTCGGGTGAGAAAAGACGTCTGAGTAGCATCAACAGAGGCGCACGAAAGAGCATCAAGCGCGTGGCAAATCAGCCTATCCTTGACATTGGCGCTATACATGGTAGCCTCCTCCGTCATCGTTTCATGTTCTACCTGGAACTTCTCCAGTTCTTGGCCGCTTGCCAGAACATCCGCACATTCACCCAGAAGCTCCATCGCCACTTCTTTCGGCAGACTGAAGCTTGTCACGACGTCGCAGACAGACAGGCATGCCGCTTCCACCAGGGTCATAGACCGACCAATCATCATCGCCTGAGAAACAGAATAATACACAGCAACTAGAAGATCTTTCGGAAAAGGGGGGTAAGCCGCCATCAGTGACCGCATCGCAAGCTCCCATCGCCCTATCTCCTCGCCCGCTTCCTCCAAGGACGGGTCAGCCGCACACAACAAGGCTCCAGTAGTGACAACATGGATCGCCGTGCACTTCACCGTGTCATGATCAAAGAGTGAGAGGAGACGCAAAAGCTGGGTGCGACACTCCGACGCATCCATGGTCTTCGTCAGCTCCAGGGCAATTCCAAATGCCAGGGAAGGATGAGTGCACTCGCAGTTCCGGTTGGACCTTCTCTGCAAGGCAGCAACTACCTCCTCAAGTCTCGTGAGCATTTCTGCAAACGTACCGCCCTTCCTCAATTACAGAAAAAAAAAAACAACAAAGAGCAACAATAACAAAGATAATTGATCGAAAACACCCCTATTGTAAAAATCATTGGACAAAAAAAAACACAGAAATACAAAAGCTTCAGTGCTCATCGTCTTTGTCGCATAAAAGGGGATACTAAAGACCGTTCACGCTTCACAACCCTCTCCCCACACGGCACTCAGTTGTATTACTCTCCATGTGATCCCCTATTGATAAATGGAGGGAGGTGCAAGCAGCGCCCCAACCCACCTCCAGCGGGAGGGACTCTCGGGGAGTTTAGGCGGGGTGGATGTCCTGCGAGAAAAAAATTTTCTAAAAGGTGCTGCCAGCGTTAGCTTCAAAGATGTGGCGAGAGCAGAAAGCAGAACGGCATTATTTACGGTCATCAATGATATAGCAGTGGGTCTCGACCATTCACACTCACAGGCTTTCTCTCAGGCATTTTTTTAAAAAAGCGGGTCGTTTGCATCTCCACAACTCCCACCGGAAAAAATACATATCGTCTTCCGCATCCGCCGGGCTTCCCTCCCCTTCACAGTCTCAGCCAATAAAAAAATAGAAAAAAACAAATATCTTCATAAATACAAAAGGAAGTGTTGGGCTTTCTATCCATCTATATTCTCCCGTGCTGGAAAAGCACATCCCT